>CM034544.1:17353744-17398744 GCA_020002185.1 Paraescarpia echinospica | reverse complement strand
TTTCTTATCGTATTTCCATTGCCCCATGCTTGTACACCGTAAGTTAAGTGACTTTGAATTAGGGTATAATATAGAGTTTTTAAAGCACTGCGTGGCAAAAAAAATTTCATTCTATTAATTGAAAAAATTGCTCTAGGTATTTTAGAACTGATTATGTTGATATGTTTTTTCCATGTTAAATGTTTATCAATATGTATTCCTAAGTACTTCACCGATTCTTCTTTGTCATCCTTTCCAACATGATTAATACTTTTACTGTTTATTTTAATACAGTTATTTACCTGGTATTTGCTATTCGGTGGACTAAATATGCAAAAGTTTGTCTTTTATATATTTAATGACAATTTATTGGCACAAAGCCAATCGTACAAATGTATTAATTCTTGGTTTACGCTGTCAATTAAAGTATCAATATGAGGACCTGATTAGTATACAGTTGTGACATCTGCAAAAGATAATAGATTCAGAGATGTAGAGTTAGTTATATCATTGATATAAATTAAAAATAAGATTGGTCCAAATATGGATCCTTGGGGCATTCCACATATTATGTTTTTTTGGAGATGATTGACTTTTGTCTATCTCAGTATATTGTTTTCGATTTTATAAATAACTTGCAAATCATTTATTGCTTATTCCCCGAATTCCGTAACAGTTTAGTTTGTACAGTAAAATATCATGGTTTATTTTAACAAATGCCTTTGAAAGGTCCAGAAACACAGCCAATGTAAGGTCTTTTGTTATTATATCGTTTGCCTCTGCAACAGAAACACAGCCATACATGTATCCATACATGTATATACATAAATATTATATATATATATATATATATATATATATATATATACAAACACACACACATATACATATACATCATCTGCGAATAACGGTACACGAAATACATATTCATGTTTTTTATTTAATGTCAGTCTTGGAAACAAAAAACATTCCTTCAGCAATAGTACTGATGGAAACAATTGTCCATTTTTGTAGACGTCATTAATCAAAGAAAGCGAGTGAAAACTTGGATGCATATACGCATCCTTGCTTTTGGCCTTGATTGATTGATAATGCATCAACAAATGTTCATCACTTGACACTGCACCACGCATACCATCATGCAATTCCTGTATTAGAGTATTAAAAGTCGCAGGGTAGCCATGTCACCTAAGGAAGACCAACATTGTTGATATGACAAGTATATCCCTACCCATTAATTTTCTTATTTAAGATCTGTACCATTACATACCAGGCACTGTCCAATAAGCAACCATCTTATTTGCATTCATTGCTTACTCCTGTAAGAAAACCTATCCAGCTTCGATCATCTAGTTCTGACCTACTTTTTTTTCCTAGAGTCAACACTAACAATATAACTAGGGCTTCTTCTGTTGCTGCACCAGCACTTTGGAATATGCTCCCTCTTAGCGTTAGATCAGTTGAAAATATTAAAAAATTCCGTCGTCACTCTGTTGACAACTGGAAAACTACTTATGGATTTTGAGATTGACCAATCCTTTTGTTTTGATGCGCCTCTGAGCTTGATTTCCAAGGACTTAGGCGCAATAGAAGTTATCTTATTATTATTATTATTATTAATATCATTTTATGTGAACATTACTTAATAATAACAATATGTTGTAAGCAGTTAATTAACAAGGAGGACCGATGCTCGGAAAATAGCAACAGTAATCCCAAGCAAATACCTTCTATTCTTTTATGCTTTGCCTTCGTTTCTTCTTTCGCTCTTTCCATTTCTTTGCTTAGACTTGTGACTTTCTCTGGAAAACACATTATTTCCAAAGTTTTCTCCGATCAAAATATAATATGGTCGACAATATATGTTATTCTTCTGTGTAATAGAATAGGAGGCTATCAGAGTGGTAGATAAAGAAACAAACAGGTGTGCGCGATGGATTAAGGAGGCCATCTGGCTTAGAAATACAACACCAACACTGAATAGAGATGAGTGAGAAAACAGATTGAGTCACGTGTGGGACAGCCTGCGTGCCACTCCATCTGGCGAGCAGAGGAAGAACAGTCCCTGATGAAGGCCACCGAAGGCGGTTAAAAAATAGATTGTCGAAAATGTATAGTTATGTACTAAGAACATTGTGTTATTTCATTTCTTCCAACTTGATGGACATTTTTTTTGTTTGGATTGTAAATCCAAAGAAAGTTCACGCAATCAAACAGCATAGTTTGCGTATTTGCTAGCAAATAACGTTCGTATGTTTTGTGTTTCAGTCAGTCAAAACTGCAATAACTGTCCATCAGATATAATTCGGATAGTTTTCATTGGCATTTCACTTTAGGTACATGTATATGGAAAACAAGAATATTGTCATAAACAAAAACAAATTTGTTTTCCAAACATACAAAACAGAATGTAAAAATGCATTAAATAATGTAGAAAAAAGCGGTATTTAATTCCACTTTGGAGGAGTTGCTGACTTTCACCTTGGCGTATGTAGGCTGGCTCCTGTTTGAAAGTATATTCTTTTGCCTTATTGCAAGTTTCCCGACTTGATGTTTTGTACTTCACTTGTTATATTTGCTATCTCGCTCGTTAAGTGGCTATATAATTATATTGGCCGTATAAAACGCATGTCCGTCCGTTTTTGTCTTTGGCCCGACATTACTTTATTATGACATTATAGCTTTTGTTTTGGTGAAATATCTATATCCGCTGCTATTAGCAGTTCAAGCAATCTGTTTTCATAGTTGTTCTAGTTGATGTCAGTCTGGGTAACTTTAAAAACAATCCATCATATCTAGTACGGAAGAAAGCAATTATCCAATGTTGTACTCTGTTTCCCTCCAAAAAAGCGGGTGAAAACTTGGGTGCCGAAAGGCATCCTTGCTTTTGGCCGTCAGTGATCTTTAACTTATTGATAAAATATAACTTTCCGTCAAGCCCAGTGCGGATTAAGACAGTTTTCCGATTTTGCCGACTTTCTTGCTTCAAGCTTCAAGCGTGAGTGTGAAAACGTAGGTGCCGAGTCGCATGCTTGGTTTTGTCCTTGACTTTTGTTTAACGCATCAATAATTTTCCACCATTTGACACAGCGCCTCCCACGCCATCATGCCATTCCTGTATTAGCTTGAGAAAAAATCGCAGGACAGCCATGTCACCTAAGGAAGAGCAACATTGTTGATACGACGAATTTATCCCTACGGGCAGATTGTCTTCAGTGTATATGTGAATATTATATAACAACAACCAAGTATTATGAATCACTTGCTTAACAATATGTCACCATATCCCCAAAGCATCAGTAATATCAGGAACAATACCTTGCACTCTTTGTTTAGGTGTCCCCGCTTTTTTCTTCGCTGTCCCCACATTTTCCTTCAGAAGAGTAATGTTTTCTGGAAAACACATTATTTCCACAATTATCTCCCTTCAAATCAAATCAAATTTAATTTATTTCGACACCACATATATATCTATACAAAGCAGGCTCATGGGTGTTTACAAACTAAAACATGATGTAAGAATATATTGTGTAAGTCGTTATAATATTACAATACATGTGTTACATATGCTAACACAGTAAAACAACTACACATTTCGGTTATTATGTAGGCTATATAGTGTATTAAAATGCATATGTATGTTATACAAAAATGAATTTCGAAAAAGCCTGATCAAATATACATATTTACAGGTCTCTCTCCTAAAACGTCCAGAGTCACGTTCAAAATGTCATACTGTTAAACGGTGTTATTGATTAAGTACCCGGGGCTTTAAATATTTTTAATGAAACCATCTTGGTGCATCGACTAAACTGATAATTCACATTATGCATATGTATAAGGAACACGACAATGATGTCATAACTAAAATACACATGCAAAGCTGAACGCAACTACACTCAACTAAATAACAAATTAACGCACCTAATGGCAAGAAATGATATTTTACACACCCTTATATGCACTTAATAATTAGTTTAATATTCTTCTTCTACTACGTCTGTACTATGGTTTTAATGCTTTTTGTCAGTGACGAGCATAATATTGATGAACAAATTATATATTCCATAGCAGATGTGTTATTGACTTTTCGCACATGTTAAGCAATCTATGCTATTCCAGAATGCAAAGTTATAGTAACCAATATTCAACTCGTGATCAACAAGAATACCTCATTGTTTCAATAGAACCTTCGTGTTTTTTGTAAAATGTGGATTACCTTCCTATTGGCTAAAATGACCAATAAAACGTCAAACATGTACTTTTGGGATATTTTCCTGTTGGATTTTAAGTATCAGCAATATATCTTGAAAGATGTGAGAGACAACACCAGTGTCTTTACGATGCCATGTGCATTCCACGAGAGGGTTTCTCATGTTGGAGAAAGACGCCCTCGGCAATATGAATTGCGTGTGTGTGTTTGTGTGTGTTTTCTTGATGACTAGACTAGCAGTGCTATTTTAGTTTGCCGTGGGCCAAAAAAAAAAAACGTGTTATAACTTGTCTTCATAGTGTTTATTGCTACACCCACCATCGTTACGAACATATTAGAGTATTTTTTAACTTCGGGTATAACATACATCAAAGGAGGATTTTTAAAGCTATCTGATGGTGTTTATTATTATTACATTTGAGAGAAATACAAAAAAACGTATGCGGTCACTTTTGCGTCCACGGAGAATACTCATCTTCATATCATAATATGTTTCATCCATTTCACATTTGAGTACTTTACACATACTACAGATACAATGAAGAATGTCGTAAATATACTATCTGAATGTCGTACTAAACACGAGTCGCTCATTTTCATATGTGCCAACATAGTTTTTTTACACTTGTTTTGCTCTTACTTTGGTAATGCGTTAACAACATATATTGTAAATGACGTCTATAGAACCAGTCCTTCCAACGAAAAGAACAAGGATTATAAAAAAGAAGCTTGATTTAACGTATTTGTAGAATCCATTCACCTTCAAGACCAGGAGGTATTGCCGGAAGGTATATATACGACCCTAGTTTACTAGATTTTGTAATACAATGAGAGTGTACACTGTGTTTCTTTTGAAGACTGTAATAGTTGGGTCACCAGACACTTGGTCATCTCAATTGATGTAAAACGTTACTTTTAAGTACCATATGATAGGTTAGAACATTAAAAACTTATTTGGTTCGAGTGTACAACGATCATCCCTCTTCAGGGCCGTGGAGGCACTTTAAGTACAAATCTTGAAACGGCCATAATGTTTTAATCAATCATCCTACATAAACTTATTTTGTATAATATATGGACTCAAAATGATAAGTAGCAACCTTTATGTTAAACATATTGCTTCCGTAGAAGCAGCTATATTGATGTTATGTGCGAAAATCCGTAAAATCAAGTAGTTTTCACGATAAATTTCTTCACTATTTCCTACCTAAGCCAACCAATCTAGGCCTCAACATCGCCAAACTCAGACTATTTTGCAAAAGAAACACCGATCTTCTCTCGAACAAAATAAAACTGACAATATATGGGAGAAAGTAACAACTTTTACATGTTCATTGCTAACATATCAGGGCAATAGTAACATTACGCCACCAGACGAGTATTAATAAAACGGGTACAATTTATGGAATTTTCATCATGCATCAACGTTTGATGTATATACAGATTCGAAATGAGGTGTAGCAGTTATTAGGCTATGTATTTTTGCGTAAAACAACTATGTTGATATTAATTGTGAAAACCCATAAATGTTTTAATTACAGTGCTAATTTCCCTGACTATTTCTATCCTCTAATAACATCATTGTAGAGTACCAGCATGGGTTCAGGAATAAACATTCATGTGAGACACAATTAATTGGTGCCACAGAAGACATTGCAAAGAATATAGATAACGGCCACCAAACTGATCTCCTAATACTGGACTTTTCTAAGGCCTTTGACACCGTGCCCCATTCACGCCTTATGGGAAAACTCCAGTATTAGGGGTCAGTGATGGAGTCACCAGCTGGATTTCAAATTGGCTAACTGACAGAAAGCAGAATGTAGTAGTAGATGGCGAGTCGTCAGAAGAAGTGACGGTCGAGTCTGGAGTACCACAGGGCACTGTACTGGGCCCACTTCTTTTTTTATTATATGTCAATGATATAGGAGAGGGGATCACCTCTAACATCCGGCATTTTGCCGATGATTGTATTTTGTACAGGTGGATCAATAACAGTAATGACACAGAAGCCCTCCAGTCCAACCTGCAGAGGATGGTGGACTGGTCTGCAACATGGCAGATGCATTTTAATATCAATAAATGCTCAGTTGTGCATATCACCAAGAAGAGAACTATCCACCGATCACAGTATACCATAAATGGAGACAGCCTGGGAATTGTTCACCGTCACCCGTACCTAGGTGTGGAGTTCTCTGATGACCTCAGATGGAACATTCACATATCCCACCTATCTGCCAAATCTAATCGTGTATTAGGTTTTATCAAGAGAAATTTGTATAAAGGCTAAGAGAAAACTAAACAATCGGCTTACTTTACACTAGTTCGTCCTACCCTCGAATACGCGAGCGCTGCTTGGGATCCATACACCAACACCAATATTAACGAACTTGAGAAAATACAGCGACGAGCAGAGAAATTTGTAATGGGTAACAACAGTCGTGAAAGCAGCGTAACATTAATGATGAAAACACCCAAGTGGGAGTCCCTAGAACGCCGCAGATAGGTCAGCCGCATAGCAAAGTTCTATAAATCACTACACGGAAAAATAGCTCTTCCTTTGCCGAGTAACCTTGTTCACTCAATCAACAACACTCGTGGCCACAGAGAACGATTTATTCAGGTGCCGGCATGGACTCATGTTTATGCTAACAGTTTTTTAATAGAACAGTAAAGAATTGAAACGGACTAACCGAAACAGTCTGCAGCCACGGTGGATACTTTTAAATCTAGGCTGGGCAGACGACTATAAAATTCCCTGTACTGCTATGGCATATACCCCCCGCCCCTATATTGGCGTAATGATCTTATGGTTTTTGCCAATTATTATATAGACATAGACATCCTTGGCCAATCGATATAGGACTAATCATCTCCTAACCTAGATTAAATAGCAGAATAAACCTCAAACTCCTTCTGAACAAAATGCAGATATACTAATTATTGATAGTATATGGAAGCAAGTTACTTATTTTCCATGTTGATTGTTATCATGGCAACAAACTTGAATCGGCACTAATTTCTTAACCATTCATGATACACCAACGTGTGATGGTCTCTGTGGATTGAACATAACGAGTAACAGCGTTTTAGCGTTATGTAGTGTATGCACAAATGCATCCATATTGATGTTACTTACGAATCAGCTGGACAATCACGTTGTTGTGTTTTTCTTTCAAAAACATAACAATTAAGTAGGCAATACTTCTTGATTTTGCCCTGCTTATATAAGTTACTCTGTCAAAGCATGTTTTGCATCTTAAGATATATATGCAATCCAACAAGCCTTTCTCCGAAACAAACCACATACATTCTCACGTAAAGCAGTAACATATTAAAATGCAACTTTCACGTTCCGAGGGACATTCCTTAATGGTTGTGAAGAGTCAGTCACAGGACCTGAATCGTCCATTGCAGAAAACACTGTACTCCGTGAACCAAACATGTCGTCACTTCCAGAATCAATCAGTTTAACATGTTGCCGAGAAAAAACATTTCCAGAATCTTTCGGTGAAGAAAATTGGTTGTAATACTGGGAGGCCTCCATATAGAAATGGCTTTTTGGGTCATCATGACAGGCATGCTTCAAGGCCCAGGCCTGAAATTCTGACCGAAGCCATGATAGCTACGAATGTATCAGCAGATACACGTTACATTCACCACATGATAGTTGTTATACTTGATAATTCTATAACGCGGGTGTACAAGGATAAT
This sequence comes from Paraescarpia echinospica, assembly GCA_020002185.1. Lineage (NCBI taxonomy): Eukaryota > Metazoa > Annelida > Polychaeta > Sabellida > Siboglinidae > Paraescarpia > Paraescarpia echinospica. The sequence continues at coordinate 17,390,838 of CM034544.1, read as the reverse complement.
GGAAATGAGTTGTCTATTGAAGACTGAGTCGTTGTAGATACACAATAGTGTTCTATAGGGCTACCACGCTGGCCACTAGTGCATGACGAAGTTTATGCATACCAGGACCGTTTTCGAAGCCACGTTGGGGATCTACTGGAAGTCAGGATGAAAAGAGGATGTCCCTCTGAACAAGCTATAATAATAATGAATTACGTTGGACAATAAAGTAATAACGACAGCTTCAGCAATAAAATATGTGCTGAATTCTAATACATTGTATATGATCGCACCAATCAAACTAAACAACTGATCCGATAATAAAAACTAGCAGAAAATTAAAGCAATAATGATGAGAATCCAGCACTTCACAGATCACGCTAACGTGTACGGGCAATCTTTCATTGTGCGTGTGAGCCGAGGAGAAGACCTGGAGGAGTTCTATCGACATGAATCTTCCCCTACCCCCTGCAGTGTCCTATCAAAAGTACCTCAAACTCATGTCCTAAGTCTGGTTTGTTGGTATACATTATCGAAACCAGGAAAACATATAATTTGTGTGTGGCCTGATTCTTATGACATTTTGTCATCGACGCTGAAGCACTGGTCCACTCATTCGCAAACTAGGTGAGAAGTTTTCTTCATTTAAAAGCCCCCCTACATGGTAACAATCAACAGAGAAAATAAGTTACCTTTTCTCATATGTTATAATTGACATTATTTACGTTTTGTTCGGAAGTAGCTTCGGGTTTCGTCAGCAATTTAATCTAGGTTAGTCAATGTCTAGGCCTAGATTTAGTGGCTAAGGGTGGAAATAGCGAGGGAAATTAGCATTTCAATTACAAGAATTTATGGTTGTTAACAAATTATATCGACATAGTTGTCTTTACGCACACGATACATAACCTAATAGTGGCTACTCCTCATTTCGTATATATGTATATATCACACGTTGACGTAGGATGAAGTGTTCATAAATTATAGCTGTTTTACGACAAATCCGCCAGGTTGCGTAATGTTAATGTTGCTCTGATATGATAATAATCAACATGCAACATCAGTTAATTTCTCCCATATGTCATCACTTATATTTTTATTTGGCAGGAATTCGGGATTTTTTTGGTAATTAAATTGGACGATGCTTAGATTGGTTGGCTAAGAGTTGGAAGGGTGAGGAAACGTATCGTGAAAATAACATCAATATGGCTGGTTTTAGGCAAACATTGTGTGTATTGACAAAAACTTGTTTTATTAACTTAAAATAAACCAGGGCCGATTCTTCAATATAATGTTGTGATATCAACGCACTCGTATAAATTAATGTATTGGTAATGTTACATAGGTTCCATATATTTCAATGATGTATGTGTCCAGGTGGAGTTTTGTGGTGTGTTCCAGTGTTTTTGTACTGATTGTAATTTCAGTGTAATGCGCAACTTGTTCAACAAGCTAAAACATATCTTTGGCGTTGCAATGATGTGTGATACAATAGCAAAATCATATTTTGTATTTACTTTCATTAAACAAATACGCATGTCTCCAAAGCAACAGCATTTCCAAATACAATACCTGTTAATCTTTGTTCGGTTTCCTTGAATTGTCCCTTCAGTCTCTCCAGGTTTTTGTTCAGCCGTGTAAGTTGCACTGAAAAAAGTGATTTAGTGCCTTAGCCTTTGCACCCTGCTTTATTGAAACTTTCAGGGTGTTTCGCTTAAACTGACAATTGACCTTATGCGTATGTTTAAGGAACACAACAATTATATTGTAAAAAACCGCACATGCAAAGCACCACAACAAAGCAATCAATGCACTGCGGAACAAATTATCGCACCACATAGCGACACATGATCATTTTCAGACAATTCTATCCACTTAATATTAACTTGGGTGTACCTCTTCTTCTTCCACTACCAACTTGTACTGCTACAAATGCTCTTTTAGAACACATGACAATATTCCTTGGCGTTTGTATCATTGACTTTAGGCTTGGGGTTCACAGACTGGGTATTGTTAAGAACGGCAAATTGTTAGCCGTAATGAAAGTTATCCGCCCCAGCACAACCCAGAAGTATGCATACTAACGTTGCTCTTCCGGATTGATTCATCATCAGTGTCATAGAAGGACAAGGGTGCATCCTGACTGAGTGCACTATTTCAAGTCCAGTAGAACTGTAATTAACAACTATATTTGATATAAATATATTTATGTTGAAATTAACATGAATTTGCTCAAAATAATGCAAAACGGCTGTGAGCAACACCTATGGAATTCGTCTTCATATCGACAAGAAGAATAAGACAGAAAAGAAGAAGAAGACTACGGAATTTGAATAAAATCCTTGTAGTATGTATTCAGGGTAAGTTACAATAAATGTGCAGACATGGTCCTTTACCGGGACTAGTAGCGCTTTTTGACATACAACTTGTATCTTTTGAATACTGTAATGCCAAGTGCTGACCATAGTCGCTTACAATAGATCCCGAGGATTTACATATATGTTTGATGTTTCATATTGTTTGTATTTAAATATAAACATCACCTGCGGACAATAGTACACGAAATTAAATTAGATTTATTTTATTTGATGAGAGTCTCGAAAAATATAATAACTTCCATCATATATAGTGCTGATGGAAACAGTTTTAAGATGTTGCCGACTTTATTACTATAATAAAGAGAAAGAAAACATGGCTGTGGAGACGGTCGTGTTTTATAAACACGTGATTATTATAAGAACCCACATTCACACAACAACAATAATTTGAGGTAAATTACCTTGCACATGTTGCTCAGACGCGTCCGTTTCTTCGTTCGATCTGTCCACGTTTTCTATTACAAGTAAACCTCTATCTGGAAAACACATTATTTCCATTGTAATTTCCAGTCAAAATTGTGATTTGTATACCCACATGTTTAGTGGCCGTATATTTATTTTGGCCGTATAAACCAGATACCCGCCAGTCCCTCCTTCTTGTTCGTTGTCTATGTGCCAACAATTCTTTATTATGATATCCCCTTTAATTGTTATTGAACGATACATATTAGTTACAACTGCATGTATTCTAAGTATAATTGCATTGACATCTAGTGGAGCCAAACAATAATATCTACAATCAGCAATATAATTCAGGTGTTATTTGTTTTCACCTAACAAAAAACCCTCATGTAGTCCTACTAAAATTAAGATTTGTTGTATATCGCGTGTACATAAATATAAAAAGTCTCTGCGAAAAGCAGTTACCGATATACGTTTTAATTTTTTTTGTATTTCATATCAATCTTGGAACGCATTCCATCAGATCTAGTAAGGATGCAAAATTCAATCTTGCTGATCGTATTGTTCAAAAGAAAGCGATTGAAACGTGGATGTTGAGATTCATGCTTGCCTATGTACGTGGATGATTTTCAGCGGATCAATATGTTTGTACTGATTCACCCGGCACCACCCGTACCGTCATGCTATTCCTTTATTAGTTTGAAAAAAAACTATGCAAGGCAACCGTGTTACCTAAGCAAGTTCTAAATCGTTGTAGTGAATAATGGATTCTTACTCACTGCGTGTGTGCTCCGTGTACATAAGCATAATACGTAATACCAATCACGTCTGATAAAAAATTGGTTAACAAAATATGACCCATGTTTCTACAGCAACAGTAAGTCCTGGAGAAATATCTAATCCGCCTTGTTCGGTTGTCACCGCTTCTTCATTTGATCTCTCCACATTTTGGACTACAATAGTACTTTCCTCTGGAAAACACGTTACTTCTACAGTAATCTAGGTCAAAATGTAATACTAAAAAAGGATCAATGACAAGGTACATTAAAGTTCATATATACCGCCATGCAATTCCTGTATTAGTTTGAAAAAAACGATGCGAGGCAACAGTGTTACCTAAGCAAGTGCCACACTGGTGTAGTGAAGAATGGACCCACATACACTGTTTGTGTTCCGTGTACTTGTGTATAGTATATAATAACAAACATGCGTTATACATAACTGCTTCACAAAATAGGACCCATGTTTCACAGCAATAGTAAGTCCTGGAGAATTACCTTGTCCACTTTGTTCGGCTGTCATTCGATCTCTCCACCTGTTCGTTTCCAGGTGTACTTTCCTCTCGAAAACACGTTATTTTCAGAATAGTCTCCAGTAAAAATATTATACTAACGAACTGTCCATGACAAGGTACCTTTACATTCATCCCCTGGGCATTTACAATAAAGCTGATATTGCGGTCGAGAACGCCCCTCAAAATAAAAAAACTGATCATGATGTAACGGTGTGGTTTTAGCGGATTGAATCGTATCCGCCTTCAAGCTCCTATATTGTTTCATGTTGTTTCATTTCACTGTGAACAAATACGGGATTACCAGGACGACCATTGAGAGCATGTTCTCTGTTTTACTATTGTCCTTCATGCCCCATCACTTCGAGTGAGAAAGCACTCCAACGAAAGGAGCCCTCGCATATCCCATCGTTATACAATAACACATATGGCTTCTTGGGGCTTCTTAGGAAACGGTCAGTAGTTGTGGGTATCTTTTTCAATATATTATGCGCAGTGTAATGGCATGATGCAGAAGTGCACATCACACGCATAAACGCTTTCTCCTTTGGTGAGTATTCACTATTGTGACATCCTACCATCTCGGTGATGTCCATGTCTCATCGCAATATATATACCTATGATGAGATTAACATGAATTGCCGGCACGAAAATAGTCTAGTGAACAACATTCGTGGCATACATATTCTCAACAAAAAGAATAAGTATAAGAATAAGAAGGATCTTGAATTAAAGTGTGTATATGATATTTCATATCGTGTGTAATTAAGCATCAACGTTAGCTGCGAATAGCTGTTCACGGAACCAACTTCCATGTTTTGTTTTAATTATCGCTGTCAGTCTGGGAAACGTAAATAACATGCCATCAGTTATCATCATCATTATCTTCATTGTGCAGCCCTTTTATACCCTGGTTGGGCGAAGGCCTCAGCAAGTCGTATCCAAATCTGCCTGTCTTGCGCTATCCTCTGCCAGGCCTTCCAGTACTCGTCTAGTCAGTCTCTACTCCGTCTCATCGGTCTTCCTCAAAATTGTTTCCCTTTGTAAGGTCTCCAAGTTGCGATACGCGAAGTCCATCTGTTATCTCGTAATCTGCTGATGTGCCCTTCTGTCTTCTGATTTGTTACATCTCCTCTATGACCATTGTCTTCTCTCTTACCCAGATGTTTCTTTCTCTCTCCCGATATGTGAAGTTTAAGTTTCCATCTTTGTTTTGTGCGGCTGCTAGCTAGTTCTTTGCAAGGATGGTGGGTGCCCATGTTTCCTCCGTGCCGAATATCATCGCTGGAAGTGTGCATGAGTTGTAGACTTGTCTCTTGAAGCAGGTACCAAAGTTACACTCGGATATGTTGCGGTGTTTGACGAATGCTGTCCAACCGGAAGTGATTCTTCTTCTTTGAATCTCCTTGTCTTGGTTTTATGTCTGATAGTGCATCGCTGTCCCAGATAGACGTAGCTTTCAATGATCTATATCTGCGTGGAGTTGATATATATTGGTGTATAATTTTCTGGCATCACGTTTGTCTTCGAAATGTTAAACTTCGTACCTTAATTTTCACTTTAAACAACTAGAACCTGTAGCATTTTTTTTTAGTTCTTTCACTGTAGTAGCGCATATGAGTATGTCGTCGGCGAAGCGAAGATTAATTCTATATTCTCCGTATATCTTCAAGTATCTGGTTTCACAGGTAATTCTTCGAAAATGCATTCGTGTGTCGCCGTACACAGATTGGATGAAATGGTGTGACCCTGTTTGTCGAATTCCTCTCTTGATGTCAATCTTCTTGCTGTTTTGTGTAGGTGGACTGTCACCGTGCTGTTGGTGTAGAAGTCTTTTAGGATTTCGATGTACACGTCTTCTTTCCGCTGTTCTTGAAGGGAGGTCGGTATTGCTTGAGTTTGTAAAGAATCGAAAGCCTTTTCGTAGTCGAACAATGCGACGCAGAGCGGGATATTATATTATCGGCATTTCTCTTTCAGTTTGTTTACGACGTGTATGCGGTCTGTCGTTGATTACCTGCTTCTGAATCCTGCTTGCTCTCGGGGTTGGTTTTCGTCGAGCGTCTTCTCTAGCCTATTCTTTAGTATCTTTGTGAGTAGTTTGTAGATGTTTGATAGCAGACATATCCATATGCACTTCTTTAGGTCTTTCTTATTTCGTTTTATGAAGATTATCGCCATCTTAGCCTACTTTCATGCGGTGGGTATTCGTCGTTTTTACAAGCATTTAGTATACAGCTTAGCCAGTGTCTTTGCGAAGGTATTTTCTCCTGTTTTTTATGTTTTAATTTTTACATGGTCGATGCCTGATGTCTTCCAATTCTTCATATATCTTAGAGTTGCGTCAACATAACATGGTGTTATCTCTGGTACCTCTTACGTGTCGGTATGGATTATGTACTCTATTCACTATCGTATAGTTCGGTGAAGAATTCCTGCATTCGTTCCATGATCATACATTGTTACTGTATTTCTCTGCCCTGGTTGTCTAGAATGGGAATATTGTCTGTCTCGGCCTAGTGTCTGTGTTCTTCTTGCTTTCTTCAGGCTCTTTGGTGCCATAATCGTTTTTCGTATGATCTCTTGTTTGTACTTCCTGATGTCCTCTTTCGTTTCTTTTTGAAGATCTTGCGGAACAAAATAATCCTATGCTGCAGATCGCATTGTTGAACGAAAGTGATTGAAAACTTGAAAACGTCGGTGCTGAATCTCGCGTATGTCTACGTACGTTAATGGCATTTTAGCGGATCAATAATAGATTCACACTAAATCACACATACCGACGTGCAATTACTGTATTAGGTTGGAAAAAAAAGATGGAAGGCAACCATGTTACCTAAGCAAGTGCCACACTGTTGTAATGAAGAATGGACCAACATACTCTGTTTGTTTTCCGTGTACTAGTTTATAGTATATAATAACAAACATGCGTTGTACGTAATTGCTTCACAAAATAGGACCAATGTTTAACACCAACAGTAAGTCCTGGAGAATTACCTTGTCCGCTTTGTTCGGCTGTCACCACTTCTTCATTCGATCTCTCCACCTGTTCGTTTCCAGGTGTACTTTCCTGTGGAAAAAAAGTTATTCCCACAATAATATCCACTCAAGATATACTACAAAAAACTGTCCATGACAAGGTACCTTTACATTCATCACCTGGGCATTTACAATAAAGCTGACTTATTTAAGCACTGCGAGTTTCTTGCGTAAAATGACATATCACGTTTGGTATATGCACGAGGAACACGACGATGTTGTCATTAATAAAACTAAACGTACATAAATATTCAAAATAGTTATTTCCACAGTAATCTTCTGTCACAATTCAATACAATACTAAAAAGTAATTTTATTGTAATTGAAAAGGTCCCTTTACATTTATATCCGGAGCATTTATTGTGTAACAGATTAATTAAAACATTTTAGGTGTATTTCATAAAAAGATATTTTACGTTATGCATATGCACAAGGAACAAGGCATTGTTCTCATTAATAAAACTAAACCTATGAAACTGGGTGCAACAATATAATCCACTATTATGGCAAAAGCACCAACGCATACGCTGGTTCTATATTCCATTACGGATGTTTACTGATTTTCGACTTTGCGTACACAGACTGGCTCGTGCTAGAAAGACGTGTCTGTAGCCTTACTTGTCTGTAGCCTCTATAGTGTATATCATATATTGTATTATATTGGCAACATAAATCACATGTCCGTCATTCTGTCAAATGTAGTATTTGTTTGAGGCCCGACAATACGTTGCTATGTTATTATGTTTAGTAGTTGTTAAGCCAATTTTATTAATAATAGTTACATGCATTCTAAATAATTTTATTGCTAACTGGTTTTGACTGATACTAAATATTTGACCAGTTATATAATTCAGCTGATGTTGCCCGTAGTTAGATTGTAGTATTCATCGTAACATACAAAAAAGATGAAGTAGTCCCGGAGAAACGAAGCTTTAATAGCTTGAAAATGGTAATATCTGATAAATAAAACACATATCTGTATCATTTTTGAAACCGTAAATTAACGAATATGGAGTAAACAATGTTTAATATGTCTTTGTTTGTGTACTCTCGTTTTGTTTGAGTCCTTCGATAATTACAAATAATTTCTAGTCGACGACATATATAAGGTTTCTGTCCATAATAAATTGCTTCATATACTGGACTGAACACATTTGACCAACGATATATATATTATTTATATTTAATAAATGTTGCTTAATGACTAAGTCATACGTAAAAATGTGTTTTTTATTTTAAAAACACTCGCTAAATTAGTATAAAATTGCTACACATTGGCCATGTCCTACACTTAACCTACACAAAGTAAAGTAATTATGTTACTTGTGGACCAAATGTGTTTATTGTTATGCATCACTCTACAATAAAGCACGTCTTGAATTGACGCCAAAAATCAGATATTGCGGTCGAGAAAGCCCCTCAAAATAACAAAACTGATCATGATGTAACGGTGTGGTTTTAGCGGATTGAATCGTATCCGCCTTCAAGCTCCTATATTGTTTCATGTTGTCTCATTTCACTGTGAACAAATACGGGATTACCAGGACGACCATTGAGAGCATGTTCTCTGTTTTACTATTGTCCTTCATGCCCCATCACTTCGAGTGAGAAAGCACTCCAACGAAAGGAGCCCTCGCTTATCCAATCGTTATACAATAACACATATGGCTTCTTGGGGCTTCTTAGGAAACGGTCAGTAGTTGTGGGTATCTTTTTGAATATATTATGCGCAGTGTAATGGCATGATGCAGAAGTGCACATCACACGCATAAACACTTTCTCCTTTGCTGAGTATTCACTATTGTGACATCCTACCATCTCGGTGATGTCCATGTCTCATCGCAATATATATATACCTATGATGAGATTAATATGAATTGCCGGCACGAAAATAGTCTAGTGAACAACATTCGTGGCATACATATTCTCAACAAAAAGAATAAGTATAAGAATAAGAAGGATCTTGAATTAAAGTGTGTATATGATATTTCATATCGTGTGTAATTAAGCATCAACGTTAGCTGCGAATAGCTGTTCACGGAACCAACTTCCATGTTTTGTTTTAATTATCGCTGTCAGTCTGGGAAACGTAAATAACATGCCATCAGTTATCATCATCATTATCTTCATTGTACAGCCCTTTTGTACCCTGGTTGGGCGAAGGCCTCAGCAAGTCGTATCCAAATCTGCCTGTCTTGCGCTATCCTCTGCCAGGCCTTCCAGTACTCGTCTAGTCAGTCTCTACTCCGTCTCATCGGTCTTCCTCAAAATTGTTTCCCTTTGTAAGGTCTCCAAGTTGTGATACGCGAAATCCATATGTTATCTCGTAATCTGCTGATGTGCCCTTCTGTCTTCTGATTTGGTACATCTCCTCTATGACCATTGTCTTCTCTCTTACCCAGATGTTTCTTTCTCTCTCCCGATATGTGAAGTTTAAGTTTCCATCTTTGTTTTGTGCGGCTGCTAGCTAGTTCTTTGCAAGGATGGTGGGTGCCCATGTTTCCTCCGTGCCGAATATCATCGCTGGAAGTGTGCATGAGTTGTAGACTTGTCTCTTGAAGCAGGTACCAAAGTTACACTCGGATATGTTGCGGTGTTTGACGAATGCTGTCCAACCGGAAGTGATTCTTCTTCTTTGAATCTCCTTGTCTTGGTTTTATGTCTGATAGTGCATCGCTGTCCCAGATAGACGTAGCTTTCAATGATCTATATCTGCGTGGAGTTGATATATATTGGTGTATAATTTTCTGGCATCACGTTTGTCTTCGAAATGTTAAACTTCGTACCTTAATTTTCACTTTAATCAACTAGAACCTGTAGCATTTTTTTTTAGTTCTTTCACTGTAGTAGCGCTTATGAGTATGTCGTCGGCGAAGCGAAGATTAATTATATATTCTCCGTATATCTTCAAGTATCTGGTTTCACAGGTAATTCTTCGTGTGTCGCCGTACACATATTGGATGAAATGGTGTGACCCTGTCTGTCGAATTCCTCTCTTGATGTCAATCTTCTTGCTGTTTTGTGTAGGTGGACTGTCACCGTGCTGTTGGTGTAGAAGTCTTTTAGGATTTCGATGTACACGTCTTCTTTCCGCTGTTCTTGAAGGGGGGTCGGTATTGCTTGAGTTTGTAAAGAATCGAAAGCCTTTTCGTAGTCGAACAATGCGACGCAGAGAGGGATATTATATTATCGGCATTTCTCTTTCAGTTTGTTTACGACGTGTATACCGTCTGTCGTTGAGTACCTGCTTCTGAATCCTGCTTGCTCTCGGGGTTGGTTTTTGTCGAGCGTCTTCTCTAGCCTATTCTTTAGTATCTTTGTGAGTAGTTTGTAGATGTTTGATAGCAGACATATCCATATGCACTTCTTTAGGTCTTTCTTATTTCGTTTTATGAAGATTATCGCCATCTTAGCCTACTTTCATGCGGTGGGTATTCGTCGTTTTTACAAGTATTTAGTATACAGTTTAGCCAGTGTCTTTGCTAAGGTATCTTCTCCTGTTTTTTATGTTTTAATTTTTACATGGTCGATGCCTGATGTCTTCCAATTCTTCATATATCTTAGAGTTGCGTCAATATAACATGGTGTTATCTCTGGTACCTCTTACGTGTCGGTGTGGATTACGTACTCTGTTCACTATCGTGTAGTTCTGTGTAGAATTCCTGCATTCGTTCCATGATCATACATTGTTACTGTATTTCTGTACCCTGGTTGTCTAGAATTGGAATACTGTCTGTATCGGCCTAGTGTCTGTGTTCTTCTGGCTTTCTTCAGGCTCTTTGATGCCATAATCGTTTTTCGTATGATTTCTTGTTTGTACTTCCTGATGTCCTCTTTCGTTTCTTTTTGAAGGTCTTGCGGAACAAAATAATCCTATGCTGCAGATCGCATTGTTGAACGAAAGTGATTGAAAACTTGAAAACGTCGGTGCTGAATCTCGCGTATGTCTACGTACGTTAATGACATTTTAGCGGATCAATAATAGATTCACACTAAATCACACATACCGACGTGCAATTACTGTATTAGGTTGGAAAAATAGATGGAAGGCAACCATGTTACCTAAGCAAGTGCCACACTGTTGTTATGAAGAATGGACCAACATACACAGTTTGTTTTCCGTGTACTAGTTTATATTATATAATAACAAACATGCGTTGTACATAATTGCTTCACAAAATAGGGCCCATGTTTCACAGCAACAGTACGTCCTGGAGAATTACCTTGTCCGCTTTGTTTGGCTGTAACCGCTTCTTCATTCGATCTCTCCACCTGTTCGTTTCCAGGTGTACTTTCCTCTGGAAAACACGTTATTCCCACAATAATCTCCACTCAAGATATACTACAAAAAACTGTCCATGACAAGTTACCTTTACATTCATCACCTGGGCATTTACAATAAAGCTGACTTATTTAAGCATTGCGAGTTTCTAGCGTAAAATGACATATCACGTTTGGTATATGTACGATGAACACGACGCTGTTGTCATTAATAAAACTAAACGTACATCAATATTCAAGATAGTTCTTTTCACAGTAATCTCCTGTCACAATTCAATACAATACTAAAAAGTTACTTTAGTGTCATTGAAAAGGTCTCTTTACCTTAATATCCGGAGCAATTGTTGGGTAACAGATTAATTAAAACATTTTAGGTGTATTTCTTAAAATGATATTTCACGTTATGCATATCCACAAGGTACACGGCATTCTTCTCATTAATAAAATTAAACCTATGAAACTGGGTGCAACAATATAATCCACTATTATGGCAAAAGCACCAACGCATACGCTGGTTCTATATTCCATTACGGATGTTTACTGATTTTCGACTTTGCGTACACAGACTGGCTCGTGCTAGAAAGACTTGTCTGTGGCCTTACTTCTCTGTAGCCTCTACAGTGTATGTCATATTATATTATATTGGCCATATAAATCACATGACCGTCATTCCGTCAAAAGTAGTATTTGTTTGTGGCCCGACAATTCGTTGCTATGTTATTATGTTTAGTAGTTGTTAAGCCAATTTTATTAATAATAGTTACATGCATCCTAAATAATTGTATTACTAATTGGTTGTGACTGATACTAAATATTTGACCAGTTATATAATTCAGCTGATGTTGCCCGTAGTTATATTGTATTATTCATCGTAACAAACAACAAAAAAGATGAATTAGTCCCGGAGAAACGAAGCTTTAATAGCTTGAAAAATGGTAATATCTTATAAATAAAACACATATCTGTATCATTTTTGAAACACTAAAATAACGAATATGGAGTAAACAATATTTAATATGTCTTTGTTTGTGTACTCTCGTTTTGTTTGAGTCCATCGATAATTACAAATAATTTCTAGTCGACGACATATATAAGGATTCTGTCCATAATAAATTGTTTCATATACTGGACTGAACACATTTGACCAACGATATATTATTTATATTTAATAAAAGTTGCTTAATGACTAAGTCTTACGTAAAAATGTGTTGTTTATTTTAAAACACTCGCTACATTAATATAAAATTGCTACACATTGGCCATGTCCTACATTTAACCTACACAAAGTAAAGTAACTATGTTACTTGTGGACCAAATGTGTTTATTATTATGCATCACTCTACAATAAAGCACGTCTTGAATTGACGCCAAAATCAGATATTGCGGTCGAGAAAGCCCCTCAAAATAACAAAACTGATCATGATGTAACGGTGTGGTTTTAGCGGATTGAATCGTATCCGCCTTCAAGCTCCTATATTGTTTCATGTTATTTCATTTCACTGTGAACAAATACGGGATTACCAGGACGACCATTGAGAGCATGTTCTCTGTTTTACTATTGTCCTTCATGCCCCATCACTTCGAGTGAGAAAGCACTCCAACGAAAGGAGCCCTCGCATATCCAATCGTTATACAATAACACAGATGGCTTCTTGGGGCTTCTTAGGAAACGGTCAGTAGTTGTGGGTATCTTTTTCAATATATTATGCGCAGTGTAATGGCATGATGCAGAAGTGCACATCACACGCATAAACACTTTCTCCTTTGCTGAGTATTCACTATTGTGACATCCTACCATCTCGGTGATGTCCATGTCTCATTGCAATATATATACCTATGATGAGATTAACATGACTTGCCGGCACGAAAATAGTCTAGTGAACAACATTCGTGGCATACATATTCTCAAATACAAGAATAAGAATAAGAAGGATCTTGAATTAAAGTGTGTATATGAAATTTCATATCGTGTGTAATTAAGCATCAACGTTAGCTGCGAATAGCTGTTCACGGAACCAACTTCCATGTTTTGTTTTAATTATCGCTGTCAGTCTGGGAAACGTAAATAGCATGCCATCAGTTATCATCATCATTATCTTCATTGTGCAGCCCTTTTGTACCCTGGTTGGGCGAAGGCCTCAGCAAGTCGTTTCCAAATCTGCCTGTATTGCGCTAACCTCTCCCAGGCATTCTAGTACTCGTCTAGTCAGTCTCTCCTCCGTCTCGTCGGTCTTCTTCTAAATTGTTTCCCTTCGTAAGGCCTCCAAGTTGTGATACTCGATGTCCATCTGTTATCTCGTAATCTGCTGATGTGCCCTTCTGTCTTCTGATTTGTTACATCTCCTCTATGACCATTGTCTTCTCTCTTACCCAGATGTTTCTTTCTCTCTCCCGATATGTGAAGTTTAAGTTTCCATCTTTGTTTGTGCTGCTGCTAGCTTGTTCTTTGCTTGGATGGTGGGTGCCCATGTTTCCTCCGCGCCGAATGTCATCGCTTGAAGTGAGCATGAGTTGTAGACTTGTCTCTTGAAGCAGGTACCAAAGTTACACTCGGATATGTCGCGGTGTTTGACGAATGCTGTCCAACCGGAAATGATTCTTCTTCTTTGAATCTCCTTGTCTTGGTTTTATGTCTGATAGTGCATCGCTGTCCCAGATATACGTAGCTTTCAACGATCTGTATCTGCGTGTAGTTGATATATACTGGTGTATATTTTTCTGGCATCACGTTTGTCTACGAAATGTTAAACTTCGTACCTTAATTTTCACTTTAATCAACTAGAACCTGCAGCATTTTTTTAGTTCTTTCTCTGTAGTAGCGCATATGAGTATGTCGTCGGCGAAGCGAAGATTAATTATATATTCTCCGTATATCTTCAAGTGTCTGGTTTCCCAGGTAATTCTTCGAAAATGCATTCGTGTGTCGCCGTACACAGATTGGGTGAAATGGTGTCACCCTGTCTGTCGAATTCCTCTCTTGATGTCAATCTTCTTGCTGTTTTGTGTAGGTGGACTGTCACCGTGCTGTTGGTGTAGAAGTCTTTTAGGATTTCGATGTACACGTCTTCTTTCCGCTGTTCTTGAAGGGAGGTCGGTATTGCTTGAGTTTGCAAAGAATCGAAAGCCTTTTCGTTGTCGAAGAAAGCGACGCAGAGCGAGATATTATATTATCGGCATTTCTCTTTCAGTTTGTTTACGACGTGTATGCGGTCTGTCGTTGAGTACCTGCTTCTGAATCCTGCTTGCTCTCGGGGTTGGTTTTCGTCGAGCGTCTTCTCTAGCCTATTCTTTAGTATCTTTGTGAGTAGTTTGTAGATGTTGATAGCACACATATCCATATGTACTTCTTTAGGTCTTTCTTATTTCCTTTTATGAAGATTATCGCCATCTTAGCCTTCTTTCATGCGGTGGGTATTCGTCGTTTTTACAAGCATTTAGTATACAGTTTAGCCAATGCCTTTGCTAACGTATCTTCTCCTGTTTTTATTTTTTTTATTTTTACATGGTCGATGCCTGATGTCTTCCAATTCTTCATATATCTTAGAATTGCGTCAATATAACATGGTGTTATCTCTGGTACCTCTTACGTGACGGTGTGGATTATGTACTCTGTTCACTATCGTATAGTTCGGTGTAGAATTCCTGCATTCGTTCCATGATCATACATTGTTACTGTATTTCTCTGCCCTGGTTGTCTAGAATGGGAATATTGTCTGTCTCGGCCTAGTGTCTGTGTTCTTCTTGCTTTCTTCAGGCTCTTTGGTGCCATAATCGTTTTTGGTATGATCTCTTGTTTGTACTTCCTGATGTCCTCTTTCGTTTCTTTTTGAAGATCTTGCGGAACAAAATAATCCTATGCTGCACATCGCATTGTTGAACGAAAGTGATTGAAAACTTGAAAACGTCGGTGCTGAATCTCGCGTATGTCTAAGTACGTTAATGACATTTTAGCGGATCAATAATTGATTCACACTAAATCACACATACCGACGTGCAATTACTGTATTAGGTTGGAAAAAAAGATGGAAGGCAACCATGTTACCTAAGCAAGTGCCACACTGTTGTAATGAAGAATGGACCAATATACACTGTTTGTTTTCCGTGTACTTGTTTATAGTATATAATAACAAACATGCGTTGTACATAATTGTTTCACAAAATAGGACCCATGTTTCACAGCAACAGTAAGTCCTGGAGAATTACCTTGTCCGCTTTGTTCGGCTGTCACCGCTTCTTCGTTCGATCTCTCCACCTGTTCGTTTCCAAGAGTACTTTCCTCTGGAAAACACGTTATTTCCACAACAATCTCCAGTCAAAATATAATACTAAAAAACTGTCCATGTCAAGGTACCTTTACATCATCCATTGGGGATTTACAATAAAGCTGGCGTGTTTAAGCACTCTGAGTTTCTTGCGTAAAGTGATATGTCACGTTAGGTATATGCACGAGGAACACGACGGTGTTATCATTAATAAAACTAAACTTATATATGTATTCAAGATAGTTAATAATCTGGTAAAAGCACTATCGCATGTGTGGACGTTTACCGATTTTCCTCTTGGAGTACACAGGCTGGGTCCTGCTAGACTTGTCTGTCGCCTTATTGGGCGTGTCCCAACCTCTCTTTTGACATAGGTTTACGTTTCACTTGTTGTATCTATACTCAGATGTATAGCGTCTGTATTGTTGTTATGGCTGTATGAATCATATGTCCGTCATTCTTTTTGTTTGTGACCTGACAACACTTTGCTATTTTATTTTGTTTAATAGTTGTTAAACCAAATATGTTAGTGATACCTACATGTATTACGAGTATAATCGCATTGCTAACTGGTGGATACTGATACTATATATGTGACCGTTGATATAATTCAGCTGGTGTTGCCCATAGTGATATTATATTAATAATCTTAACATACAATAAAAAAGATCAAGTAGTACAGGATAAACGGCGCTGTAATAGCTTGAAATACTGTAATATTTGACACATAACATACATGTCTGTATAATTTTTTTTGGAAACACTGATAACTAACGAACTTTGTTTACTATTGTTCCATTATGTATTTTTCAGTGTACCCACTTTTTGAGTGAGTCTACTGACAATAACAAATATTTTCTTGTCGAGGACAAATATGAAATTTGTTTACCCCAGATAAAAAGTTTCGTATACTGACCTTGCACGTAAACACACTTGACTAGCAATACATTATTTATTTAATTAAAGGTTGCTTAATGACAAAGTTACAAATATTTTTTTTTATACTCGCCCATTACGGTAATATTGTAACACATTGGCCAAAGCCTACCTTTAGCGGACAAAGAGCTAAGTAACTATGTTAGTTGTTGACCAAGTGTGTGTTATTGCTACGAATTAATCTACAATTAAAACATGATGAATCGCCAGCCAAAATAACAAAACTTATTATGATGTAGCAGTGTGGCTCTAATGGTTCGTGTTGCTTCACTGCACCGTGACAAACATAGGTATTACTAGGGATGACCAATGCGATCATGTACTCTGTTTTACTGTTGTCCTTCATGCCCCGTTACTTCGAGAAAGAAAGCATACCGACGAAAGGAGCCCTCGTGTATCCAAACGTTTTACAATAACGTCTAAGGCTTCTTGGTGCTTCCTGGGAAACGGTCAATAGTTGTGGGTATCGTCTCCAATATATTATGTGTTTTCTAATGGCATAATGCAGAAGTGCACATCACACGCATACACACTTTTTTCCTTCAAGAATATTCACTATTATGACATGCTACCATCTCGGATATGTATATGTCTCATCGGACCATATATACCTATAATGAGATTAACATGAATTGCCGGCATAAAATCGACTTATCAACAACATTCATGGTATACGTCTGAAAAACTAAACTACACGGATAAGAATACGAATTATTTTGAATTAAAGTCTTCTAGAGGATATTATGTATATTTCCATGTATCTTGCTGGTGTGTGTTGACCTGGAATTTTACAGGGATTAGTGGTGTATGAAGGAATTTGAATCGGTACACATTGTATCTTTTTTGAATACTCTAATGACTAGGTGCAACAAATGTCGGTTACAATATGTTACGAAGAAGCATATATGTCTTGTTAATATAACATTTATTGTGTGGTTAGTTGCAGTCGTGCTCTCCATGCTTATTGCAGACGTAACTAAATGTATTGAGGCTACACAGGTTTCAACGAGTACAACGACTGGAGATTGGTTAGTTGACGCTCGATAATGTGCAGCACTGACCTGTATATGTATTTTAAATTCAAAGAACGTGGCGGCATATACAAAATGTTTAAATACCTATATTATGTTTTACACGGTGTTTTCTTAAGCATCACCGTTAGCTGCGAACAACTGTTCAAGGATTAATTGCTACCAGTCTGTGAAACTTACAAACATTCCATCTGATATAGTACGGCAAAACAATTCAATGCTGCAGACAGTATTGCTGAAAGAAAGCGATTGGAAACGTGCTTGCGCACGTTAATAATTTTTAGCGGATCAATAATTGTTTCACTGATTCACACAGAATCATATATACCGTCATGCAATTCCTGTATTATTTCGAGAAAAAAACGATGCAAGAAAACCGTGTTGCCTAAGCAAGTGCTACATTGTTGAAGAGAAGAATGGAATATACACTAGTTGTGTTCCGTGTACATGTTCATAATATATACTATCAAACACGTGTTATATATCAATGTTTAACAAAATAGGAACCATTTTTCCACAACAACAGTAGGTCCAGGTGAAATATACCTTGTCCACTTCGTTCGGTTGTCACCGCTTCTTCATTCGATCTCTCCACCTTTTCGTTTCCAAGTGCACTTTCCTCTGGAAAACACGTTATTTCCACACTAATATCCTGTCAAGATACAATATTAAAAAGTATTTTATGTCAATGATGAGGTACACTTACATTTATACACTGGGCCTTTACAATGAAGTTGATTTATTTAAGCACTCCGGGATTTTTGCCTAAAATTTCATTTCACGTTAGCTATATGCACGAGAAACACGACGCGATGAATGTTTACCGATTTTTTACTTTGCGTCCATAGGTTGAGTCATGGTAGAAAGACTTGCCTGTCGCCTTAATGAGTGTTTTCAACCTCTAATTTGACATTTTGCGTTTACCTTTTTATTTTTTTACTCGGATGTAAAGCGTATTTATAATTATTTTGGCAGTATAAACCATATGTCCGACATTCCGTCCAGTGTAGTATTTATTTGTGACCCGACAACACTTGTGCTATTGTATTATGTTAGTCACAGATCGGCGAGGTAACCGTAACTAGATGGCTCAGGTCTAGTAGGGTTAATTACGTCAAAACGTGTGAATGTAAGCGGCAATCGTCAACAACGCAACAAGGAACAATGGAAATTGTATTAATTATATTACATATAAGAATACCAAAAACTCTTATAGTAACAATAAACACAACAACATCTAACAACTAGTCTACCCTATCTCGGCTCTCAGATAATCTTTGAAACCCCAAGAAATACTAGAACGGCCCTTTAAAAAAACTTATTGTTATTCACTTGTCAACCCATTACAAGAGCTGACCCGCTCAGACTCAAATAAATAGCATGGAATAATCGACCCCATCCCCATTATAGGGAAAACTAATTACATACATAGATCAGGAATATATACTATTCCCAGAATACAGCGAGACAATCGTTTAATCACATATAACATATAGTCAGTTCACAGTAGACTAGTCGGTTCTAACAGCAAGATATAATATTTAAATGTCACTTCCCTATATACGGTCTCACCGCGTACTCGAACGAAAGTTCGCCGCTCACGCTCCGTTAGCCAGACTTGGC
Source organism: Paraescarpia echinospica (assembly GCA_020002185.1). Taxonomy (NCBI): domain Eukaryota; kingdom Metazoa; phylum Annelida; class Polychaeta; order Sabellida; family Siboglinidae; genus Paraescarpia; species Paraescarpia echinospica. Next base: position 17,371,619 of record CM034544.1, on the reverse strand, counting down.
TAGTTCGTCACGAGATCACACGAGATCACACGAGATCACACGATGACTGTTCGACGGAAGTGTCCGTCTCGTTGTCCGCACATCGTACGCGCTCCCGTTGACCCGCGTGCTCGCTGACCCGGCTCGGCCGACCGTTTGCCGGAAGTGTCCTTCCCGGTGTCCGCCGCTCCGATCGCCGTCACGCGCTCACCCGGTCACGTTGATCCGGCTGTCTCGCTTCGAGACGTCGCACCTCGTCTCATCGGTCTACAGACGACGCCCGTCCTCGTACGCTTTTCCTGCCATGAATCTTCGACAAGCGCTCGATACGTATCTTCGCCACGCGCTCGCTACGTCCGTGCCTTTATCGGCCCGTTACCCAGAACTGTTGCTGGCCGTTCGCTTTCCTTCTCCGCTGTGTGGAGACCCCGGTCTGCACTCTTGCAGACGCCTCCACGCGTATATTTTTTATAATGGGAACAACACCTTTCTGGTTCCCACACTACCTAGCACGTTCTCACTTCGCTTATCTCTAGGCGCTGGGGTGACACTTCGCCAGTGCAGCCCCGTATCTCTTCTAAAATTTACTCTGCCTACCTCTAGGCATCCGGATGGTAACTCGCCATTACAGCCCTGTATCTCTTCCAAATTTATCCACGTGCTCTGATCTTTGCAAGACCTTTCTGGGCACCGGATTGACGCCACGTCATTACAGCCCCGTCATCTCTTCAAAATACACACTTGCCCGATCTCTGCTAAAGATGATCTCTCTTACCTGTCGTTGACTTTTATAGCTAGTCTAAAAGGCATAACACATCGAGAAATCAACGAGAATGCGATAATGAGTCATACCTAATTATGCATCATGAAAACACCCCTATAACTATAATAATGTACTCGTCCACGCCAAAGCCTGATAATTCATGGCTAACTATTAATAACGACGCTTACCACGCTTCAATGGGAACACCTGAAAACTTACGCTAGTCTATAATTAATTACGCAACTCTGTCCGACAGGCAGTGCACCAGCCTGACCTTTCTACATTAACAAAAGGACAAGACAAAATGACTAAGAAATAGATTCAGTAAATACATAAATAGCAGAAATGCTACAATGTTTAGTATTTGTTAAACCACACATACTACTTATAGTTGCATGTAGTCCGAGTATAATTCCATTGCTAACTGGTGGTGACTGATACTAAATACTTTACCGGTTCTATAATTCATTTGATGTTGCCCATGGTCATACTGTATTAATAATCTTAACATACAATAAAACGATCAAATAGTCCCCGAGAAACGAAGCTTTAATGGCTTGAAATACTGTAACATTTCATACATAAAATACACAATTGTATACGTTTTTATTGAAACCCTAATAAATAACGAACATGGTGTCGTATTGTTCGGTATGTATTTGTTACTCTACTCACGTTTTAATTTAATCTAGTGACAATAACAACTATTTCCTAGTCGAGGACAAATATCAAGTTTTTACCACTAATAAATTGTTTCGTATACTGACCTTGTACGTAAACACACTTGACCAATGATATATTATTTATACTCTCTACAGTTTGTGTAATGACTAAATCCCACATAGAACAATGTATTAATGACTTATCTTGACTTGACATGTTCTTTCTATGATATTTTTGAAATAAATTGATTGATTGATTGATTGATTGATAATATATAATAACAAACAGGTGTTATAAATAATTGGTTAACAAAATAGGACCCACGGTGAAATACCTCGTCTGCTTTGTTCAGATGTCACCGCTTCTTCATTCGATCTCTCCACCTGTTCGTTTCCAAGTGCACTTTCCTCTGGAAAACACGTTATTCCCATAATAATCTCCACTCAAAATATACTACAAAAAACAGTCCATGACAAGGTACTTTACATTCATCACCTGGGCATTTACAATAAAGCTTACTTATTTAAGCACTCCGAGTTTCTTGAGTTAAATGACATAACGTTTGGTATACGCACGAGAAACACGACAATGTTGTCATTAATAAAACTAAACGTATATAAATATTCAAGATGGTTATTTTCGTATTCAAGTGTACCTTTCTCTTGAAAACACGTTATTTCCACACTACTCTCCGGTCAACAAGCCATTATTTTCAAATGTGTGTTGCTGTTATTGACAAAGTACCCTAACAACTGTTGTATCCTGAAATGTTGCTATATAACTGATTCATTGAAACTTCCCCGGTTTCTCACATAAACTGGCAATTCATTTTATGTATAACAACATAATAATAAACATGCAAAAGGGAACAATCCTGCAAAAACATAAATGCATGCGCCGGCGCAACAAACTTGAAAGAACACAATTTGCAGACAATTGTATGCATTTAATATTACCATTGGTCTCCATTTCTTATTCTATTACCACCCTACTCTGTTTCAATGCTCACTTCGTTAGCGAAGTATAGCATATTGTTGAACAAATGACAATATTTCATTGCAAATATATTACTGACGTCCACCTTCGTTTATAGGTTATCTCCTTTTAGTCGTAAAAGGCTAACGATTAAAAGAAGGTTTCCCAACCCCTTCTTTGAAAAAAAACTGTTTTACTTCACTTGGAGTACTTGTGCACATATTTGCCTACGATGTCGTTCGTAATCATGCATATTCATATATATATATATATATATATATATATATGAATATGCATATGAAAATATAAATAATATATACCATCGTCAATTAATTATGATTAGTGTGGTAACATAATGTACAAGAGTATTTTGTTTTTCGCTTCCATAGCGTCATCATCACTGTCATCTGTGAACTGGTATATGTTTCTGGCGGCGGGCATATGATTCACTTCCATATATGCATCACAATATACAATTTCGAACACCGTAAAAGATCCGTGTGTGTGTGTGTGTGTGTGTGTGTGTGTGTGTGTGTGTGTGTGTGTGTGTGTGCGCGCGTGTGTGTATATTATTGCAGCATGGATTTTTCCCGTGTATATTTGCATAGCGAAATCTTGGAGCCTGATATCACATGTTTAATTCCCAGGCAGTGATATATTTATTTGAATGTTGGCCTGCGTACCAAGGCATTATTCGTGTTTATCTATAATTCTTTCTTTGGGTATTTCACTACACTTGTTTTTTTTTGTGTACACATTTGCGTGGTAACAACATAATTGTGTTGGCCTTGTAAACATATATCCGTTCATCCACCCTTAGTTCTTTCTGTCAGTGTCCCGACATTATTATGTTCTGATTCGACCATTTTGGAGTATACGTTGCTGCATATACTCTGTGTAGAATTGCATAGCGAAAGCGTGGTTGGTAATAACGCATATTTAGCACATGAGCAATAATATAATGTAATTAGTCGCAGGGCAGCGATGTTACGTAAGGAAATTCAACATTTTTGAAATAGCAAAATATGGCCACGCTAGTTATCCTCCTGTATAAATATATAGGCATATTGCATAATAACTACCATGTGTTATAAACACTTGATTGGCAATAAGGAAACATGTTCCGAAAGCAATCGTAATTCGAAGTAATATACCTTGTGTGCTTTGATCGATTTCCTTCTCTCTATCAACATCTTCGCTTAGACCTGTGATTGTCTCTGAAAAACACGTTATTTCCAAACTTTTATCTTGACAAAATACCATGTTGTTGACAACGTATTATATCGTTATTAACGAAATATCTTAACAATTGTTCACAGAATGTTTACTAAGTGACTGATGTATTGAAATCGTAAGTGGTTCTCGCCTAAATTGGCAATTCACGTTAAGTTATTTTTAAAGAACAAAAACATCTAGTCATCAATAAAACTAAATATATGTAAAATGTTCTACCAGGAACACTTACGCATCCGATGACACTTCAACTTAGAAACATTTTATTAAGTTAAGTTTTACCTTTTTTGTGCACAATACGTTTTACGTTCCGCACAACTGATATACTCCATAAGAGGTGAGAATCTTGACATATGTATGTGGTGCTTTGAATATATATATATAGGTCTTGCGTCTTATTCGATGGGTCGATGGTTAATACCTGAGAGTTTGGCAAACGTTATCCGACCAGCATACGCAAACTCGATAATCAATAGATTCAGCAAAAGTTGCCTAATGACGTGTTCGTTTGTTACATGTTTGCAAATATGCAGATATACGTCAATAATTATGTTTTTTATATTCTCAAACCCCTGCTTGATAACTTGTTCCTGCTAATGCCACATGATATAAATGTTGCTGATAATGACAACATTTGACGTACCAGGAGTAATCTAACTACAATAGTTAATGAAATAGTTGTTCTATTATTATGTATATCTTTACAAAAAAGAAGCACACTATCAAGTATCATCTCCAATGTATAACGTGCAGTGTGGCGCCGTAATGTAGAAATAATGCTTCCCGCGTCATCAATTAACACGATCTAACAAGATTGCCACCCAGAGAAGGTCTAGGTGGCAGGTGGACAAGGAAGCCCTTTGTCTTATCGAGAGTCCACCCCTTTTATTTATGTGTATCCCGCCCTTCTGAGGTACGACCTCGTTTAAAAAAAAAAACATGTTGAGATGGGTTTATCAAGTTATATTTAACAAGAAAATCCACCATGTGATTTTTTTAGTCTTTCTAATAATTTGCAAATCACTGATGTTAAAGTTACTTGTCTATAGTTCTCGAACCTTTTTTAAATAACGGTATAATGTTTGCCTCTTTCCATTCTAAATGAACCACTCCCTCTTCTAATGACAACTTGAAAACTGTTGCAAGCGGTACGCTAGTTTGTTCTACAATTCCCAATAGTATCATCATATCCTCACTCCCCATACTCTGGAGAGATTTCCATTGTATATGCCCGTGGCTAAAATCCCCAATAATAATACAGTCCAAATTGCTTACTTCCCTTATAGCGTTTTGAATTTTTTTCATTTTCTTCTATGCTTATGTTTGGACTTCGATAAACTAACCCAACTGTTAACGTTGAGTTTCTTGTAACTATGGTACACCAAACAGCTTCTTCGCAATCTGCTTCTCTTTCTAATTTTATTTCATTAGCCTGGATAGATTCTTTGATGTATAAAATAACTCCACCTCAACCACGGGCATATACAATGGAAATCTCTACAGACTATGGGGAGTGAGGACCACAAGTGTTTAGTTTTAGTTCAAGATACATTCCTTTCTCAACATGTGCTAGAACCAACCAGGGGTGAGAATGTGTTACACATAATTTTGTCCTCAGAGAATGAATTAGTTGACAATGTCAAGATATGTGAGCCACTTGGGAATAGTGATCACAACCAGATACATTTTACCATCAAAGTAAAATCAGAAAGGAATAGTAAAAAACACAAATTTCCACAAAGGAAGGTATAAGGACATGAGGAAATATTTAGCAACGATAGACTGGAATAACACACTAAAAAATAAAACAGCAACAGAATGCTGGAATATATTAAAGAATGAAATTAAGTGCGTAGTCGATAAATTTGTACAATTCAAAAAACAAGGGAAACGTTCCAAAAAGAAACACTTATCGAAAGAAGCCATTAGACAGCAGACCTTTCACGGGGACGAGAGAATTGTTGCTTTCGTCATGAAGTGCTCTAACCGCCTTGAGAACATCAAGTGGTTTCATTACATCAGAAATAATACGATCATCGAACGCACTGATCAGCAGCCTGCATCCCTAAACATTGCCCTCGACGCCTCTGATGCAACGCATGGAAATAGACTACATTTCATCACAGGTGTACGAATCCCACCCACATAACGCCGGCTGGAAAAAGCACCGCAGACCAGCTTAGAGGCAAGATCATGACGTAAAGTCCATCATCAATGGTTTAGTCTGTGTATATTGTGGTTACAATGTTATGATCTTACGAGGTCTCATTCAACTAGTCAGCCTTTTTCTTCATCAGTGGTCTTACGCGTAAATGTGCACGTTATATAACAACAGTCATATGTTGTAAACACTTGATTTATAAACAGTACCAATTTATCCAATACCTTGTATTTGTCGATGGGTTCTCATCGCGTCTTCCGTTACACTCGCCACGTATTCGGTTAGACTTGTGATTGCCTCTGAAAACACGTTATTTCCAACGTTTTACCGCTACAATACCGTTTTGTTAAACAATTAATAAATTACTTATTAATTAAAATGTTGCTTGTCTCTCGCCTAATCTGATAGTTCACGTTAGATTATGCATAAAGGAAACAACAATGTTTTCATAAATAAAACAAGATATATAAAACAAAATAACAAAAGTCATTCAGTAACTTAGCAAATACAATCACGCATTCGCTGGCCCAGTCTCATAACGTGTTCTTGTAAACTTCACATGAAAATAACATTGCTGGCAAATTCTACATTTGGAGTACTGTAATTACATTAGTTGTTGACAGATGTGTCATATGACTATGGATATCTCTAGAAAAAGAAACGCACCATCATACACCCACCATTAGCTACTGCTGGCATAAACGCCCCTCCTACAGCAGTTTGATATTAGAGTACTGGATCAGATCCGCCATGATCCCTTAGTTGTTGCACACTGAATTATATGGGAGTGCCACGGTTAACCAGTGCGAGTAAGAGATCGCATCAACCATAAATATCATCACGTCGAGAAGGTAAGTATGTCGAAACAAGTAGCCCTCGCATATCCAAACGTTTTTAGTCAAAAATATAAAAATGTATTTTGTAGGAAATGGCAGTTTTTTTTAAGGAAACCGGCAATCTTTGTTAGTACCATCGTCAATTAATGATTATGATTAGTGTGGTAACATAATGTAGAAGAGAATTTTGTTTTTCGCTTCCATAGCGTCATCATCACTGTCATCTGTGAACTGGTATATGTTTCTGGCGGCGGGCGTATGATACACTTCCATCTATGCATCACAATATACAATTTCGAACACCATAAAAGATCCGTGTGTGTGTGTGTGTGTGTGTGTGTGTGTGTGTGTGTGTGTGTGTGTGTGTGTGTGTGTGTGTGTGTGTGTGCGCGTTTGTGTGTATGTATATATGGGGCGGATGGTCTAGGAGTAGTAACCAAGGACGGTGGACAAACTAAGTTGCATGGAAATAAATAGCGAAGATAAGGGAAGGGGAAATCAATCAGATGCATTGGTGATGTACACATGCGGAGAGAACAAGGAACCGGCAAAAAGAACTATATGTATACTATTGCTTTGAATCTCTCTGGGCTATTTTATCATCACAGTGTTGCCTTTATATAATTGGACCTTTCATCAGATTGAAATCAAGTTAATTAATTCCGATAAATAACGATGTACCGGGAATTACTTTTATAGGATCCATCCTCACATCGAAAAGCAGAAGAAGAAGTTGGAATTAGTTTCCTTGTAGAATTCAGCATCAGGTGGGGGAACATTTGGATACAATCTTGCTGCACATGTTTTAAAACGATTGAGATTTCAGAATATCTCAAACAGTAGATCGATCGGAGTCTAGCTAGGTTAATTTTCGTTGCGTGTAACCGTACTCTTTTACTGATTGTAATGTCAAAGAAAGTTGTGGTTTTATCAACATTTGTACATATGTCTTTGAAGTTTTAAGCCGTGTGAGGAACAAAATCATCTGCGAACACCATTTCATGAAACACATTTCACATTTTATTTATTTGCTCTGAAACAACTTTTATATATTGTTATTTTTTGTCAGTCTAGAATATATAAATAAATAAAAGGGAAACGTGCGGATTAAGACATATTCCTATTTTGCCGAATTTCATGCTTCAAAAATGAGAGTGAAAACGTATGTTTCGAATCACATGCTTGCCTTTGCCCGTGGGTAATATCTAACGAATCAATGATTGTTCCACTAATTCACACTGCATCACCCATATCGTCATGTAATTCCCGTTTTATTAAAACATGTCGCAAGTTACCTAAGCAGGTGCTACATTGTTGATGTGACGAATGTACCTACGCGCAAATAATCTTTCGTGTATATGTGTATATTATATAATAACAACAAAACATTTACGAACACTTGATTAACAATATGAATCCATGTTCTCAAATCAACATTAATTCCATGAACAATACCTTGTATTTTTTGTTCAGTTGCATTCGCTTCTTTCTTCGCTGTCTCCACATTTTCCTCTAGAATTGTAATTTTCGCTGGAAAAAACGTGATTTCCACAGTTACCTCAGGTCGAAATACTATTTTGTCAAAATGTGCTTGAATTCTGTTTACAATGTACCTATATAACTGAAATTTTCCAGTTTTATGGCGATTCATGTTAGTAATATGTATGGGGAATACATAATGTTGTCATAAATAAAACTACACATATAAAAAATAATGAAACAATACACATACAAATCTAGCAAAACCACATTCGTATTCGCTACAACTTTTACAAATGTTAACATACAATCAATTATATGCATTTAATGTTAGGTTTAATCTCCTATTTTTCGGTTATTACCACGGTACTCGGCGGTAATGCTCATTTTATTAGCGAATGTAATATAATACTCATGAATATGTGATCATATTTCATTTACAAAATCTTATATCATATTTCATCAAACGCAGATGTTTCCATACTTTTAAGTTTAGATTACTCACAATAAAGGTAACATCATCATAAAATAGAAGGGGTGACATATTCCAGGCTTTCACGATAATTACTCCATCTGCGATGTATAAACGGCAGAGTGGTGCAATCTGCGACGTGTTTGAGGTACACAAGGCACGGCACATTAAACGCGTTTTCTCCCTTACGACAACAACATTAATTTTGACGTGGACGCTGCCATTTTGCGTGTCACATGACGTAAATATGGATCCTGATTGGTTTACATTAAAACAAATTACAGTTCTGCCAACAATAGGCAATAGTCCGACATAAACTGGAGTTTAACGTTTAAAGTGGCAAACATTTTTTGCCATAAAGTTGGGCAGGTAATTTACTTTTTATTGCTGCAAAGAATGCTTAGTTCTCGATAAGTCGCAACGGAATTTAATTTTCCTTGCGGCCTATCTTAACATAATTGAAACTTTAAAAATGTGTTACGTCCACCCCGTGGGGTGTTAGAATAACCCATAATATTTTTGCACTCACGGTTCAAGCGGTCTAAGAGGAAAACGCTAACATTCCAGCGTAGTTACATATACAAGTTTGATATTAGCAAGATTGCGTAATACTGTAGGCACACAAAAACACTGTATGTGTTAAAGCAAAAACAATACCTTTGAGTAAATATATCGTGTTTTGTGTTTTCCTTTTAGGGCTACCGTAGTAATGAAAGGTTGATGTTTTAGTTGAAGGGATTCCACAAGGCGGAGACGAGACCCGATGACTGAAGTCCTTCGAGCCAATTCACGTGCTTCTAATAATTTGTATATACCTAGACATTCGCATACCACAGCCTCACAAATTCAACGACCCATTCAGAGGATATAAATAGGAATGTGCAGCTGTAATAATTTTTTTTTATAAACGTTTGGTTTATCGTTGAAAATACGGTTCATAGTAGCCGACCTTAACAAAAATGTGCTGTAGTGCAGTGGTTCTTAACCCCTTTTGGCGGCGATCCCAATTCCAGATACTGTACTTGTTTACCGAACCATGCTTTCAAGCGATTATCTTGTTATAAAATGACAACTATGAACATCGATGTCGCGTTAATTTGAAAATTCGTGTGATATATGTAACGTTTCACATTTGCAACATTTGCGTCAACTAGTTTTTTCTCGCAAGCAACGTTGACGGGCAACCCATACAATAAAGGCAAATTCCACAGTCAATGGAGACCCAATTATTGGTCGCGACCCAAGTGCTAAACCACTGCTATAATCTCTCTACACGATAGTTGCAATATTATGTTGGTAATTACTAAACAACACTTTATCCACAGTTTCAATGAAGCTGTGTTATGTTATTACCAACTATTTTCTAATTTTGTTTGTAAAATGTATTATTATTGACAGCACAGTCGTTGGTTTGTTTTGTACTTCACACTTGTTTAATTATGTCTTTATTAACTAGACACCAAATGCAGTCGACAGTTGCTATGAACCATAATATAGATACATTGTTATGTGATTAACATGAATATATACTTGTTGTAGTTTTGGATTGTAATTATCTACATAGTTATCTATACAATTGGTGCCGTGTGGCCGTTTCGATGTACAAACCTATGTTGATTTCTTCTAGTAAGTCATCCCTGCTGATCCGAGACAACGCGCACACTAGTTCATCGTAAAATCCTTTCAGACTGCAGTTCTTTTTTGCTAAATACCAAGAAAGCATGACATTGAATGCTACGTCATTCACGTTCCCTTTGTAGTTAATTTCCAGTGCGTCTATGATGTGACTTTTGACTCCTAGCACAATGCCAAGACGACGATAGTCATAAGGTATCCGACTAGCCAGGTCAGACAAAAACGCGCCGGTCATAAATGCTACAACAAGAAGCAGTTAAAATATCAGTGTACGTGTGTTGAATTGTGGTTGACACAGGAATTCGCAACATGCAAATTGGTCCAATTACTAATTATAACTGGGTTTTCTTTATATATGAGAGGTTGTCTAGAATGTCTTGTATATAAAAGGCATTGCGTATGATTTTTGTTACTAATATCATTATTTTCCACCGATAATCACTTAAACGAAACCGCCGCACAACCGAATGTTCCATTCAAATTAATGTTATACGTACTTTTATGTCATTCAATATATTTTTTTTCTTTCTACTGAATAACATAACAATAATGTTTACAACAATCCCTTTCATCGCTCAACTGTATTATTACCTGGATGACCATCGCAAGCAGCATAGTTGGCAGCTACCATGGTTGACGATTTTTCTCTGTAAGGTGAACAAATACTCCATATTAACATAAACTATCAACGAAATTCAAACTATTATTACGTACAAAGCTAAGTGTTTCTATATTTGTTGGTGCAAATCATATAATAGCCTGTGTCTTGATCGTAGATATTTTCACAATATCTCCACTTAAAAATGCATGAAATTGATATATAAGTGATAATTATGAAATTATATTTTATTACAAGACGTGTATGACATCTAAATAGTCCAGGGCAATAAGCATTATTGCGTTTTTAAGTAACTAAACACATATATTGCTTTAAGAATATATATATACATATATATATATATATATACATATGGGTAAGTAGAGCGTTAATTGTGGTAGCTGTTTGCATTACTTAACATTATATATATATATATATATATGTATGTATTATGTTAAATAATGCAAACAACTGTCACAATCAATTAACGCTCAAACTACTCTCCACTTATCGTTGGCTAACAATATGATGTACATATTAAATTACGTTTACTTACTGGTGTTATGCCGCATTTACCTTTTAAAACAAAATGATTAATGGAAATGTTACCTACCATATGAGTACAGTAGGAAGGTATGAGCTATACAATTACAGCTGTAGTTAGCATTATGATCGGAATCTTCTCATAAGCATTGTAATCTCAATTATCCGTTGATGCCTCAATTTGTCACACACAAAACAATTCCACCTAAAAATAAATTGATATTTTTTATTGTTGTCAGGTCAAGTTATGCGGCTTAAACTTCACAATAATACATTGTTACAATAATTGTGAATAACGTGACTTAATTTCAGGTCGCATAAATTGTTCATTGAAATGTAGGAGAAACGAAATATTTTAGCAGTATAACTTTCTTTTTGCACGATTCATACCAATTACTATTGTAATTATTGTATATTTTAAATGTGTACTGTATGTCTACATATCCAGTCCATAAGTTCACTTACAGACTGTATATCCAATCGATGAACATATTTTTGTTGATGGGCATACACACACGCGCGCGTGTGTGTATGCCCATCAACCACAATCAAATTGCAATTGTAATTATGATGCTACTGTGATTACTACTTATACTATGAGTCTAAAAACAGGGAAAATTGTCCACCAAAATTGCGAATTATTATGTATGATATTTAAAACTGGGTAAGGTCGCGCGACCCATTTTTCCCACATTTAAGTGTGTGGATACGCATCGTTTAAGCCGTGTAACTGGAATTTCTTTAACATATCATGTAACTCTTGTATATCTTTTGTGATATATTTTACTTGTCCATTTACATGACAAAGGTAACTGCAGTAATACATATTGTATCAACATATTTGCAAACAATCGCAGTCGACTTGTCCTGCTGGATTGCAATAATATTGCAAATGCAGTTATGATATATTATTTAATGTTTACTGCGTGTCTCTATCAAGATGATAAATGTACCCTAAATTCACGATATGAACGCTGCTGATAATAATTAAAAGTAGTCGCTGCGGGCCATTTGCTTACATTTACGTTTTCTTGTGGTACACTTTGTTTAGGCTCTACAACTTCTTTCAAACACATTTTCAAATAATCATAATTGAACAGCAATTTTTAGAATGACCCATGAAACAAAACGGAGACCTAGCTAATCAGGACAACACGGGCAGCAGTCCAGTCTGTGTAAAATGTCAGTGACATTCATCATTATAACCCCCGAGACGATGCTGTTGGTTATGATTTTAATTGCGTTGATTGTTAAATTTGTGTTTGATAATTCGCCTAGTTATTTTATTGAACCTTAACGAAACTACTGGATTTGGAATAAATTATGTAATATGTGGTTAGCATATGGTCATATTATATGGTCAGTATTATCAGAATAAACGGTACAACATTATATCATATCAATTCAGAGATGTCAACGTTCAAAGTGTTCATTCATATTGCTGACACGACACGAACGAATACGACTATGATAATATCAACAACTAATTTACATCACAAGTTTTGGTGTAAGTACCTTGGTGCCATGTAGAACTAAATCATAATATAAAAAGTATCGATTAACAGGATTGTTCGCACACCCAACTTTGACTAACATTTAATATTACGTATATTAGTCCATTTGTAATTTCATGAACCTAGAAATCCAGTGAACTTTTTTGTTGATTTGTACTCATATGGGATCCTAGAGCAAATTCAGCTTTGTTGCCCAAACAGCAACCTTGGGCAACTCCGGTAATTAAATCCAAGATAGCCACTGGTCGATATCTTTAAAATGTTTGTACCACTTGTCGTAGAAAGATATATAATACCTCTTTTAAGGGGTGTTGGTGTACGTAGAATCCGTTTGTGATGTTATTGTTTCAGTTCAAGGTTAAAATCACATACTGAAGGTCAGGTGAAGTTCAAATTTGACCTCTCGATGGACAATGAATGGAAACTTCTGCTAAATAATATTTTAGTTTATTCATGCACATAAATGGATAATCTTACAATATTTGACACATTTGTTCGTGAGAAAAAAACTGTAATCCGTCATGTTTGGAACACGTAGTCACATCTGTTGCACATAGTGTATAGTGCAAATATCATTATGAACATTGGCATTCATATTTCCTTGTGATGAAAATTCTTGCATTAAGTAATCATGTACGAAAGTCATTGTAGGGATGTAACAAGGATTGGTATCCATAACTATAGATACAACATTGTTTTATACAATGCTATGCTATAAGCGTAACATTTACGCTATCTTAGTAGCTGCGGATATCGCCTAATAATCTTCACCTTTTACCTACTCCCACTCATCATCCAGGTAATCAGGATCAGCAAGACCATCCTCAACATCCTCATGGCCTTCACCCATCACCTCTACATCCTCATCATCTACACTCTCATCCTCAAAATCCTCCTCCTCAATATTCTCCATCTCATCACCGTCCTCGTTCCCAGCCTGCAGCTGCAGTATGACGTGCACGAAAGCTGTTCTTTGTGGCAACCACAAACCTCCGTGCTGCACTTCTTGCCCTGTGCCCTACATTCACAATGAATTACATCACATAGGTGTGGTGGACCTAGGTCACTCTGAGCAATAACAGGAGCGGTGGCGCCATCCTGGATCTCCAACCCGAAGTGAATGATATCGGCTGACTCATCGGGTGGGGCTTGCTGGTCTGCCGCTTTCCACAGCATGACCTGCAGATGGGCCCCCAGCACGTCTAGGAACAGGTTGGTGGATGTTAGAGGCAGGGCCTTGTGTTGGCCACACTGTACGGTAGAACAGCTGCTGAACATCAGCGATGACAATTTCAGCAGCTGTTGGCGATATATTGGGCACACCCAGGCGTTTGACCAGACCTGACTTATTGGCTTTGCCGAGACAACCATGCTCGTCGATGAGCGATGGAGGCCATGCACACGGCTCGTAGTTGAACAGAGGCCCAAGCTCCATCTACCACCGCTGACCAATCAACAAGAGCCAAAGAAAAATGTTCTCAAGATCGATGACTGGCCTGTTCTTGTTACCCTTTTCTTGCTTCCTTAGAACGTCCATCGTCTTGATGGGACTACTGATAGGGTCGTAGAACCCAATGGGAAGTCTGGCGGTGTACTTGCTCTCCGTCTTTTCTCCAAGCACAATCGAATCAGCCACTTTCATTTCAGCAGGAACAATTTGGCCGGTGACGGGATTGTACAGATGAAGGTACTTCTTCACCTCTGCATGACTGAGACCCCGATCATCCGCATCCAAGACACGCCTGTGCTTCAACTCCTCCTTGTGCTGTTTCTGCGCAGACTGGCCTGGAGGATCAGCAGAGTAGGTGTACTCCGCGTGGTCTGACACGTGCCCGGTGATTGGGAAGGCGTCAATCCACTCACACACAAGCTCAGCAGAGAGAGTCATATCCTTGAGAACTCCCTTTCCGATCTTGAGCGAAACTGATCACTAGAGACAGCGTTCCAGTATCCCTCATGGTATCGACAGACATAGGCGCCGGACACAAAGTCCGCCTTGGCCTCAGCAGGGAGCGCATGCATCTCCACGAGGTACTGAGTGAGATAGCGGGCGTACTGCACGTGACCAGGGAGCAAGAAGTACTTCAACATGCGCTCCATGGTCAGCTGCTTGAAGAAAATGTCACCCTCTCTCTCTGCACGCTTAAACTGGTGGAGGCGAGCAGTGTACATATGCTGCTCAAGCTGCTCAAATGTATATGGCCCTGTTGATAGAAACCATTTCAAGAGCGCCGTTGATACGCCCCGAAAGGACCGATGGCTTTCACTCGGGATTTCCCATTGAAGATACCGTTCAGCCCCTGATATGCTGCGGCCATGTACACTTCAAACGCTAAATCTTTCATCAGCTTTGTTATGCAGCCAATCAACGACTATATATGCATCCCACCAGGATGGGTGATTACGTTCTGAAACTGCACGGGCTGATACCAGCACACCTGTTTGGTTACTACAAACAACTGCACGTCAATGGAAATATGAACGTATGTCATCTCCATGTCTAGCAGTGACCTCTCCATGTACGGGAGTGTTGTGAGGATGGTGACTGGGTGAGAGAGTGGCGCGTCAATTAAATAGTACAGTCGGAAGGTATGTCCCCCATGCACCCAGTGAATTTCTAAATGAAACTTACTTTTTTGCAACCCTGAAGGTGTCTAGTAAACAGATTTGGATGTTCTTATTTCGAAATAATATCCGAGGGGGTCTGTTTGGCGGTCATCTTGGATTTTTTCACGCGTGGTACTTAACTTTTTCAGTGTAGTGTAGTGATACAACTGTGGTGGTGGTGCTTAGCACATGGCTAGCAAGAAAAGAAAGCGTGATGGATCGGATGTATACCAGAAACGCCTTCCAACCCGCATTTTACACATAATTGGCATTGACCATGACCTACCCTTAACAGACTCGTCCTACGACTTCGGCCTGGAACTCGAGACGGCTACGGCTACGGTAAGGCTATCAATGAGGTGTCGACCTACCTGACTCCTCAGGTTATCACTGGAGAAGGTAACGACGTGTTCCATCTAGATGACACCCCGAGGAGGTGGCCTACCCAAAAGACGCGATCCACATCCAGGATGGTATGGCTATCTGGCACGTGCTCACCAATCTGCCCCAGACGTGCGGTGACATTTGCCTCCAGGTGCTGGACCAGATGGCTGTCAAAAAGAACTTTGAGTTCTCCACTGACTGCTATCATGCAGACTCTATCAAGATACAGGAGAGATTGCTCCGTGGCTTCTCACAGAAGTACATCATCGATGGCCCGGCCACCAGGAAGTCCGCCGACTTCAAGCTGCTCCTGGTCAATGAAAAAACAAACAACAGCTCTGCCATCGGCGGTATCACGACACGAGAAGTGCGGAGCAGCGGTTGCCATCGTGGAGGGGAAGGTACATCAGCTGGACTCATCCAATGGTGAAGTGACTACGCGCGAGATCCACGATTTGTCCTCAGACCAGAAGGAGATGGACACTCGGGTCGTTCTCTATCTCCACTATGCCGCCAAGCAGGAGTACAAGTCAGCTGTAGTGAGAACTCCTGATAGTGACATATTCGTCATTCTGCTCCACCACTCGCACTCCATCAGCCTCACCATCTATCTTGACACGGCATGGGCAAGCACCAGATCGTTAACGTGACGGAGCTGGCCAAGTCACTGGAGCACGAGTACTGCACGACGCTGCTCGGGTTCTACGTGTTCTCAGGCGAGGACTACACCAGCGCCTTCAAGGGCAAAGGCAAGGTGGCACCCCTGAAGACGCTCCAGAAGAACCCCAATTATCACAACGTTTTCATGCAACTTGGTGACGACTGGACGGTGAAGCCGTAGGTGATTGCAGATTTGGAGGCCTTCACCTGCCTCATGTACGGTCAGACTCGCGAACGTCAGTGTATGCTGTGCAAGATAAGATGCTCATAAACATGGTGGAAGAAAATTAGAAGCTCACCACCAAGTCCAAGGTTGACATGGCTTCTTCCCACCCTGCAAGAATGATCTAATTCCCCATGTTGGCCGGGTCAACTACCGACTAGCCAATTACAAGCGGGCCAACCAGCCTCGCTTCTGGCGACCCAAGCCCTGCGACGATGGCAGGCAGGGATGGGTAAAGACTGAGGAGGGTGTCCTGGAGCCAGCCTGGTCGTGTGGACCCACCTTGCCTCCCTCATTCACTGACTTACTTGAGAAAGCTGCTGAGGAGGAGGGGAAGAGGCAGATGATCAGGATATTGACTATGATCAGCTGCTTCTTGGCGATGATGATGGTTAGTGTGTAGTGTCGAGAGTAAGTTACGGGTAGACAGTACTTGAGTTGACGTAGATACTGATCGTAGTGGGTAGTTTTCATGTAGTTTCCATTCTTCTTGGACTCATAATTAGCCCATTTTCTCTCTAGTAGTAGTATGTAATGTTGAGTCAGTGCTTACGCGCAATCACCTATCCCTATTTGACTCGATTTCAGGCTTTAAAATATGGTATTATGTGCATTTTGAGGCAATAAATAGCGTTGAATCGTCAACATAACCATCTCGATTTTAACAGTTGCGCGTGACAAAATCCAAGATGGCCGCCAAACGGACCGCTTCGGACATTATTTCGAAATGGGGTCATCCAAATCTGTTTAATAGACACCTTCAGAGTTGCAAAAACAGTAAGTTCCAATTAGGAATCCACTGGGTGCATGGAGGGCTTACCTTCCGACTATACTATATTATGTGAACAATTTCTTAAAATAGAATACGTTATAACATCTACATTCAGTAATTTAATCGAACGTTACATAAACCCAACACGTGTCCCCAGCGAATAAACTGGCCACAAATGATATCAATATATCAAAATTTAATCCCGCACGAAACGTACGTCATTCTAAAATATTGTTTAACAACATGTGTTGCTAAGCAAATTACCAACATATGTTGCATATGACATGTGTATAATTAGTCGACGAATACCACTTACAAGAACGGAATATATAATAATAATAATTCCGTTTTTTTATGTAGCGCTTTTTAAGTAAGTAA
>CM034544.1:17305949-17352744 GCA_020002185.1 Paraescarpia echinospica | reverse complement strand
AGTTAATTTCTCCCATATGTCATCACTTATATTTTTATTTGGCAGGAATTCGGGATTTTTTTGGTAATTAAATTGGACGATGCTTAGATTGGTTGGCTAAGAGTTGGAAGGGTGAGGAAACGTATCGTGAAAATAACATCAATATGGCTGGTTTTAGGCAAACATTGTGTGTATTGACAAAAACTTGTTTTATTAACTTAAAATAAACCAGGGCCGATTCTTCAATATAATGTTGTGATATCAACGCACTCGTATAAATTAATGTATTGGTAATGTTACATAGGTTCCATATATTTCAATGATGTATGTGTCCAGGTGGAGTTTTGTGGTGTGTTCCAGTGTGTTTGTACTGATTGTAATTTCAGTGTAATGCGCAACTTGTTCAACAAGCTAAAACATATCTTTGGCGTTGCAATGATGTGTGATACAATAGCAAAATCATATTTTGTATTTACTTTCATTAAACAAATACGCATGTCTCCAAAACAACAGCATTTCCAAATACAATACCTGTTAATCTTTGTTCGGTTTCCTTGAATTGTCCCTTCAGTCTCTCCAGGATTTTGTTCAGCCGTGTAAGTTGCACTGAAAAAAGTGATTTAGTGCCTTAGCCTTTGCACCCTGCTTTATTGAAACTTTCAGGGTGTTTCGCTTAAACTGACAATTGACCTTATGCGTATGTTTAAGGAACACAACAATTATATTGTAAAAAAACCGCACATGCAAAGCACCACAACAAAGCAATCAATGCACTGCGGAACAAATTATCGCACCACATAGCGACACATGATAATTTTCAGACAATTCTATCCACTTAATATTAACTTGGGTGTACCTCTTCTTCTTCCACTACCAACTTGTACTGCTACAAATGCTCTTTTAGAACACATGACAATATTCCTTGGCGTTTGTATCTTTGACTTTAGGCTTGGGGTTCACATACTGGGTATTGTTAAGAACGGCAAATTGTTAGCCGTAATGAAAGTTATCCGCCCCAGCACAACCCAGAAGTATGCATACTAACGTTGCTCTTCCGGATTGATTCATCATCAGTGTCATAGAAGGACAAGGGTGCATCCTGACTGAGTGCACTATTTCAAGTCCAGTAGAACTGTAATTAACAACTATATTTGATATAAATATATTTATGTTGAAATTAACATGAATTTACTCAAAATAATGCAAAACGGCTGTGAGCAACACCTATGGAATTCGTCTTCATATCGACAAGAAGAATAAGACAGAAAACAAGAAGAAGACTACGGAATTTGAATAAAATCCTTGTAGTATGTATTCAGGGTAAGTTACAATAAATGTGCAGACATGGTCCTTTACCGGGACTAGTAGCGCTTTTTGACATACAACTTGTATCTTTTGAATACTGTAATGCCAAGTGCTGACCATAGTCGCTTACAATAGATCCCGAGGGTTTACATATATGTTTGATGTTTCATATTGTTTGTATTTAAATATAAACATCACCTGCGGACAATAGTACACGACATTAAATTATATTTATTTTATTTGATGAGAGTCTCGAAAAATATAATAACTTCCATCATATATAGTGCTGATGGAAACAGTTTTAAGATGTTGCCGACTTTATTACTATAATAAAGAGAAAGAAAACGTGGCTGTGGAGACGGTCGTGTTTTATAAACACGTGATTATTATAAGAACCCACATTCTCACAACAACAATAATTTGAGGTAAATTACCTTGCACATGTTGCTCAGACGCGTCCGCTTCTTCGTTCGATCTGTCCACGTTTTCTATTACAAGTAAACCTCTATCTGGAAAACACATTATTTCCATTGTAATTTCCAGTCAAAATTGTGATTTGTATACCCACATGTTTAGTGGCCGTATATTTATTTTGGCCGTATAAACCAGATACCCGCCAGTCCCTCCTTCTTGTTCGTTGTCTATGTGCCAACAATACTTTATTATGATATCCCCTTTAGTTGTTATTGAACGATACATATTAGTTACAACTGCATGTATTCTAAGTATAATTGCATTGACATCTAGTGGAGCCAAACAATAATATCTACAATCAGCAATATAATTCAGGTGTTATTCGTTTTCACCTAACAAAAAACCCTCATGTAGTCCTACTAAAATTAAGATTTGTTGTATATCGCGTGTACTTAAATATAAAAAGTCTCTGCGAAAAGCAGTTACCGATATACGTTTTAATTTTTTTTTAATTTCATATCAATCTTGGAACGCATTCCATCAGATCTAGTAAGGATGCAAAATTCAATCTTGCTGATCGTATTGTTCAAAAGAAAGCGATTGAAACGTGGATGTTGAGATTCATGCTTGCCTATGTACGTGGATGATTTTCAGCGGATCAATATTTGTGTACTGATTCACCCGGCACCACCCGTACCGTCATGCTATTCCTTTATTAGTTTGAAAAAAAACTATGCAAGGCAACCGTGTTACCTAAGCAAGTTCTAAATCGTTGTAGTGAATAATGGATTCTTACTCACTGCGTGTGTGCTCCGTGTACATAAGCATAATACGTAATACCAATCACGTCTGATAAATAATTGGTTAACAAAATATGACCCATGTTTCTACAGCAACAGTAAGTCCTGGAGAAATACCTAATCCGCCTTGTTCGGTTGTCACCGCCTCTTCATTTGATCTCTCCACATTTTGGACTACAATAGTACTTTCCTCTGGAAAACACGTTACTTCTACAGTAATCTAGGTCAAAATGTAATACTAAAAAAGGATCAATGACAAGGTACCTTAAAGTTCATATATACCGCCAAGCAATTCCTGTATCAGTTTGAAAAAAACGATGCGAGGCAACAGTGTTACCTAAGCAAGTGCCACACTGGTGTAGTGAAGAATGGACCCACATACACTGTTTGTGTTCCGTGTACTTGTGTATAGTATATAATAACAAACATGCGTTGTACATAACTGCTTCACAAAATAGGACCCATGTTTCACAGCAATAGTAAGTCCTGGAGAATTACCTTGTCCGCTTTGTTCGGCTGTCATTCGATCTCTCCACCTGTTCGTTTCCAGGTGTACTTTCCTCTTGAAAACACGTTATTTTCAGAATAGTCTCCAGTAAAAATATTATACTAACAAACTGTCCATGACAAGGTACCTTTACATTCATCCCCTGGGCATTTACAATAAAGCTGATATTGCGGTCGAGAACGCCCCTCAAAATAACAAAACTCATCATGATGTAACGGTGTGGTTTTAGCGGATTGAATCGTATCCGCCTTCAAGCTCCTATATTGTTTCATGTTGTTTCATTTCACTGTGAACAAATACGGGATTACCAAGACGACCATTGAGAGCATGTTCTCTGTTTTACTATTGTCCTTCATGCCCCATCACTTCGAGTGAGAAAGCACTCCAACGAAAGGAGCCCTCGCTTATCCAATCGTTATACAATAACACATATGGCTTCTTGGGGCTTCTTAGGAAACGGTCAGTAGTTGTGGGTATCTTTTTCAATATATTATGCGCAGTGTAATGGCATGATGCAGAAGTGCACATCACACGCATAAACACTTTCTCCTTTGCTGAGTATTCACTATTGTGACATCCTACCATCTCGGTGATGTCCATGTCTCATCGCAATATATATACCTATGATGAGATTAACATGAATTGCCGGAACGAAAATAGTCTAGTGAACAACATTCGTGGCATACATATTCTCAACTACAAGAATAAGAATAAGAAGGATCTTGAATTAAAGTGTGTATATGATATTTCATATCGTGTGTAATTAAGCATCAACGTTAGCTGCGAATAGCTGTTCACGGAACCAAGTTCCATGTTTTGTTTTAATTATCGCTGTCAGTCTGGGAAACGTAAATAACATGCCATCAGTTATCATCATCATTATCTTCATTGTGCAGCCCTTTTGTACCCTGGTTGGGCGAAGGCCTCAGCAAGTCGTTTCCAAATCTGCCTGTCTTGCGCTATCCTCTGCCAGGCCTTCCAGCACTCGTCTAGTCAGTCTCTACTCCGTCTCAACGGTCTTCCTCTAAATTGTTTCCCTTCGTAAGGTCTCCAAGTTGAGATACGCGAAGTCCATCTGTTATCTCGTAATCTGCTGATGTGCCCTTCTGTCTTCTGATTTGTTACATCTCCTCTATGACCAGTGTCTTCTCTCTTACCCAGATGTTTCTTTCTCTCTCCCGATATGTGAAGTTTAACACACTTCTTTCCATCTTTGTTTGTGCGGCTGCTAGCTAGTTCTTTGCCTGGATGGTGGGTGCCCATGTTTCCTCCGCGCCGAATGTCATTGCTGGAAGTGTGCATGAGTTGTAGACTTTTTTCTTGAAGCAGGTACCAAAGTTACACTCGGATATGTCGCGGTGTTTGACGAATGCTGTCCAACCGGAAGTGATTCTTCTTCTTTGAATCTCCTTGTCTTGGTTTTATGTCTGATAGTGCATCGCTGTCCCAGATAGACGTAGCTTTCAACGATCTGTATCTGCGTGGAGTTGATATATATTGGTGTATAATTTTCTGGCATCACGTTTGTCTTCGAAATGTTAAACTTCGTACCTTAATTTTCAGTTTAATCAACTAGAACCTGCAGCATTTTTTTAGTTCTTTCACTGTAGTAGCGCATATGAGTACGTCGTCGGCGAAGCGAAGATTAATTATATATTCTCCGTACATCTTCAAGTATCTGGATTCCCAGGTAATTGTTCGAAAATGCATTCGTGTGTCGCCGTACGCAGATTGGGTGAAACAGTGTCACCCTGTCTATTGAATTCCTCTCTTGATGTCAATCTTCTTGCTGTTTTGTGTAGGTGGACTGTCACCGTACTGTTGGTGTAGAAGACTTTTAGGATTTCGATGTACACGTCTTCTTTCCGCTGTTCTTGAAGGGAGGTCGGTATTGCTTGAGTTTGCAAAGAATCGAAAGCCTTTTCGTAGTCGAAGAAAGCGACGCAGAGCAGGATACTATATATTCGGCATTTCTCTTTCAGTATGTTTAAGACGTGTATGCGGTCTGTCGTTGAGTACCTGCTTCGGAATCCTGCTTGCTCTCGGGGTTGGTTTTCGTCGAGCGTCTTCTCTAGCCTTTTCTTTAGTATCTTTGTGAGTAGTTTGTAGATGTTTGATAGCAGATATATCCATATGCACTTCTTTAGGTCTTTCTTATTTCCTTTTATGAAGATTATCGCCATCTAAGCCTACTTTCATGCGGTGGGTATTCGTCGTTTTTACAAACATTTAGTATACAGCTTAGCCAGTGTCCTTGCGAAGGTATCTTCTCCTGTTTTTTTTGTTTTTATTTTTACATGGTCGATGACTGATGTCTTCCAATTCTTCATATATCTTAGAGTTCCGTCAACATAACATGGTGTTATCTCTGGTACCTCTTACGTGTCGGTGTGGATTATGTACTACGTTCACAATCGTATAGTTCGGTGTAGAATTCCTGCATTCGTTCCATGATCATACATTGTTACTGTATTTCTCTACCCTGGTTGTCTAGAATGGGAATATTGTCTGTCTCGGCCTAGTGTCTGTGTTCTTCTGGCTTTCTTCAGGCTCTTTGATGCCATAATCATTTTTCGTATGATCTCTTGTTTGTACTTCCTGATGTCTTCTTTCGTTTCTTTTTGAAGGTCTTGCGGAAAATAATAATCCTATGCTGCAGATCGCATTGTTGAACGAAAGTGATTGAAAACTTGAAAACGTCGGTGCTGAATATCGCGTATGTCTACGTACGTTAATGACATTTTAGCGGATCAATAATTTATTCACACTAAATCACACATACCGACGTGCAATTACTGTATTAGGTTGGAAAAAAAGATGGAAGGCAACCATGTTACCTAAGCAAGTGCCACACTGTTGTAATGAAGAATGGACCAACATACACTGTTTGTTTTCAGTGTACTAGTTTATAGTATATAATAACAAACATGCGTTGTACATAATTGCTTCACAAAATAGGACCCATGTTTCACAGCAACAGTACGTCCTGGAGAATTACCTTGTCCGCTTTGTTCGGCTGTCACCGCTTCTTCATTCGATCTCTCCTCCTGTTCGTTTCCAGGTGTACTTTCCTCTGGAAAACACGTTATTCCCAAAATAATCTCCACTCAAGATATACTACAAAAAACTGTCCACGACAAGGTACCTTTACATTCATCACCTGGGCATTTACAATAAAGCTGACTTATTTAAGCACTGCGAGTTTCTAGCGTAAAATGACATATCACGTTTGGTATATGCACGAGGAACACGACGATGTTGTCATTAATAAAATTAAACGTACATCAATATTCAAGATAGTTATTTCCACAGTAATCTCCTGTCGCAATTCAATACAATACTAAAAAGTTATTTTAGTGTCATTGAAAAGGTCCCTTTACATTTATATCCGGAGCATTTATTGTGTAACATATTAATTAAAACATTTTAGGTGTATTTCTTAAAATGATATTTCACGTTATGCATATGCACAAGGAACACGGCATTGTTCTCATTAATAAAATTAAACCTATGAAACTGGGTGCAACAATATAATCCACTATTATGGCAAAAGCACCAACGCATACGCTGGTTCTATATTCCATTACGGATATTTACTGATTTTAGACTTTGCTTACACAGACTGGCTCGTGCTAGAAAGACTTGTCTGTTGCCTTACATCTCTGTAGCCTCTATAGTGTATGTCATATTATATTATATTGGCCACATAAATCACATGTCCGTCATTCCGGCAAATGTAGTATTTGTTTGTGGCCCGACAATACGTTGCTATGTTATTATGTTTAGTAGTTGTTAAGCCAATTTTATTAATAATAGTTACATGCATTCTAAATAATTGTATTACTAATTGGTTGTGACTGTTACTAAATATTTGACCAGTTATATAATTCAGCTGATGTTGCCCGTAGTTATATTGTATTATTCATCGTAACATACAACAAAAAAGATGAAGTAGTCCCGGAGAAACGAAGCTTTAATAGCTTGAAAAATGGTAATATCTGATAAATAAAACACATATCTGTATCATTTTTGAAACCTTAAATAACGAATATGGAGTAAACAATGTTTAGTATGTCTTTGTTTGTGTACTCTCGTTTTGTTTGAGTCCATCGATAATTACAAATAATTTCTAGTCGACGACATATATAAGGTTTCTGCCCATAATAAATTGTTTCATATACTGGACTGAACACATTTGACCAACGATATACTATTTATATTTAATAAATGTTGCTTAATGACTAAGTCATACGTAAAAATGTGTTTTTTATTTTAAAACACTCGCTACATTAGTATAAAATTGCTACACATTGGCCATGTCCTACATTTAACCTACACAAAGTAAAGTAACTATGTTACTTGTGGACCAAATGTGTTTATTATTATGCATCACTCTACAATAAAGCACGTCTTGAATTGACTCCAAAATCAGATATTGCGGTCGAGAAAGCCCCTCAAAATAACAAAACTGATCATGATGTAACGGTGAGGTTTTAGCAGATTGAATCGTATCCGCCTTCAAGCTCCTATATTGTTTCATGTTGTTTCATTTCACTGTGAACAAATACGGGATTACCAGGACGACCATTGAGAGCATGTTCTCTGTTTTACTATTGTCCTTCATGCCCCATCACTTCGAGTGAGAAAGCACTCCAACGAAAGGAGCCCTCGCATATCCAATCGTTATACTATAACACATATGGCTTCTTGGGGCTTCTTAGGAAACGGTCAGTAGTTGTGGGTATCTTTTTCAATATATTATGCGCAGTGTAATGGCATGATGCAGAAGTGCACATCACACGCATAAACACTTTCTCCTTTGCTGAGTATTCACTATTGTGACATCCTACCATCTCGGTGATGTCCATGTCTCATCGCAATATATATACCTATGATGAGATTAACATGAATTGCCGGCACGAAAATAGTCTAGTGAACAACATTCGTGGCATACATATTCTCAACTACAAGAATAAGAATAAGAAGGATCTTGAATTAAAGTGTGTATATGATGTTTATATATCATGTGTAATTAAGCATCAACGTTTGCTGCGAATAGCTGTTCACGGAACCAACATCCATGTTTTGTTTTAATTATCGCTGTCAGTCTGGGAAACGTAAATAACATGCCATCAGTTATCATCATCATTATCTTCATTGTGCAGCCCTTTTGTACCCTGGATGGGCGAAGGCCTCAGCAAGTCGTTTCCAAATCTGCCTGTCTTGCGCTATCCTTTGCCAGGCCTTCCAGCACTCGTCTTGTCAGTCTCTACTCCGTCTCATCGGTCTTCCTCTAAATTGTTTCCCTTCGTAAGGTCTCCAAGTTGTGATAAGCGAAGTCCATCTGTTATCTCGTAATCTGCTGATGTGCCCTTCTGTCTTCTGATTTGTTACATCTCCTCTATGACCATTGTCTTCTCTCTTACCCAGATGTTTCTTTCTCTCTCCCGATATGTGAAGTTTAAGTTTCCATCTTTGTTTGTGCGGCTGCTAGCTAGTTCTTTGCTTCGATGGTAGGTGCCCATGTTTCCTCCGCGCCGAATGTCATCGCTGGAAGTGAGCATGAGTTGTAGACTTGTCTCTTGAAGCAGGTACTAAAGGTACACTCGGATATGTCGCGGTGTTTGACGAATGCTGTCCAACCGGAAGTGATTCTTCTTCTTTGAATCTCCTTGTCTTGGATTTATGTCTGATAGTGCATCGCTGTCCCAGATATACGTAGCTTTCAACGATCTGTACCTGCGTGTAGTTTATATATACTGGTGTATAATTTTCTGGCATCACCTTTGTCTTCGAAATGTTAAACTTCGTACCTCAATTTTCACTTTAATCAACTAGAACCTGTATCATTTTTTTTAGTTCTTTCTCTGTAGTAGCGCATATGAGTATGTCGTCGGCGAAGCGAAGATTAATTATATATTCTCCATATATCTTCAAGTGTCTGGTTTACCAGGTAATTCTTCGAAAATGCATTCGTGTGTCGCCGAACACAGATTGGGTGAAATGGTGTCACCCTGTCTGTCGAATTCCTCTCTTGATGTCAATCTGCTTGCTGTTTTGTGTAGGTGGACTGTCACCGTGCTGTTGGTGTAGAAGTCTTTTAGGATTTCGATGTACACGTCTTCTTTCCGCTGTTCTTGAAGGGAGGTCGGTATTGCTTGAGTTTGCAAAGAATCGAAAGCCTTTTCGTAGTCGAAGAAAGCGACGCAGAGCGGGATATTATATTATCGGCATTTGTCTTTCAATTTGTTTACGACGTGTATGCGGTCTGTCGTTGAGTACCTGCATCTGAATCCTGCTTGCTCTCGGGGTTGGTTTTCGTCGAGCGTCTTCTCTAGCCTATTCTTTAGTATCTTTGTGAGTAGTTTGTAGATGTTTGATAGCAAACATATCCATATGCACTTCTTTAGGTCCTTCTTATTTTCTTTTATGAAGATTATCGCCATCTTAGCCTTCTTTCATGCGGTGGGTATTCGTCGTTTTTACAAGCATTTAGTATACAGTTTAGCCAGTGTCTTTGTTAAGGTATCTTCTCCTGTTTTTTATGTTTTAATTTTTACATGGTCGATGACTGATGTCTTCCAATTCTTCATATATCTTAGAGTTGCGTCAACATAACATGGTGTTATCTCTGGTACCTCTTACGTGTCGATGTGGATTATGTACTCTCTTCACTATCGTATAGTTCGGTGTAGAATTCCTGCATTTGTTCCATGATCATACATTGTTACTGTATTTCTCTACCCTGGTTGTCTAGAATGGGAATATTGTTTGTCTAGGCCTAGTGTCTGTGTTCTTCTGGCTTTCTTCAGGCTCTTTGATGCCATAATCGTTTTTCGTATGATCTCAAGTTTGTACTTCCTGATGTCCTCTTTCGTTTCTTTTTGAAGGTCTTGCGGAACAAAATAATCCTATGCTGCAGATCGCATTGTTGAACGAAAGTGATTGAAAACTTGAAAACGTCGGTGCTGAATCTCGCGTATGTCTACGTACGTTAATGACATTTTAGCGGATCAATAATTGATTCACAATAAATCACACATACCGACGTGCAATTATTGTATTAGGTTGGAAAAAAAGATGGAAGGCAACCATGTTACCTAAGCAAGTGCCACACTGTTGTAATGAAGAATGGACCAACATACACTGTTTGTTTTCCGTGTACTAGTTTATAGTATATAATAACAAACATGCGTTGTACATAATTGCTTCACAAAATAGGACCCATGTTTCACAGCAACCGTAAGTGCTGGAGAATTACCTTGTCCGCTTTGTTCGGCTGTCAACGCTTCTTCATTCGATCTCTCCTCCTGTTCGTTTCCAGGTGTACTTTCCTCTGGAAAACACGTTATTCCCACAATAATCTCCACTCAAGATATACTACAAAAAACTTTCCATGAAAAGGTACCTTTACATTCATCACCTGGGCA
The DNA here is from genome assembly GCA_020002185.1 of Paraescarpia echinospica. Classification (NCBI taxonomy): domain Eukaryota; kingdom Metazoa; phylum Annelida; class Polychaeta; order Sabellida; family Siboglinidae; genus Paraescarpia; species Paraescarpia echinospica. Next base: position 17,342,308 of record CM034544.1, on the reverse strand, counting down.
TTTACAATAAAGCTGACTTATTTAAGCACTGCGAGTTTCTTGCGTAAAATGACATATCACGTTTGGTATATGCACGAGGAACACGACGATGTTGTCATTAATAAAACTAAACGTACATCAATATTCAAGATAGTTATTTCCACAGTAATCTCCTGTCACAATTCAATACAATACTAAGCAGTTATTTTAGTGTCATTGAAAAGGTCCCTTTACATTTATATCCGGAGCATTTATTGTGTAACATATTAATTAAAACATTTTAGGTGTATTTCTTAAAATTATATTTCACGTTATGCATATGCACAAGGAACACGGCATTGTTTTCATTAATGAAATTAAACCTATGAAACTGGGTGCAACAATATAATCCACTACTATGGTAAAAGCACCAACGCATACGCTGGTTCTATATTCCATTACGGATGTTTACTGATTTTTGACTTTGCGTTCACAGACTGGCTCGTGCTAGAAAGACTTGTCTGTAGCCTTGCTTGTCTGTAGCCTGTATTGTGTTTGTCATATTATATTATATTGGCCACATAAATCACATGTCCGTCATTCCGTCAAATGTAGTATTTGTTTGTGGCCCGACAATACGTTGCTATGTTATTATGTTTAGTAGTTGTTAAGCTAATTTTATTAATAATAGTTACATGCATTCTAAATATTTGTATTGCTAACTGGTTTTGACTGATACTAATTATTTGACCAGATATATAAGTCAGCTGATGTTGCCCGTATTTAAATGGTATTATTCATCGTAACGTACAACAAAAAAGATGAAGTAGTCCCGGAGAAACGAAGCTTTAATAGCTTGAAAATTGTAATATCTGATAAATAAAACACATATCTGTATCATTTTTGAAACCCTAAAATAACGAGTATGGAGTAAGCAATGTTTAATATGTCTTTGTTTGTGTACTCTCGTTTTGTTTGAGTCTATCCATAATTACAAATAATTTCTAGTCGACGACATATATAAGGTTTCTGTCCATAATGAATTGTTTCATATACTGGACTGAACACATTTGACCAACGATAAATTATTTATATTTAATAAATGTTGCTTAATGACTAAGTCATACGTAAAAATGTGTTTTTTATTTTATTTTTAAACACTAGCTACATTAGTATAGAATTGCTACACATTGGCCATGTCCTACATTTTACCTACACAAAGTAAAGTAACTATGTTACTTGTGGACCAAATGTGTTTATTGTTATGCATCACTCTATAATAAAGCACGTCTTGAATTGACTCCAAAAATCAGATACTGCGGTCGAGAACGCCCCTCAAAATAACAAAACTGATCATGATGTAACGGTGTGGTTTTAGCGGATTGAATCGTATCCGCCTTCAAGCTCCTGTATTGTTTCATGTTGTTTCATTTCACTGTGAACAAATACGGGATTACCAGGACGACCATTGAGAGCATGTTCACTGTTTCACTATTGTCCTTCATGCCCCATCACTTCGAGTGAGAAAGCACTCCAATGAAAGGAGCCCTCGCATATCCAATCGTTATACAATAACACATATGGCTTCTTGGGGCTTCTTAGGAAACGGTCAGTAGTTGTGGGTATCTTTTTCAATATATTATGCGCAGTGTAATGGCATGATGCAGAAGTGCACATCACACGCATAAACACTTTCTCCTTTGCTGAGTATTCACTACTGTGACATCCTACCATCTCGGTGATGTCCATGTCTCATCGCAATATATATACCTATGATGAGATTAGCATGAATTGCCGGCACGAAAATAGTCTAGTGAACAACATTCGTGGCATACATATTCTCAAATACAAGAATAAGTATAAGAATAAGAAGGATCTTGAATTAAAGTGTGTATATTATGTTTTATATCGTGTGTAATTAAGCATCAACGTTAGCTGCGAATAGCTGTTCACGGAACCAACTTCCATGTTTTGTTTTAATTATCTCTGTCAGTTTGGGAAACGTAAATGACATGCCATCAGTTATCATCATCATTATCTTCATTGTGCAGCCCTTTTGTACCCTGGTTGGGCGAAAGCCTCAGCAAGTCGTTTCCAAATCTGGCTGCCTTGCGCTATCCTCTGCCAGACCTTCCAGCACTCGTCTAGTCAGTCTCTATTCCGTCTCATCGGTCTTCCTCTAAATAGTTTCCCTTCGTAAGGTCTCCAAGTTGTGATACGCGAAGTCCATCTGTTATCTCGTAATCTGCTGATGTGCCCTTCTGTCTTCTGATTTGTTACATCTCCTCTATGACCATTGTCTTCTCTCTTACCCATATGTTTCTTTCTCTCTCCCGATATGTGAAGTTTAACACACTTCTATCCATCTTTGTTTGTGCGGCTGCTAGCTAGTTCTTTGCCTGGATTGTGGGTGCCCATGTTTCCTCCGCGCCGAATGTCATCGCTGGAAGTGTGCATGAGTTGTAGACCTGTCTCTTGAAGCATGTACCAAAGTTACACTCGGATATTTCGCGGTGTTTGACGAATGCTGTCCAACCGGAAGTGATTCTTCTTCTTTGAATCTCCTTGTCTTGGTTTTATGTCTGATTTTGCATCGCTGTCCCAGATAGACGTAGCTTTCAACGATTTGTATCTGCGTGGAGTTGATATATATTGGTGTGTAATTTTCTGGAATCACGTTTGTCTTCGAAATGTTAAACTTCTTACCTTAATTTTCACTTTAATGAACTAGAACCTGCAGCATTTTTTTAGTTCTTTCACTGTAGTAGCGCATATGAGTACGTCGTCGGCGAAGCGAAGATTAATTATATATTCTCCGTATATTTTCTAGTATCTGGTTTCGCAGGTAATTCTTCGAAAATGCATTCGTGTGTCGCCGTACACAGATTGGGTGAAATGGTGTCACCCTGTCTGTCGAATTCCTCTCTTGATGTCAATCTTCTTGCTGTTTTGTGTAGATGGACTGTCACCGTGCTGTTGGTGTAGAAGTCTTTTAGGATTTCGATGTACACGTCTTCTTTCCGCTGTTCTTGAAGGGAGGTCGGTATTGTTTGAGTTTACAAAGAATCGAAAGCCTTTTCGTAGTCGAAGAAAGCGACGCAGAGCGGGATATTATATTATCGGCATTTCTGTTTCAGTTTGTTTACGACGTGTATGCGGTCTGTCGTTGAGTACCTGCTTCTGAATCCTGCTTGCTCTCGGGGTTGGTTTTCGTCGAGCGTCTTCTCTAGCCTATTCTTTAGTATCTTTGTGAGTAGTTTGTAGATGTTTGATTGCATACATATCTATGTGCACTTCGTTAGGTCTTTCTTATTTCCTTTTATGAAGATTATCGCCATCTTAGCCTACTTTCATGCGGTGGGTATTCGTCGTTTTTACAAGCATTTAGTATACAGTTTAGCTAATGTCTTTGCGAAGGTATCTTCTCCTGTTTTTTATGTTTTAATTTTTACATGGTCGATGCCTGATGTCTTCCAATTCTTCATATATCTTAGAGTTGAGTCAACATAACATGGTGTTATCTCTGGTACCTCTTACGTGTCGATGTGGATTATGTACTCTCTTCACTATCGTATAGTTCGGTGTAGAATTCCTGCATTTGTTACATGATCATACATTGTTACTGTATTTCTCTACCCTGGTTGTGTAGAATGGGAATATTGTCTGTGTAGGCCTAGTGTCTGTGTTCTTCTGGCTTTCTTCAGGCTCTTTGATGCCATAATAGTTTTTCGTATGATCTCTTGTTTGAACTTCCTGATGTCCTCTTTCGTTTCTTTTTGAAGGTCTTGCGGAACAAAATAATCCTATGCAGCAGATCGCATTGTTGAACGAAAGTGATTGAAAACTTGAAAACGTCGGTGCTAAATCTCGCGTATGTCTACGTACGTTAATGACATTTTAGCGGATCAATAATTGATTCACACTAAATCACACATACCGACGTGCAATTACTGTATTAGGTTGGAAAAATAGATGGAAGGCAACCATGTTACCTAAGCAAGTGCCACACTGTTGTAATGAAGAATGGACCAACATACACTGTTTGTTTTCCGTGTACTAGTTTACAGTATATAATAACAAACATGCGTTGTACATAATTGCTTCACAAAATAGGACCCATATTTGACAGCAACAGTAAGTCCTGGAGAATTACCTTGCCCGCTTTGTTCGGCTGTCACCGCTTCTTCATTCGATCTCTCCACCTGTTCGTTTCCAGGTGTACTATCCTCTGGAAAACACGTTATTCCCACAACAATCTCCACTCAAGATATACTACAAAAACTGTCCATGACAAGGTACCTTTACATTCATCACCTGGGCATTTACAATAAAGCTGACTTATTTAAGCACTGCGAGTTTCTTGCGTAAAATTACATATCACGTTTGGTATATGCACGAGGAACACGACAATGTTGTCATTAATAAAACTAAATGTACATAAATATTCAAGATAGTTATTTCCACAGTAATCTCCTGTTACAATTCAATACAATACTAACAAGTTATTTTAGTGTCATTGAAAAGGTCCCTTTACATTTATATCCGGAGCATTTATTGTGTAACAGATTAATTAAAACATTTTAGGTGTATTTCTTGAAATGATATTTCACGTTATGCATATCCACAAGGAACACGGCATTGTTCTCATTAATAAAATTAAACCTACGAAACTGGGTACAACAATATAATCCACTATTATGGCAAAAGCACCAACGCATACGCTGGTTCTATATTCCATTACGGATGTATACTAATTTTCGACTTTGCGTACACAGACTGGCTCGTGCTAGAAAGACTTGTCTGTAGCCTTACTTGTTTGTAGCCTGTATAGTGTATGTCATATTATATTATATTGGCCACATAAATCACATGTCCGTCATTCCGTCAAATGTAGTATTTGTTTGTGGCCTGACAATACGTTGCTATATTATTATGTTTAGTAGTTGTTAAGCCAATTTTATTAATAATAGTTACATGCATTCTAAATAATTGTATTGCTAACTGGTTTTGACTGATACTAAATATTTGACCAGTTATATAATTCAGCTGATGTTGCCCGTAGTTAGGTTGTATTATTCATCGTAACATACAACAAAAAAGATGAAGTAGTCCCGGAGAAACGAAGCTTTAATAGCTTGAAAATGGTAATATCTGATAAATAAAACACACATCTGTATCATTTTTAAAACCCTAAAATAACGAATATGGAGTAAACAATGTTTACTATATCTTTGTTTGTGTACTCTCGTTTTGTTTGAGTCCATCGATAATTACAAATAAATTCTAGTCGACGACATATATATGGTTTCTCTCCATAATAAATTGTTTCATATACTGGACTGAACACATTTGACCAACGATATATTTTTTATATTTAATAAATGTTGCTTAATGACTAAATCATACGTAAAAATTTTTTTTTTTTTTTTTAAACACTAGCTACATTAGCATAACATTGCTACACATTCGCCATGTCCTACATTTAACTTACACAAAGTAAAGTAACTACGTTACTTGTGGAGCAAATGTGTTTATTGTTATGCATCACTCTACAATAAAGCACGTCTTGAATTGACGCCAAAAATTCAGATATTGCAGTCGAGAACGTCCGTCAAAATAACAAAACTGATCATGATGTAACGGTGTGGTTTTAGCGGATTGAATCGTATCCGCCTTCAAGCTCCTATATTGTTTCATGTTGTTTCATTTCACTGTGAACAAATACGGGATTACCAGGACGACCATTGAGAGCATGTTCTCTGTTTTACTGTTGTCCTTCATGCCCCATCACTTCGAGTGAGAAAGCACTCTAACGAAAGGAGCCCTCGCATATCCAATCGTTATACAATAACACATATGGCTTCTTGGGGCTTCTTAGGAAACGGTCAGTAGTTATGGGTAACTTTTTCAATATATTTTGCGCAGTGTAATGGCATGATGCAGAAGTGCACATCACACGCATAAACACTTTCTCCTTTGCTGAGTATTCACTATTGTGACATCCTACCATCTCGGTGATGTCCATGTCTCATCGCAATATATATACCTATGATGAGATTAACATGAATTGCCGGCACGAAAATAGTCTAGTGAACAACATTCGTGGCATACATATTCCCAACTACAAGAATAAGAATAAGAAGGAACTTGAATTAAAGTGTGTATATGATATTTCATATCGTGTGTAATTAAGCATCAACGTTAGCTGCGAATAGCTGTTCACGGAACCAAGTTCCATGTTTTGTTTTAATTATCGCTGTCAGTCTGGGAAACGTAAATAACATGCCATCAGTTATCATCATCATTATCTTCATTGTGCAGCCCTTTTGTACCCTGGTTGGGCGAAGGCCTCAGCAAGTCGTTTCCAAATCTGCCTGTCTTGCGCTAACCTCTGCCAGGCCTTCCAGCACTCGTCTAGTCAGTCTCTACTCCGTCTCATCGGTCTTCCTCTAAATTGTTTCCCTTCGTAAGGTCTCCAAGTTGTGATAAGCGAAGTCCATCTCTTATCTCGTAATCTGCTCATGTGCCCTTATGTCTTCTGATTTGTTACATCTCCTCTATGACCATTGTCTTCTCTCTTACCCAGATGTTTCTTTCTCTCTCCCGATATGTGAAGTTTAAGTTTCCATCTTTGTTTGTGCGGCTGCTAGCTAGTTCTTTGCTTCGATGGTGGGTGCCCATGTTTCCTCCGCGCCGAATGTCATCGCTGGAAGTGAGCATGAGTTGTAGACTTGTCTCTTGAAGCAGGTACCAAAGTTACACTCGGATATGTCGCGGTGTTTGACGAATGCTGTCCAACCGGAAGTGATTCTTTTTTCTTTGAATCTCCTTGTCTTGGTTTTATGTCTGATAGTGCATCGCTGTCCCAGATATACGTAGCTTTCAACGATCTGTATCTGCGTGTAGTTGATATATACTGGTGTATAATTTTCTGGCATCACGTTTGTCTTCGAAATGTTAAACTTCGTACCTCAATTTTCACTTTAATCAACTAGAACCTGCAGCATTTTTTTAGTTCTTTCTCTGTAGTAGCGCATGTGAGTATGTCGTCAGCGAAGCGAAGATTAATTATATATTCTCCGTATATCTTCAAGTGTCTGGTTTCCCAGGTAATTCTTCGAAAATGCATTCGTGTGTCGATGAACACAGATTGGGTGAAATGGTGTCACCCTGCGTGTCGAATTCCTCTCTTGATGTCAATCTTCTTGCTGTTTTGTGTAGGTGGACTGTCACCGTGCTGTTGGTGTAGAAGTCTTTTAGGATTTCGATGTACCCGTCTTCTTTCCGCTGTTCTTGATGGGAGGTCGGTATTGCTTGAGTTTACAAAGAATCGAAAGCCTTTTCGTAGTCGAAGAAAGCGACGCAGTGCGGGATATTATATTATCGGCATTTCTCTTTCACTTTGTTTACGACGTGTATACGGTCTGTCGTTGAGTACCTGCTTCGGAATCCTGTTTGCTCTCGGGGTTGGTTTTCGTCGAGCGTCTTCTCTAGCCTATTCTTTAGTATCTTTGTGAGTAGTTTGTAGATGTTTGATAGCACACATATCCATATGCACTTCTTTAGGTCTTTCTTATTTCCTTTTATGAAGATTATCGCCATCTTAGCCTTCTTTCATGCGGAGGGTATTCGTCGTTTTTACAAGCATTTAGTATACAGTTTAGCCAGTGTCTTTGCTAAGGTATCTTCTCCTGTTTTTTATGTTTTAATTTTTACATGGTCGATGCCTGATGTCTTCCAATTCTTCATATATCTTAGAGTTCCGTCAACATAACATGGTGTTATCTCTGGTACCTCTTACCTGTCGGTGTGGATTATGTACTCTGTTCACTATCGTATAGTTCGGTGTAGAATTCCTGCATTCGTTCCATGATCATACATTGTTACTGTATTTCTCTACCCTGGTTGTCTAGAATGGGAATATTGTCTGTGTCGGCCTAATATCTGTGTTCTTCTGGATTTCTTCAGGCTCTTTGATGCCATAATCGTTTTTCGTATGATCTCTTGTTTGTACTTCCTGTTGTCTTCTTTCGTTTCTTTTTGAAGGTCTTGCGGAACAAAATAATCCTATGCTGCAGATCGCATTGTTGAACGAAAGTGATTGAAAACTTGAAAACGTCGGTGCTGAATCTCGCGTATGTCTACGTACGTTAATGACATTTTAGCGGATCAATAATTGATTCACAATAAATCACACATACCGACGTGCAATTACTGTATTAGGTTGGACAAAAAGATGGAAGGCAACCATATTACCTAAGCAAGTGCCACACTGTTGTAATGAAGAATGGACCAACATACACTGTTTGTTTTCAGTGTACTAGTTTATAGTATATAATAACAAACATGCGTTGTACATAATTGCTTCACAAAATAGGACCCATGTTTCACAGCAACCGTAAGTGCTGGAGAATTACCTTGTCCGCTTTGTTCGGCTGTCAACGCTTCTTCATTCGATCTCTCCTCCTGTTCGTTTCCAGGTGTACTTTCCTCTGGAAAACACGTTATTCCCACAATAATCTCCACTCAAGATATACTACAAAAAACTGTCCATGACAAGGTACCTTTACATTCATCACCTGGGCATTTACAATAAAGCTGACTTATTTAAGCACTGCGAGTTTCTTGCGTAAAATGACATATCACGTTTGGTATATGCACGAGGAACACGACGATGTTGTCATTAATAAAACTAAACGTACATCAATATTCAAGATAGTTATTTCCACAGTAATCTCCTGTCACAATTCAATACAATACTAAGCAGTTATTTTAGTGTCATTGAAAAGGTCCCTTTACATTTATATCCGGAGCATTTATTGTGTAACATATTAATTAAAACATTTTAGGTGTATTTCTTAAAATTATATTTCACGTTATGCATATGCACAAGGAACACGGCATTGTTTTCATTAATGAAATTAAACCTATGAAACTGGGTGCAACAATATAATCCACTACTATGGTAAAAGCACCAACGCATACGCTGGTTCTATATTCCATTACGGATGTTTACAGATTTTTGACTTTGCGTTCACAGACTGGCTCGTGCTAGAAAGACTTGTCTGTAGCCTTACTTGTCTGTAGCCTGTATAGTGTATGTCATATTATATTATATTGGCCACATAAATCACATGTCCGTCATTCCGTCAAATGTAGTATTTGTTTGTGGCCCGACAATACGTTGCTATGTTATTATGTTTAGTAGTTGTTAAGCTAATTTTATTAATAATAGTTACATGCATTCTAAATATTTGTATTGCTAACTGGTTTTGACTGATTCTAATTATTTGACCAGATATATAAGTCAGCTGATGTTGCCCGTATTTAAATTGTATTATTCATCGTAACGTACAACAAAAAAGATGAAGTAGTCCCGGAGAAACGAAGCTTTAATAGCTTGAAAATTGTAATATCTGATAAATAAAACACATATCTGTATCATTTTTGAAACCCTAAAATAACGAGTATGGAGTAAGCAATGTTTAGTATGTCTTTGTTTGTGTACTCTCGTTTTGTTTGAGTCTATCCATAATTACAAATAATTTCTAGTCGACGACATATATAAGGTTTCTGTCCATAATGAATTGTTTCATATACTGGACTGAACACATTTGACCAACGATAAATTATTTATATTTAATAAATGTTGCTTAATGACTAAGTCATACGTAAAAATGTGTTTTTTATTTTATTTTTAAACACTAGCTACATTAGTATAGAATTGCTACACATTGGCCATGTCCTACATTTAACCTACACAAAGTAAAGTAACTATGTTACTTGTGGACCAAATGTGTTTATTGTTATGCATCACTCTATAATAAAGCACGTCTTGAATTGACTCCAAAAATCAGATACTGCGGTCGAGAACGCCCCTCAAAATAACAAAACTGTTCATGATGTAACGGTGTGGTTTTAGCGGATTGAATCGTATCCGCCTTCAAGCTCCTGTATTGTTTCATGTTGTTTCATTTCACTGTGAACAAATACGGGATTACCAGGACGACCATTGAGAGCATGTTCACTGTTTCACTATTGTCCTTCATGCCCCATCACTTCGAGTGAGAAAGCACTCCAATGAAAGGAGCCCTCGCATATCCAATCGTTATACAATAACACATATGGCTTCTTGGGGCTTCTTAGGAAACGGTCAGTAGTTGTGGGTATCTTTTTCAATATATTATGCGCAGTGTAATGGCATGATGCAGAAGTGCACATCACACGCATAAACACTTTCTCCTTTGCTGAGTATTCACTACTGTGACATCCTACCATCTCGGTGATGTCCATGTCTCATCGCAATATATATACCTATGATGAGATTAATATGAATTGCCGGCACGAAAATAGTCTAGTGAACAACATTCGTGGCATACATATTCTCAAATACAAGAATAAGTATAAGAATAAGAAGGATCTTGAATTAAAGTGTGTATATTATGTTTTATATCGTGTGTAATTAAGCATCAACGTTAGCTGCGAATAGCTGTTCACGGAACCAACTTCCATGTTTTGTTTTAATTATCGCTGTCAGTTTGGGAAACGTAAATGACATGCCATCAGTTATCATCATCATTATCTTCATTGTGCAGCCCTTTTGTACCCTGGTTGGGCGAAGGCCTCAGCAAGTCGTTTCCAAATCTGCCTGCCTTGCGCTATCCTCTGCCAGACCTTCCAGCACTCGTCTAGTCAGTCTCTATTCCGTCTCATCGGTCTTCCTCTAAATAGTTTCCCTTCGTAAGGTCTCCAAGTTGTGATACGCGAAGTCCATCTGTTATCTCGTAATCTGCTGATGTGCCCTTCTGTCTTCTGATTTGTTACATCTCCTCTATGACCATTGTCTTCTCTCTTACCCAGATGTTTCTTTCTCTCTCCCGATATGTGAAGTTTAACACACTTCTATCCATCTTTGTTTGTGCGGCTGCTAGCTAGTTCTTTGCCTGGATTGTGGGTGCCCATGTTTCCTCCGCGCCGAATGTCATCGCTGGAAATGTGCATGAGTTGTAGACCTGTCTCTTGAAGCAGGTACCAAAGTTACACTCGGATATTTCGCGGTGTTTGACGAATGCTGTCCAACCGGAAGTGATTCTTCTTCTTTGAATCTCCTTGTCTTGGTTTTATGTCTGATTTTGCATCGCTGTCCCAGATATACGTAGCTTTCAACGATCTGTATCTGCGTGTAGTTGATATATACTGGTGTATAATTTTCTGGCATCACGTTTGTCTTCGAAATGTTAAACTTCGTACCTCAATTTTCACTTTAATCAACTAGAACCTGCAGCATTTTTTTAGTTCTTTCTCTGTAGTAGCGCATGTGAGTATGTCGTCAGCGAAGCGAAGATTAATTATATATTCTCCGTATATCTTCAAGTGTCTGGTTTCCCAGGTAATTCTTCGAAAATGCATTCGTGTGTCGATGAACACAGATTGGGTGAAATGGTGTCACCCTGCGTGTCGAATTCCTCTCTTGATGTCAATCTTCTTGCTGTTTTGTGTAGGTGGACTGTCACCGTGCTGTTGGTGTAGAAGTCTTTTAGGATTTCGATGTACCCGTCTTCTTTCCGCTGTTCTTGATGGGAGGTCGGTATTGCTTGAGTTTACAAAGAATCGAAAGCCTTTTCGTAGTCGAAGAAAGCGACGCAGTGCGGGATATTATATTATCGGCATTTCTCTTTCACTTTGTTTACGACGTGTATACGGTCTGTCGTTGAGTACCTGCTTCGGAATCCTGTTTGCTCTCGGGGTTGGTTTTCGTCGAGCGTCTTCTCTAGCCTATTCTTTAGTATCTTTGTGAGTAGTTTGTAGATGTTTGATAGCACACATATCCATATGCACTTCTTTAGGTCTTTCTTATTTCCTTTTATGAAGATTATCGCCATCTTAGCCTTCTTTCATGCGGAGGGTATTCGTCGTTTTTACAAGCATTTAGTATACAGTTTAGCCAGTGTCTTTGCTAAGGTATCTTCTCCTGTTTTTTATGTTTTAATTTTTACATGGTCGATGCCTGATGTCTTCCAATTCTTCATATATCTTATAGTTCCGTCAACATAACATGGTGTTATCTCTGGTACCTCTTACCTGTCGGTGTGGATTATGTACTCTGTTCACTATCGTATAGTTCGGTGTAGAATTCCTGCATTCGTTCCATGATCATACATTGTTACTGTATTTCTCTACCCTGGTTGTCTAGAATGGGAATATTGTCTGTGTCGGCCTAGTATCTGTGTTCTTCTGGATTTCTTCAGGCTCTTTGATGCCATAATCGTTTTTCGTATGATCTCTTGTTTGTACTTCCTGATGTCTTCTTTCGTTTCTTTTTGAAGGTCTTGCGGAACAAAATAATCCTATGCTGCAGATCGCATTGTTGAACGAAAGTGATTGAAAACTTGAAAACGTCGGTGCTGAATCTCGCGTATGTCTACGTACGTTAATTACATTTTAGCGGATCAATAATTGATTCACAATAAATCACACATACCGACGTGCAATTACTGTATTAGGTTGGAAAAAAAGATGGAAGGCAACCATGTTACCTAAGCAAGTGCCACACTGTTGTAATGAAGAATGGACCAACATACACTGTTTGTTTTCAGTGTACTAGTTTATAGTATATAATAACAAACATGCGTTGTACATAATTGCTTCACAAAATAGGACCCATGTTTCACAGCAACCGTAAGTGCTGGAGAATTACCTTGTCCGCTTTGTTCGGCTGTCAACGCTTCTTCATTCGATCTCTCCTCCTGTTCGTTTCCAGGTGTACTTTCCTCTGGAAAACACGTTATTCCCACAATAATCTCCACTCAAGATATACTACAAAAAACTGTCCATGACAAGGTACCTTTACATTCATCACCTGGGCATTTACAATAAAGCTGACTTATTTAAGCACTGCGAGTTTCTTGCGTAAAATGACATATCACGTTTGGTATATGCACGAGGAACACGACGATGTTGTCATTAATAAAACTAAACGTACATCAATATTCAAGATAGTTATTTCCACAGTAATCTCCTGTCACAATTCAATACAATACTAAGCAGTTATTTTAGTGTCATTGAAAAGGTCCCTTTACATTTATATCCGGAGCATTTATTGTGTAACATATTAATTAAAACATTTTAGGTGTATTTCTTAAAATTATATTTCACGTTATGCATATGCACAAGGAACACGGCATTGTTTTCATTAATGAAATTAAACCTATGAAACTGGGTGCAACAATATAATCCACTACTATGGTAAAAGCACCAACGCATACGCTGGTTCTATATTCCATTACGGATGTTTACTGATTTTTGACTTTGCATTCACAGACTGGCTCGTGCTAGAAAGACTTGTCTGTAGCCTTACTTGTCTGTAGCCTGTATAGTGTATGTCATATTATATTATATTGGCCACATAAATCACATGTCCGTCATTCCGTCAAATGTAGTATTTGTTTGTGGCCCGACAATACGTTGCTATGTTATTATGTTTAGTAGTTGTTAAGCTAATTTTATTAATAATAGTTACATGCATTCTAAATATTTGTATTGCTAACTGGTTTTGACTGATACTAATTATTTGACCAGATATATAAGTCAGCTGATGTTGCCCGTATTTAAATTGTATTATTCATCGTAACGTACAACAAAAAAGATGAAGTAGTCCCGGAGAAACGAAGCTTTAATAGCTTGAAAATTGTAATATCTGATAAATAAAACACATATCTGTATCATTTTTGAAACCCTAAAATAACGAGTATGGAGTAAGCAATGTTTAATATGTCTTTGTTTGTGTACTCTCGTTTTGTGTGAGTCTATCCATAATTACAAATAATTTCTAGTCGACGACATATATAAGGTTTCTGTCCATAATGAATTGTTTCATATACTGGACTGAACACATTTGACCAACGATAAATTATTTATATTTAATAAATGTTGCTTAATGACTAAGTCATACGTAAAAATGTGTTTTTTATTTTATTTTTAAACACTAGCTACATTAGTATAGAATTGCTACACATTGGCCATGTCCTACATTTAACCTACACAAAGTAAAGTAACTATGTTACTTGTGGACCAAATGTGTTTATTGTTATGCATCACTCTATAATAAAGCACGTCTTGAATTGACTCCAAAAATCAGATACTGCGGTCGAGAACGCCCCTCAAAATAACAAAACTGATCATGATGTAACGGTGTGGTTTTAGCGGATTGAATCGTATCCGCCTTCAAGCTCCTGTATTGTTTCATGTTGTTTCATTTCACTGTGAACAAATACGGGATTACCAGGACGACCATTGAGAGCATGTTCACTGTTTCACTATTGTCCTTCATGCCCCATCACTTCGAGTGAGAAAGCACTCCAATGAAAGGAGCCCTCGCATATCCAATCGTTATACAATAACACATATGGCTTCTTGGGGCTTCTTAGGAAACGGTCAGTAGTTGTGGGTATCTTTTTCAATATATTATGCGCAGTGTAATGGCATGATGCAGAAGTGCACATCACACGCATAAACACTTTCTCCTTTGCTGAGTATTCACTACTGTGACATCCTACCATCTCGGTGATGTCCATGTCTCATCGCAATATATATACCTATGATGAGATTAATATGAATTGCCGGCACGAAAATAGTCTAGTGAACAACATTCGTGGCATACATATTCTCAAATACAAGAATAAGTATAAGAATAAGAAGGATCTTGAATTAAAGTGTGTATATTATGTTTTATATCGTGTGTAATTAAGCATCAACGTTAGCTGCGAATAGCTGTTCACGGAACCAACTTCCATGTTTTGTTTTAATTATCGCTGTCAGTTTGGGAAACGTAAATGACATGCCATCAGTTATCATCATCATTATCTTCATTGTGCAGCCCTTTTGTACCCTGGTTGGGCGAAGGCCTCAGCAAGTCGTTTCCAAATCTGCCTGCCTTGCGCTATCCTCTGCCAGACCTTCCAGCACTCGTCTAGTCAGTCTCTATTCCGTCTCATCGGTCTTCCTCTAAATAGTTTCCCTTCGTAAGGTCTCCAAGTTGTGATACGCGAAGTCCATCTGTTATCTCGTAATCTGCTGATGTGCCCTTCTGTCTTCTGATTTGTTACATCTCCTCTATGACCATTGTCTTCTCTCTTACCCAGATGTTTCTTTCTCTCTCCCGATATGTGAAGTTTAACACACTTCTATCCATCTTTGTTTGTGCGGCTGCTAGCTAGTTCTTTGCCTGGATTGTGGGTGCCCATGTTTCCTCCGCGCCGAATGTCATCGCTGGAAATGTGCATGAGTTGTAGACCTGTCTCTTGAAGCAGGTACCAAAGTTACACTCGGATATTTCGCGGTGTTTGACGAATGCTGTCCAACCGGAAGTGATTCTTCTTCTTTGAATCTCCTTGTCTTGGTTTTATGTCTGATTTTGCATCGCTGTCCCAGATAGACGTAGCTTTCAACGATTTGTATCTGCGTGGAGTTGATATATATTGGTGTGTAATTTTCTGGAATCACGTTTGTCTTCGAAATGTTAAACTTCTTACCTTAATTTTCACTTTAATGAACTAGAACCTGCAGCATTTTTTTAGTTCTTTCACTGTAGTAGCGCATATGAGTACGTCGTCGGCGAAGCGAAGATTAATTATATATTCTCCGTATATTTTCTAGTATCTGGTTTCGCAGGTAATTCTTCGAAAATGCATTCGTGTGTCGCCGTACACAGATTGGGTGAAATGGTGTCACCCTGTCTGTCGAATTCCTCTCTTGATGTCAATCTTCTTGCTGTTTTGTGTAGATGGACTGTCACCGTGCTGTTGGTGTAGAAGTCTTTTAGGATTTCGATGTACACGTCTTCTTTCCGCTGTTCTTGAAGGGAGGTCGGTATTGTTTGAGTTTACAAAGAATCGAAACCTTTTCGTAGTCGAAGAAAGCGACGCAGAGCGGGATATTATATTATCGGCATTTCTGTTTCAGTTTGTTTACGACGTGTATGCGGACTGTCGTTGAGTACCTGCTTCTGAATCCTGCTTGCTCTCGGGGTTGGTTTTCGTCGAGCGTCTTCTCTAGCCTATTCTTTAGTATCTTTGTGAGTAGTTTGTAGATGTTTGATTGCATACATATCTATATGCACTTCTTTAGGTCTTTCTTATTTCCTTTTATGAAGATTATCGCCATCTTAGCCTACTTTCATGCGGTGGGTATTCGTCGTTTTTACAAGCATTTAGTATACAGTTTAACTAATGTCTTTGCGAAGGTATCTTCTCCTGTTTTTTATGTTTTAATTTTTACATGGTCGATGCCTGATGTCTTCCAATTCTTCATATATCTTAGAGTTGAGTCAACATAACATGGTGTTATCTCTGGTACCTCTTACGTGTCCATGTGGATTATGTACTCTCTTCACTATCGTATAGTTCGGTGTAGAATTCCTGCATTTGTTCCATGATCATACATTGTTACTGTATTTCTCTACCCTGGTTGTGTAGAATGGGAATATTGTCTGTGTAGGCCTAGTGTCTGTGTTCTTCTGGCTTTCTTCAGGCTCTTTGATGCCATAATAGTTTTTCGTATGATCTCTTGTTTGAACTTCCTGATGTCCTCTTTCGTTTCTTTTTGAAGGTCTTGCGGAACAAAATAATCCTATGCAGCAGATCGCATTGTTGAACGAAAGTGATTGAAAACTTGAAAACGTCGGTGCTAAATCTCGCGTATGTCTACGTACGTTAATGACATTTTAGCGGATCAATAATTGATTCACACTAAATCACACATACCGACGTGCAAATACTGTATTAGGTTGGAAAAATAGATGGAAGGCAACCATATTACCTAAGCAAGTGCCACACTGTTGTAATGAAGGATGGACCAACATACACTGTTTGTTTTCCGTGTACTAGTTTATAGTATATAATAACAAACATGCGTTGTACATAATTGCTTCACAAAATAGGACCCATATTTGACAGCAACAGTAAGTCCTGGAGAATTACCTTGCCCGCTTTGTTCGGCTGTCACCGCTTCTTCATTCGATCTCTCCACCTGTTCGTTTCCAGGTGTACTATCCTCTGGAAAACACGTTATTCACACAACAATCTCCACTCAAGATATACTTCAAAAACTGTCCATGACAAGGTACCTTTACATTCATCACCTGGGCATTTACAATAAAGCTGACTTATTTAAGCACTGCGAGTTTCTTGCGTAAAATGACATATCACGTTTGGTATATGCACGAGGAACACGACGATGTTGTCATTAATAAAACTAAATGTACATAAATATTCAAGATAGTTATTTCCACAGTAATCTCCTGTTACAATTCAATACAATACTAACAAGTTATTTTAGTGTCATTGAAAAGGTCCCTTTACATTTATATCCGGAGCATTTATTGTGTAACAGATTAATTAAAACATTTTAGGTGTATTTCTTGAAATGATATTTCACGTTATGCATATCCACAAGGAACACGGCATTGTTCTCATTAATAAAATTAAACCTACGAAACTGGGTACAACAATATAATCCACTATTATGGCAAAAGCACCAACGCATACGCTGGTTCTATATTCCATTACGGATGTATACTAATTTTCGACTTTGCGTACACAGACTGGCTCGTGCTAGAAAGACTTGTCTGTAGCCTTACTTGTCTGTAGCCTGTATAGTGTATGTCATATTATATTATATTGGCCACATCAATCACATGTCCGTCATTCCGTCAAATGTAGTATTTGTTTGTGGCCCGACAATACGTTGCTATGTTATTATGTTTAGTAGGTGTTAAGCCAATTTAATTAATAATAGTTACATGCATTCTAAATAATTGTATTGCTAACTGGTTTTGACTGATACTAAATATTTGACCAGTTATATAATTCAGCTGATGTTGCCCGTAGTTAGATTGTATTATTCATCGTAACATACAACAAAAAAGATGAAGTAGTCCCGGAGAAACGAAGCTTCAATAGCTTGAAAATGGTAATATCTGATAAATAAAACACACATCTGTATCATTTTTAAAACCCTAAAATAACGAATATGGAGTAAACAATGTTTACTATATCTTTGTTTGTGTACTCTCGTTTTGTTTGAGTCCATCGATAATTACAAATAAATTCTAGTCGACGACATATATATGGTTTCTCTCCATAATAAATTGTTTCATATACTGGACTGAACACATTTGACCAACGATATATTTTTTATATTTAATAAATGTTGCTTAATGACTAAATCATACGTAAAATTTTTTTTTTTTTTTTTAAACACTAGCTACATTAGCATAACATTGCTACGCATTCGCCATGTCCTACATTTAACTTACACAAAGTAAAGTAACTACGTTACTTGTGGAGCAAATGTGTTTATTGTTATGCATCACTCTACAATAAAGCACGTCTTGAATTGACGCCAAAAATTCAGATATTGCAGTCGAGAACGTCCGTCAAAATAACAAAACTGATCATGATGTAACGGTGTGGTTTTAGCGGATTGAATCGTATCCGCCTTCAAGCTCCTATATTGTTTCATGTTGTTTCATTTCACTGTGAACAAATACGGGATTACCAGGACGACCATTGAGAGCATGTTCTCTGTTTTACTGGTGTCCTTCATGCCCCATCACTTCGAGTGAGAAAGCACTCCAACGAAAGGAACCCTCGCATATCCAATCGTTATACAATAACACATATGGCTTCTTGGGGCTTCTTAGGAAACGGTCAGTAGTTGTGGGTAACTTTTTCAATATATTATGCGCAGTGTAATGGCATGATGCAGAAGTGCACATCACACGCATAAACACTTTCTCCTTTGCTGAGTATTCACTATTGTGACATCCTACCATATCGGTGATGTCCATGTCTCATCGCAATATATATACCTATGATGAGATTAACATGAATTGCCGGCACGAAAATAGTCTAGTGAACAACATTCGTGGCATACATATTCCCAACTACAAGAATAAGAATAAGAAGGAACTTGAGTTAAAGTGTGTATATGATATTTCATATCGTGTGTAATTAAGCATCAACGTTAGCTGCGAATAGCTATTCACGGAACCAACTTCCATGTTTTGTTTTAATTATCGCTGTCAGTCTGGGAAACGTAAATAACATGCCATCAGTTATCATCATCATTATCTTCATTGTGCAGCCCTTTTGTACCCTGGTTGGGCGAAGGCCTCAGCAAGTCGTTTCCAAATCTGCCTGTCTTGCGCTAACCTCTGCCAGGCCTTCCAGCACTCGTCAAGTCAGTCTCTACTCCGTCTCATCGGTCTTCCTCTAAATTGTTTCCCTTCGTAAGGTCTCCAAGTTGTGATAAGCGAAGTCCATCTCTTATCTCGTAATCTGCTCATGTGCCCTTATGTCTTCTGATTTGTTACATCTCCTCTATGACCATTGTCTTCTCTCTTACCCAGATGTTTCTTTCTCTCTCCCGATATGTGAAGTTTAAGTTTCCATCTTTGTTTGTGCGGCTGCTAGCTAGTTCTTTGCTTCGATGGTGGGTGCCCATGTTTCCTCCGCGCCGAATGTCATCGCTGGAAGTGAGCATAAGTTGTAGACTTGTCTCTTGAAGCAGGTACCAGAGTTACACTCGGATATGTCGCGGTGTTTGACGAATGCTGTCCAACCGGAAGTGATTCTTTTTTCTTTGAATCTCCTTGTCTTGGTTTTATGTCTGATAGTGCATCGCTGTCCCAGATATACGTAGCTTTCAACGATCTGTATCTGCGTGTAGTTGATATATACTGGTGTATAATTTTCTGGCATCACGTTTGTCTTCGAAATGTTAAACTTCGTACCTCAATTTTCACTTTAATCAACTAGAACCTGCAGCATTTTTTTAGTTCTTTCTCTGTAGTAGCGCATATGAGTATGTCGTCAGCGAAGCGAAGATTAATTATATATTCTCCGTATATCTTCAAGTGTCTGGTTTCCCAGGTAATTCTTCGAAAATGCATTCGTGTGTCGCCGAACACAGATTGGGTGAAATGGTGTCACCCTGCGTGTCGAATTCCTCTCTCGATGTCAATCTTCTTGCTGTTTTGTGTAGGTGGACTGTCACCGTGCTGTTGGTGTAGAAGTCTTTTAGGATTTCGATGTACACGTCTTCTTTCCGCTGTTCTTGATGGGAGGTCGGTATTGCTTGAGTTTACAAAGAATCGAAAGCCTTTTCGTAGTCGAAGAAAGCGACGCAGTGCGGGATATTATATTATCGGCATTTCTCTTTCAGTTTGTTTCCGACGTGTATACGGTCTGTCGTTGAGTACCTGCTTCGGAATCCTGCTTGCTCTCGGGGTTGGTTTTCGTCGAGCGTCTTCTCTAGCCTATTCTTTAGTATCTTTGTGAGTAGTTTGTAGATGTTTGATAGCACACATATCCATATGCACTTCTTTAGGTCTTTCTTATTTCCTTTTATGAAGATTATCGCCATCTTAGCCTTCTTTCATGCGGAGGGTATTCGTCGTTTTTACAAGCATTTAGTATACAGTTTAGCCAGTGTCTTTGCTAAGGTATCTTCTCCTGTTTTTTATGTTTTAATTTTTACATGGTCGATGCCTGATGTCTTCCAATTCTTCATATATCTTAGAGTTGCGTCAATATAACATGGTGTTATCTCTGGTACCTCTTACGGGTCGGTGTGGATTATGTACTCTGTTCACTATCGTATAGTTCGGTGTAGAATTCCTGCATTCGTTCCATGATCATACATTGTTACTGTATTTCTCTACCCTGGTTGTCTAGAATTGGAATACTCTCTGTATCGGCCTAGTGTCTGTGTTCTTCTGGCTTTCTTCAGGCTCTTTGATGCCATAATCGTTTTTCGTATGATCTCTTGTTTGTACTTCCTGATGTCCTCTTTCGTTTCTTTTTGAAGGTCTTGCGGAACAAAATAATCCTATGCTGCAGATCGCATTGTTGAACGAAAGTGATTGAAAACTTGAAAACGTCGGTGCTGAATCTCGCGTATGTCTACGTACGTTAATGACATTTTAGCGGATCAATAATTGATTCACACTAAATCACACATACCGACGTGCAATTACTGTATAAGGTTGGAAAAATATATGGAAGGCAACCATGTTACCTAAGCAAGTGCCACACTGTTGTAATGAAGAATGGACCAACATACACTGTTTGTTTTCAGTGTACTAGTTTATAGTATATAATAACAACCATGCGTTGTACATAATTGCTTCACAAAATAGGACCCATGTTTCACAGCAACAGTACGTCCTGGAGAATTACCTTGTCCGCTTTGTTTGGCTGTAACCGCTTCTTCATTCGATCTCTCCACCTGTTCGTTTCCAGGTGTACTTTCCTCTGGAAAACACGTTATTCCCACAATAATCTCCACTCAAGATATACTACAAAAAACTGTCCATGACAAGGTACCTTTACATTCATCACCTGGGCATTTACAATAAAGCCGACTTATTTAAGCATTGCGAGTTTCTAGAGTAAAATGACATATCACGTTTGGTATATTCACGATGAACACGACGATGTTGTCATTAATAAAACTAAACGTACATCAATATTCAAGATAGTTCTTTCCACAGTAATCTCCTGTCACAATTCAATACAATACTAGAAAGTTACTTTAGTGTCATTGAAAAGGTCTCTTTACCTTTATATCCGGAGCAATTGTTGTGTAACAGATTAATTAAAACATTTTAGGTGTATTTCTTAAAATGATATTTCACGTTATGCATATCCACAAGGTACACGGCATTCTTCTCATTAATAATATTAAACCTATGAAACTGGGTGCAACAATATAATTCACTATTATGGCGAAAGCACCAACGCATATGCTGGTTCTATATTCCATTACGGATGTTTACTGATTTTCGACTTTGCGTACACAGACTGGCTCGTGCTAGAAAGACTTGTCTGTGGCCTTACTTCTCTGTAGCCTCTATAGTGTATGTCATATTATATTATATTGGCCACATAAATCACATGTCCGTCATTCCGTTAAATGTAGTATTTGTTTGTGGCCCGACAATACGTTGCTATGTTATTATGTTTAGTAGTTGTTAAGCCAATTTTATTAATAATAGTTACATGCATCCTAAATAATTGTATTACTAATTGGTTGTGACTGATACTAAATATTTGACCAGTTATATAATTCAGCTGATGTTGCCCGTAGTTATATTGTATTATTCATCGTAACATACAACAAAAAAGATGAAGTAGTCCCGGAGAAACGAAGCTTTAATAGCTTGAAAAATGGTAATATCTGATAAATAAAACACATATCTGTATCATTTTTGAAACCCTAAAATAACGAATATGGAGTAAACAATGTTTAATATGTCTTTGTTTGTGTACTCTCGTTTTGTCCATCGATAATTACAAATAATTTCTAGTCGACGACATATATAAGGTTTCTGTCCATAATAAATTGTTTCATATACTGGATTGAACACATTTGACCAACGATATATTATTTATATTTAATAAATGTTGCTTAATGACTAAGTCTTACGTAAAAATTTGTTTTCTACTTTAAAACACTCGCTACATTAGTATAACATTGCTACACATTGGCCATGTCCTACATTTAACCTACACAAAGTAAAGTAACTATGTTACTTGTGGACCAAATGTGTTTATTATTATACATCACTCTACAATAAAGCACGTCTTGAATTGACGCCATAATCAGATATTGCGGTCGAGAAAGCCCCTCAAAATAACAAAACTGATCATGATGTAACGGTGTGGTTTTAGCGGATTGAATCGTATCCGCCTTCAAGCTCCTATATTGTTTCATGTTGTTTCATTTCACTGTGAACAAATACGGGATTACCAGGACGACCATTGAGAGCATGTTCTCTGTTTTACTGGTGTCCTTCATGCCCCATCACTTCGAGTGAGAAAGCACTCCAACGAAAGGAGCCCTCGCATATCCAATCGTTATACAATAACACATATGGCTTCTTGGGGCTTCTAAGGAAACGGTCAGTAGTTGTGGGTAACTTTTTCAATATATTATGCGCAGTGTAATGGCATGATGCAGAAGTGCACATCACACGCATAAACACTTTCTCCTTTGCTGAGTATTCACTATTGTGACATCCTACCATCTCGGTGATGTCCATGTCTCATCGCAATATATATACCTATGATGAGATTAACATGAATTGCCGGCACGAAAATAGTCTAGTGAACAACATTCGTGGCATACATATTCCCAACTACAAGAATAAGAATAAGAAGGAACTTGAATTAAAGTGTGTATATGATATTTCATATCGTGTGTAATTAAGCATCAACGTTAGCTGCGAATAGCTATTCACGGAACCAACTTCCATGTTTTGTTTTAATTATCGCTGTCAGTCTGGGAAACGTAAATAACATGCCATCAGTTATCATCATCATTATCTTCATTGTGCAGCCCTTTTGTACCCTGGTTGGGCGAAGGCCTCAGCAAGTCGTTTCCAAATCTGCCTGTCTTGCGCTAACCTCTGCCAGGCCTTCCAGCACTCGTCTAGTCAGTCTCTACTCCGTCTCATCGGTCTTCCTCTAAATTGTTTCCCTTCGTAAGGTCTCCAAGTTGTGATAAGCGAAGCCCATCTCTTATCTCGTAATCTGCTCATGTGCCCTTCTGTCTTCTGATTTGTTACATCTCCTCTATGACCATTGTCTTCTCTCTTACCCAGATGTTTCTTTCTCTCTCCCGATATGTGAAGTTTAAGTTTCCATCTTTGTTTGTGCGGCTGCTAGCTAGTTCTTTGCTTCGATGGTGGGTGCCCATGTTTCCTCCGCGCCGAATGTCATCGCTGGAAGTGAGCATGAGTTGTAGACTTGTCTCTTGAAGCAGGTACCAAAGTTACACTCGGATATGTCGCGGTGTTTGACGAATGCTGTCCAACCGGAAGTGATTCTTTTTTCTTTGAATCTCCTTGTCTTGGTTTTATGTCTGATAGTGCATCGCTGTCCCAGATATACGTAGCTTTCAACGATCTGTATCTGCGTGTAGTTGATATATACTGGTGTATAATTTTCTGGCATCACGTTTGTCTTCGAAATGTTAAACTTCGTACCTCAATTTTCACTTTAATCAACTAGAACCTGCAGCATTTTTTTAGTTCTTTCTCTGTAGTAGCGCATATGAGTATGTCGTCAGCGAAGCGAAGATTAATTATATATTCTCCGTATATCTTCAAGTGTCTGGTTTCCCAGGTAATTCTTCGAAAATGCATTCGTGTGTCGCCGAACACAGATTGGGTGAAATGGTGTCACCCTGCGTGTCGAATTCCTCTCTTGATGTCAATCTTCTTGCTGTTTTATGTAGGTGGACTGTCACCGTGCTGTTGGTGTAGAAGTCTTTTAGGATTTCGATGTACACGTCTTCTTTCCGCTGTTCTTGATGGGAGGTCGGTATTGCTTGAGTTTACAAAGAATCGAAAGCCTTTTCGTAGTCGAAGAAAGCGACGCAGTGCGGGATATTATATTATCGGCATTTCTCTTTCAGTTTGTTTACGACGTGTATACGGTCTGTCGTTGAGTACCTGCTTCGGAATCCTGCTTGCTCTCGGGGTTGGTTTTCGTCGAGCGTCTTCTCTAGCCTATTCTTTAGTATCTTTGTGAGTAGTTTGTAGATGTTTGATAGCACACATATCCATATGCACTTCTTTAGGTCTTTCTTATTTCCTTTTATGAAGATTATCGCCATCTTAGCCTTCTTTCATGCGGAGGGTATTCGTCGTTTTTACAAGCATTTAGTATACAGTTTAGCCAGTGTCTTTGCTAAGGTATCTTCTCCTGTTTTTTATGTTTTAATTTTTACATGGTCGATGACTGATGTCTTCCAATTCTTCATATATCTTAGAGTTGCGTCAATATAACATGGTGTTATCTCTGGTACCTCTTACGTGTCGGTGTGGATTATGTACTCTGTTCACTATCGTATAGTTCGGTGTAGAATTCCTGCATTCGTTCCATGATCATACATTGTTACTGTATTTCTCTACCCTGGTTGTCTAGAATTGGAATACTCTCTGTATCGGCCTAGTGTCTGTGTTCTTCTGGCTTTCTTCAGGCTCTTTGATGCCGTAATCGTTTTTCGTATGATCTCTTGTTTGTACTTCCTGATGTCCTCTTTCGTTTCTTTTTGAAGGTCTTGCGGAACAAAATAATCCTATGCTGCAGATCGCATTGTTGAACGAAAGTGATTGAAAACTTGAAAACGTCGGTGCTGAATCTCGCGTATGTCTACGTACGTTAATGACATTTTAGCGGATCAATAATTGATTCACACTAAATCACACATACCGACGTGCAATTACTGTATAAGGTTGGAAAAAAAGATGGAAGGCAACCATATTACCTAAGCAAGTGCCACACTGTTGTAATGAAGAATGGACCAACATACACTGTTTGTTTTCAGTGTACTAGTTTATAGTATATAATAACAAACATGCGTTGTACATAATTGTTTCACAAAATAGGACCCATGGTTCACAGCAACAGTAAGTCCTGGAGAATTACCTTGTCCGCTTTGTTCGGCTGTCACCGCTTCTTCGTTCGATCTCTCCACCTGTTCGTTTCCAAGTGTACTTTCCTCTGGAAAACACGTTATTTCCACAATAATCTCCAGTCAAAATATAATACTAAAACACTGTCCATGTCAAGGTACCTTTACATCATCCATTGGGGATTTACAATAAAGCTGGCGTGTTTATGCACTCTGATTTTGTTGCGTAAAGTCATATGTCACGTTAGGTATATGCACGAGGAACACGACGGTGTTATCATTAATAAAACTAAACTTATATATGTATTCAAGATAGTTAATAATCTGGTAAAAGCACTATCGCATGTGTGGACGTTTACCGATTTTCCTCTTGGAGTACACAGGCTGGGTCCTGCTAGACTTGTCTGTCGCCTTATTGGGCGTGTCCCAACCTCCCTTTTGACATAGGTTTACGTTTCACTTGTTGTATCTATACTCAGATGTATAGCGTCTGTATTGTTGTTATGGCTGTATGAATCATATGTCCGTCATTCTTTTTGTTTGTGACCTTACAACACTTTGCTATTTTATTTTGTTTAATAGTTGTTAAACCAAATATGTTAGTGATACCTACATGTATTACGAGTATAATCGCATTGCTAACTGGTGGATACTGATACTATATATGTGACCGTTGATATAATTCAGCTGGTGTTGCCCATAGTGATATTATATTAATAATCTTAACATACAATAAAAAAGATCAAGTAGTACAGGATAAACGGCGCTGTAATAGCTTGAAATACTGTAATATTTGACACATAACATACATGTCTGTATAATTTTTTTGTGGAAACACTGATAACTAACGAACTTTGTTTACTATTGTTCCATTATGTATTTTTCAGTGTACCCACTTTTTGAGTGAGTCTACTGACGATAACAAATATTTTCTTGTCGAGGACAAATATGAAATTTGTTTACCCCAGATAAAAAGTTTCGTATACTGACCTTGCACGTAAACACACTTGACCAGCAATACATTATTTATTTTCATTAAAGGTTGCTTAATGACAAAGTTACAAATATTTTTTTTATACTCGCCCATTACGGTAATATTGTAACACATTGGCCAAAGCCTACCTTTAGCGGACAAAGAGCTAAGTAACTATGTTAGTTGTTGACCAAGTGTGTGTTATTGCTACGAATTAATCTACAATTAAAACATGATGAATCGCCAGCCAAAATAACAAAACTTATTATGATGTAGCAGTGTGGCTCTAATGGTTCGTGTTGCTTCACTGCACCGTGACAAACATAGGTATTACTAGGAATGACCAATGCGATCATGTACTCTGTTTTACTGTTGTCCTTCATGCCCCGTTACTTCGAGAAAGAAAGCATACCGACGAAAGGAGCCCTCGTGTATCCAAACGTTTTACAATAACGTCTAAGGCTTCTTGGTGCTTCCTGGGAAACGGTCAATAGTTGTGGGTATCGTCTCCAATATATTATGTGTTTTCTAATGGCATAATGCAGAAGTGCACATCACACGCATACACACTTTTTTCCTTCAAGAATATTCACTATTATGACATGCTACCATCTCGGATATGTATATGTCTCATCGGACCATATATACCTATAATGAGATTAACATGAATTGCCGGCATAAAATCGACTTATCAACAACATTCATGGTATACGTCTGAAAAACTAAACTACACGGATAAGAATACGAATTATTTTGAATTAAAGTCCTTCTAGAGGATATTATGTATATTTCCATGTATCTTGCTGGTGTGTGTTGACCTGGAATTTTACAGGGATTAGTGGTGTATGAAGGAATTTGAATCGGTACACATTGTATCTTTTTTGAATACTCTAATGACTAGGTGCAACAAATGTCGGTTACAATATGTTACGAAGAAGCATATATGTCTTGTTAATATAACATTTATTGTGTGGTTAGTTGCAATCGTGCTCTCCATGCTTATTGCAGACGTAACTAAATGTATTGAGGCTACACAGGTTTCAACGAGTACAACGACTGGAGATTGGTTAGTTGACGCTCGATAATGTGCAGCACTGACCTGTATATGTATTTTATATTCAAAGAACGTGGCGGCATATACAAAATGTTTAAATACCTATATTATGTTTTACACGGTGTTTTCTTAAGCATCACCGTTAGCTGCGAACAACTGTTCAAGGATTAATTGCTACCAGTCTGTGAAACTTACAAACATTCCATCTGATATAGTACGGCAAAACAATTCAATGCTGCAGACAGTATTGCTGAAAGAAAGCGATTGGAAACGTGCTTGCGCACGTTAATGATTTTTAGCGGATCAATAATTGTTTCACTGATTCACACAGAATCATATATACCGTCATGCAATTCCTGTATTATTTCGAGAAAAAAACGATGCAAGAAAACCGTGTTGCCTAAGCAAGTGCTACATTGTTGAAGAGAAGAATGGAATATACACTAGTTGTGTTCCGTGTACATGTTCATAATATATACTATCAAACACGTGTTATATATCAATGTTTAACAAAATAGGAACCATTTTTCCACAACAACAGTAGGTCCAGGTGAAATATACCTTGTCCACTTCGTTCGGTTGTCACCGCTTCTTCATTCGATCTCTCCACCTTTTCGTTTCCAAGTGCACTTTCCTCTGGAAAACACGTTATTTCCACACTAATATCCTGTCAAGATACAATATTAAAAAGTATTTTATGTCAATGATGAGGTACACTTACATTTATACACTGGGCCTTTACAATGAAGTTGATTTATTTAAGCACTCCGGGATTTTTGCCTAAAATTTCATTTCACGTTAGCTATATGCACGAGAAACACGACGCGATGAATGTTTACCGATTTTTTACTTTGCGTACATAGGTTGGGTCTTGGTAGAAAGACTTGCCTGTCGCCTTAATGAGTGTTTTCAACCTCTAATTTGACATATGTTTTGCGTTTACCTTTTTATTTTTTTGCTCGGATGTAAAGCGTATTTATAATTACTTTGGCAGTATAAACCATATGTCCGACATTCCGTCCAGTGTAGTATTTATTTGTGACCCGACAACACTTGTGCTATTGTATTATGTTAGTCACAGATCGGCGAGGTAACCGTAACTAGATGGCTCAGGTCTAGTAGGGTTAATTACGTCAAAACGTGTGAATGTAAGCGGCAATCGTCAACAACGCAACAAGGAACAATGGAAATTGTATTAATTATATTACATATAAGAATACCAAAAACTCTTATAGTAACAATAAACACAACAACATCTAACATCTAGTCTACCCTATCTCGGCTCTCAGATAATCTTTGAAACCCCAAGAAATACTAGAACGGCCCTTTAAAAAAAACTTATTGTTATTCACTTGTCAATCCATTACAAGAGCTGACCCGCTCGGACTCAAATAAATAGCATGGAATAATCGACCCCATCCCCATTATAGGGAAAACTAATTACATACATAGATCAGGAATATATACTATTCCCAGAATACAGCGAGACAATCGTTTAATTACATATAACATACAGTCAGTTCACAGTAGACTAGTCGGTTCTAACAGCAAGATATAATATTTAAATGTCACTTCCCTATATACGGTCTCACCGCGTACTCGAACGAAAGTTCGCCGCTCACGCTCCGTTAGCCACACTTGGCTAGTTCGTCACGAGATCACACGAGATCACACGAGATCACACGATGACTGTTCGACGGAAGTGTCCGTCTCGTTGTCCGCACATCGTACGCGCTCCCGTTGACCCGCGTGCTCGCTGACCCGGCTCGGCCGACCGTTTGCCGGAAGTGTCCTTCCCGGTGTCCGCCGCTCCGATCGCCGTCACGCGCTCACCCGGTCACGTTGATCCGGCTGTCTCGCTTCGAGACGTCGCACCTCGTCTCATCGGTCTACAGACGACGCCCGTCCTCGTACGCTTTTCCTGCCATGAATCTTCGACAAGCGCTCGATACGTATCTTCGCCACGCGCTCGCTACGTCCGTGCCTTTATCGGCCCGTTACCCAGAACTGTTGCTGGCCGTTCGCTTTCCTTCTCCGCTGTGTGGAGACCCCGGTCTGCACTCTTGCAGACGCCTCCACGCGTATATTTTTTTATAATGGGAACAACACATTTCTGGTTCCCACACTACCTAGCACGTTCTCACTTCGCTTATCTCTAGGCGCTGGGGTGACACTTCGCCAGTGCAGCCCCGTATCTCTTCTAAATTTTACTCTGCCTACCTCTAGGCATCCGGATGGAAACTCGCCATTACAGCCCTGTATCTCTTCCAAATTTATCCACGTGCTCTGATCTTTGCAAGACCTTTCTGGGCACCGGATTGACGCCACGTCATTACAGCCCCGTCATCTCTTCAAAATACACACTTGCCCGATCTCTGCTAAAGATGATCTCTCTTACCTGTCGTTGACTTTTATAGCTAGTCTAAAAGGCATAACACATCGAGAAATCAACGAGAATGCGATAATGAGTCATACCTAATTATGCATCATGAAAACACCCCTATAACTATAATAATGTACTCGTCCACGCCAAAGCCTGATAATTCATGGCTAACTATTAATAACGACGCTTACCACGCTTCAATGGGAACACCTGAAAACTTACGCAAGTCTATAATTAATTACGCAACTCTGTCCGACAGGCAGTGCACCAGCCTGACCTTTCTACATTAACAAAAGGACAAGACAAAATGACTAAGAAATAGATTCAGTAAATACATAAATAGCAGAAATGCTACAATGTTTAGTATTTGTTAAACCACACATACTACTTATAGTTGCATGTAGTCCGAGTATAATTGCATTGCTAACTGGTGGTGACTGATACTAAATACTTTACCGGTTCTATAATTCATTTGATGTTGCCCATGGTCATACTGTATTAATCATCTTAACATACAATAAAACGATCAAGGCTACGATTGCTCGAGGCTATATTTGGCGGAGATAGATCGTTGAAATTGGTGGTGTATCAAAGTTCATAAGCAAGTGGAATTACTGATTGATAAGTATTATTCTTGCCTTAATATCATTCATAAAGTAGCAGTAAACATATATTGAGTAGCAGTTGTGCTTAAAGTTAGTTAGATAAAGTATTTTAGGACACTTTAGTCTAGTGAGTGATAATAGGGTACGTTAGCTTACGGCTACGATAAGTTTGTAAACAAGATTTAACAAACCTCGTTATGTGGTAGAATATATAGGTGATAAAGTAACAACCATAAACTACCTACATAAGATAATATCTGTGTAAGTCAGTACCTGCTAGACATTTTGATAAGGTAGCTTTGTTGTTAAAATTAAGCATTTGCGATAATCGGGCGAACTAAGTTTATGTAGCTAGTGTCTCTCTTATTCGCTAGGCGCTGTATAACCTAAATAAATAAGGCAGTCTAGCGTACGCAATCTTACGTAAAGTGTAACATTTGTGCACAGAAAACAGTCTTCTTAAAGACTACATAGACAGTGAATAATGTAAACACAGTTGACAAAACTATTTTAAATAGCTAATTAGATTATTATTATTAAATAAATTCTGATATGGCGCCTTGCAAGCGGCAAGTCAAGGCAAAGAGACACTTGGTGTGCGACGACTGCCACAGTTGGGTAGATTTTGCCTTATCCGGCTGTACGAAGTCATGGACAGAAACCAAGGAAGAGGGATTCACCTTTCAGTGCGTGGGGTGTTGGAAGGTGAAATGTCTGGAGAAAGAGGTAGCTAGGTTGGTAGATATTGTGAAGGGGATGGAGATGAGAATCAGCAAGGAGACAGATGGAATGGAGAGAGACGACAGGGATAAAGTTGGGAATACTGTGAAACTGAAGGAGCAGAGTAGTGGCAACAAGGCCGAGGAAAGGAGATTGAGAGGAGGGAAGGTGATCGGAGGGGAAGAAAGTGGAGGATCGACGGCAGGAAATGTGACAGGTGTGAAGGTGGCAGGAGAGAAAGTGACCGTAGAGAAAGAGGTAGGAGGGAAAAAGAGACGGGAGAGGAGAGAAGGAAATGCAATGGGAGGAAAGATGACAGGAAGAAGGGAAGTGAGAGTACATGTGACAGAAGAGAAGTCGGGAGGGACGATGACAGGAAGAAAGGTGACAAGAGAAACAGCGTCAGGAAAGAATGGAACGGACGAGATTGTGACAGGAGAGCAGAAGACAGGGGAACAAGATTACAACCAGACAGATGCAAACCGTAGAAAGAGCTACACCGAGGCAGTGATTGAGGGGGCAATGAGGAAAGAGAGGGTGTTTATGGGCGATTCGATTATGAGAAAGACAGATAAGACTCTAAGCGAGGGGGAGGACGTCGTTGTTTGTCTACCGGGGGCTAGGATGGAACATGTAACTGAAAGGGTAGAGAAGGTACTGGGGCATGGCAAGGGAGGGTCTATACTAGTACATGTAGGGACAAATAACGCAGAGAGGGAGGGAACAACTGGGATAGTTCAGAAGTACAGACAGTTAGTGAAGAAGTTAAAGAAGACAAGAGTAGAACAGATTATCCTCTCAGGAATTTTGCCAGTAATGGGAGGAAGGGGGCCGACATATAGAAACTACAAGAGGATGGCGATCAACGCACTAGTTGAGCAGATGTGTAAAGAAGAGGGGGTGGGATTCGTAGATTTATGGGGATACTTTGTTGGGAGGGAAGATATGTACATGAGAGATGGCCTACATCTAAGTGGAAAGGGGGCAGCAGTTTTCTCAGAGAACTTGCTGCAATCTGTTGACAATGGGACAGGCTGCATCTATTTAAACTGGATTCGCAGGGGGGATTCACAGAGAAGCCTGAAACTGGAGGCATAGATAAAGACAGCAGAAATAAATCGGCAAAGAACAGCCTGGAAAACTGTTCTGAATCAGGATATAAATGCATTTGTTTAAATGCAAGGAGCATAGTAAACAAAAGAAGTGAACTAAACATTATGGTAGAAGATATTGACCCTCACATAATAGGTATAACCGAATCGTGGGCCACCACTGATATATCAGATGCCGAATTGGGACTAGCAGGATATGTAATGTTTAGGAAAGATAGAATAGGAAGAAAGGGAGGTGGAGTTATTTTATATATTAAAGAATCTATCCAGGCTTATGAAATAAAATTAGAAAGAGAAGCAGATTGCGAAGAAACTGTTTGGTGTAACATAGTTACAGGAAACTCAACGTTAACAGTTGGGTTAGTTTATCGAAGTCCAAACATAAGCATAGAAGAGAATGAAAAAATACAAAACGCTATAAGGGAAGTAAGCAACCGGAACTGTATTATTATGGGGGACTTTAACCATGGGCATATACAATGGAAATCTCTACAGAGTATGGGGAGAGAGGACCACAAGTTTTTAGTTTTAGTACAAGATAGTTTCCTTTCTCAACATGTGCTAGAACCAACCAGGGGAGAGAATGTGTTAGACTTAGTTTTGTCCTCACAGAAAGAATTAGTTGACAATGTCAAGATATGTGAGCCACTGGGGAGTAGCGATCACAACCAGATACATTTTACCATCAAAGTAAAATCAGAAAGGAATAGTAAAAAGCAGTATAGGAGAAATTTCCACAAAGGAAGGTATAAGGACATGAGGAAATATTTAGCAAAGATAGACTGGAATAACACACTGAAGAATAAGACAGCAACCGAATGCTGGAATATCTTAAATAGTTAAATTAAGTGCATAGTCGATAAATGTTTACCTTTCAAAAAACAAGGGAAACGGTCTAAAAAGAAACACTTATCGAAAGAAGCCATTAGAAAAATTAAGTATAAACAAATGATGTGGAAGTCATATAGATGTACTGGAAATGATGAAGACTACAACATTTATAAAGAAGCACTTAATCAAGCTACAACTGAAATTAGAAATTCAAAGAGAAGCTATGAAAAAAAATTAGCTAGTAATATAAACATTATTACATTAAAGTTTTTTATGCTGTATTCCAGAAACAGAAACAACAGAGAAGGGATTTCAGGATAAGGTCGGTCCACACTTGAGGCAGATTACTTTTGGAAATAAAATATCTGGAGGGACAATGGCAGAGACCTGAATGAGGTATTTAGTTCAGGTATTTCAGGAAGTATTTAGGGTTCACTTGTGAACAGAGGCCTTCCAAGTTCAAGGGGGAGGCAGATTCAGACTATTTAGGACAGTTAGTTGTAACCTCCCGAAATGGTAGCTAAGAAAATAAGGAGGCTATATGAAGGGATAATGGAAATACTGGAATTGGACTGATTCCCTTTAAACTACTTTGGAAATTGTAGAACAAATTAGCGTACCGCTTGCAACAGGTTTCAATTTGTCATTAGAAGAGGGAGTGGTTCCTTTAGAATGGAAAGAGGCAAACATTATACCGTTATTTAAAAAAGGTTCGAGAAACGAGTCAAATAACTATAGACCAGTGAGTTTAACATCAGTGATTTGCAAATTATTAGAAAGACTAATTAAAGATCACATGGAGGATTTTCTTGTTAAACATAACTTGATAAACCCATCTCAACATGGGTTTTTTAAAGCGAGGTCATGCTTAACAAATTTGTTATGTTTTTGGAAGACATCACTGGAGTGGGTAGATTATGAGGGATCACCAGTAGATATCATCTATTTAGATTTTCAAAAGCTTTCGACAAATTACCATCAAAGGAATTACTCCCTTAAGCTAAGGCCCATGGCATAGGAAATGGTATAATAAACTGGATAGAAAATGGTACTGAATGAAGGAAGCAGCGATAATAGTGTTGGTTGATGGGAGGCTTCAAACTGGAAATCGGTATTGGGTGGGAATTTTACCCACATGGATCAATTACTAGGACCTTCCTATTATTCTTAATATATATCAACTTGATTTGGACGATGATAACAAGCAAGATATTAGAATTGCAGATGATACAAAAGTGTTTTAGAAGAGTTAAAAAGTGATGGAGACAGACAGCATTTACAAGATGATCTTGATAGGTTGATCAAATGGTCTGAAAAGTGGCAAATGCTGTTCAATTTTGGGAAATGTAAATGCCTCCACACAGGTCATGGGAATGAAGAGGTAAAATATAAAATGGGGGGTACTGTTCTAAGTACTACTGCTGTACAAAACAATAGTGAGGCCTCATTTAGAATATTGTATACAAGCATGGAGGCCATATCGCAAGAAGGACATAGATATGCTAGAAAGAGTACAGAGGAGAGCGACTAAAATGATACCAAATCTGAGGGATCTTAGTTACGAAATACGCCTACAAGAATGTGGTTTAACAACAATAGAGACCAGGAGATTGAGAGGAGATCACATAGAAGTGTTTAAAATATTGAATGGTTATGAAAATATTGATAGAAACATTTTTTTCTCAGTTAAGAAAAATAGAAGGACCAGAGGACATAAAGCTACATTAGTAAAGGAGCAGTGTAGATTAGATATAAGAAAGTTCTCATTCTCACAAAGGACTGTAAATGAATGGAACAGATTATCTCCTGATTGTGTTGGTGCTAGTAGCGTGAATATGTTAAAAAATAAAATCGACACACACCTTAAAAAGGCGGGATACATGTATATAAAAAGTATTGGACTCTCGATAAGCCAAACGGTTTCCTTGTCCACCTGCCATCCAGAGTAATTTTCTGGATGGCAATCTTGTTAAATCTTGTTAAACACATATAACTAGATGAACCGCAAAGGGGAATGTATGATACCCTTTCATCTCCGTCACGTACGTTACAAGAAAATAGTACGTAAGTTTTTGGTGTGAAAACTCATTCCCATTTGATGTTTTATCTTGTCTAATGCAGTAGTATATTCAGTATTATCGAAACAAACGTGTCCAATCACAAAATGATAGAAACAAATTAACGCATATCACACCAAAACGGTATTTTCAAGTGCACTCTTTGCGCGGACGGATCAATAATGTGGTCTTACCCCAAATTGATGTCCTGCATGTTACAAATCTTCACGAAGGTTAGACTAACATCAAGCAACACATATAACTAGATTAACCTCAAAGGGGAATGTATGTTACCCTTTCATCTCCGTCACGTAAGTTACAAGAAAATAGTACGTAAGTTATTGGTGTGAAAACTCATTCCCATTTGATGTTTTATCTTGTCTAATGCAGTAGTACATTCAGTATTCTCGAAACAAACGTGTCCCATCACAAAGTGATCGAAAAAAATTCACACATATCACACCAAAACGGTATTTTCAAGTACACTCTTTGCGCGGAAGGATCAGTAATGTGGTCTTACCCCAAATTGATGTCCTGCATGTTACAAATCTTCACGAAGGTTAGACTGATATCAAGCAACACATATAACTAGATGCACAGCAAAGGGGAATGTATGTTACCCTTTCATCTCCGTCACGTAAGTTACAAGAAAATAGTACGTAAGTTATAGGTGTGAAAACTCATTCCCATTTGATGTTTTATCTTGTCTAATGCAGTAGTACATCCAGTATTCTCGAAACAAACGTGTCCCATCACAAAGTGATCGAAAAAAATTCACGCGTATCACAACAAAACGGTATTTTCAAATGCCCCCTTTGCGCGGACGGATCAGTAATGTGGTATTACCCCAAATTGATGTCCTGCATGTTACAAATCTTCACGAAGTCTAGACGGATATCAAGCTACACATATAACTAGATTAACCGCAAAGGGGAATGTATGTTACCCTTTCATCTCCGTCACGTAAGTTACAAGAAAATAGTACGTAAGTTTTTGGTGTGAAAACTCATTCCCATTTGATGTTTTATCTTGTCTAATGTAGTAGTACATTCAGTATTCTTGAAACAAACGTGTCCCATCACAAAGTGATCGAAAAAAATTCACGCATATCACACCAAAACGGTATTTTCAAGTGCACTCTTTGCGCGGACGGATCAGTAATGTGGTCTTACCCCAAATTGATG
>CM034544.1:17277424-17304949 GCA_020002185.1 Paraescarpia echinospica | reverse complement strand
TTGAATACTTTATTTAGGCAAGCAGCACCATTGTCAGATACAATCGTGTAAGTAAAGTATGAAATCTTCATTATTGTGCAGTCATAATATCCCGTGGTTGGGCGAAGGCATTAGCATGTCGTTTCCAAATATGCCTGTCTTGCGTTATCCTCCGCGAGATGGTGCCTTTCAAGTACTCGTCTAGTTCATATCTCCACTATCTCGCTGGTCTTCATCTAGATCGTTTGCCTTCGTACGGTCTCCAGGTTGTTACACGCGACGTCCATCGGTTATCTCGTAGTCTTCGCCACTTCTGTTTTCTAATTTTTTTCTATCACGTCTATGACCTTTGTCTTCTCGCTAACCCAGATGTTTTTTTTCTCCCGATGTGTAATGTTTAACATACTTCTTTACATCTTTGTTTGTGCGGTTGCTAGATTATCCTTTGCCTGCATGGTGAGTGTACATGTTTCCGCGCTCTCGTCTTTGGGCGTCCACAGTTCCGCTTCCCTTCTGGCGCCCTCTAGACAGCTGTTTTGTAATGGCATCGACATACATGCGAAGGACTTGTCCAATCTAAATCCAGCGTATTCTTTGAATGATGGTGGACATGTCGTATTGCTGGCATTGGGCAAGCAACTACTGGTTGGATATGGTTGTTGGCCAGAAGAGTTTTCTGACGCAGGTCATGTTGTAGGTGGACAGTCTGGATAGGTTATGCACCTTCAGTCTCCAGCTTTCCGCCTCATACAGCAATGTTGACAGCACGCAACTGTGGAAAATGCTGAGTTTTGTTCTTATTCCGTTGGTACCTGCTCCTTTGACTTGTTCAGTCTGTTGCGGATGTCTATGCCAGCTCCTCCATCTTGGCTGATGACACTTCCAAATAAGTGAGTGTTTAATTGCTGGAAAGGTCCTTGTTGTCCACCTTCACGGAGTGTGCATGATAACATTCAGGATCGTCGCTTTCCTCTTTTTCTGGCTGATTCGCAAACCAAACTAACGGCCAAATCAGCTAAGGCGGGTTGCCTTCTCCAGGATGTGTTTGTGAGTATGGGACAGAAGAGCAAGGTCATTACAAAAGTCCAGATCATCTAGAATAGAATAATGAGTACGTACACCAAAGCCCTCTTGGCACATCTTCTGTCGCTCTTAGCTTGACCCTGTCGATGACATCATTGAAAAGAACAACTGACATAACACAACCATGTATCATCCATGTCTTAATCTGAACGTGTAAATCGCTGGTTCCAACATTGCAGGTGAAATTGGTGTAGAAAGCTTTTGTGATGTTGACGAAGCGTTGTGGTATTCAACATAATCTGATAATGCGCCAGAGATAGTCTTTGTGGATGCTATCAAAGGCTTTCTCCAAATCTATTAGGTTTATGTGCAGCTATCTTTGCCACTCTCTACACTGCTCGATTGTGTTCCTCTGCTTAAAAATCTGGTCAGAGCATTGCCTTCCTCAGTGAAACCCAGCCTGTTCCTTCAGTAGTGTTGCATATATAGCATCTGTGATCCGCTGCATGATGATCTTAAACTGGATCTTGCTTAGTACTGACATAGGGGTGATCCTCGTCAGGTGTTACAGTCGCTAAGGGCCCCTTCATAGGTATCTTGACGAACACTCCCTTGGTCCATTCCGTTGGTACCTGCTCCCGTTCCCGGATGACTGTGAACAATGGTTCCAGGATGTTAACTGCAAGCTCGGCGTCTACTTTCAACAGCTCAGCATTGAGGTTATTGTGCCCAGGTGCCTTTCCGTTCTTTAATGTTGTGATGACTGCAATGATTTCTGCTCTCTGGGGATCATCTGTTTTTATCTCTAAGTCTGCATCCTCTTCTAGTGTGGCCTGTTTAGTACTACCTTGAAGTTTTCTGTCCATCGGGTTTATTGCTCCTTCGCTGTTGTGATGAGATTTCCTTGCTTGACTTTAATTTGGGTATCGACAGTGGTACGACCTTTCCCGCTAATGAATTTATTAGTTTGTACACAGTTCATTTTTTCATTTCTCTCTGCCGCTTCTTCCGCCAGTGTTGCCAGGTCTTCCATGTAAGCTCGCTTGTCTACTCGCACGTTTTATCTGTGAGAGCAAACTAGCGAGCTTATATGGAAGACCTGGTAACATGGGTGATATATGTTCCCAAAATGGCATTACATTCTTCACAATATACACTGGGTACAGAGTCACTGTACTATAAACAATGGTCGTAGTAAATGGTCTGGTTTGATTTGTCCGGCAATAATTCCTGGATTGATTTGATTCTACAATGATAAGAATTCAAGATTCTACTTTTTTTGCCGGTGTGCCACAACTATTAGCCACAATGTTTTTATTTATTAGCGTGTACATCTGCCGCAGATTCTATAATAGCTTATGTTCCTTGGTTATTGGCTTAACGTGTTGGGAATTGTGCCTGATAATGCAAGAGGTTGCGTGACATCATTCTCCCAGGACCACGCTTGTCCATTGATGACAGTGACCATGATATTGGAAATGTAACAACAGTTGTTTCTACATTACGATGGCAAATTTTACATAATGTATAGAAAGTGTTACCAACGGATATGAATGATTTCCTTAAACAGACATACAATCTTGTCGTAAAGTTATGTTAGCTTGGAAAGGACTTAGCAAATGGTCTATTTGAAATGCGATTTAATATTTGTTTTTATATTGAGATCACGAATATTATTGGGGTTTTTTAAATCCAATTTACTTTTTTTTTCCATCCCGTGATCACGAGTCACGACAGCGAGGCTGATCAAACGGAGGACATGAAGGATGGTATCGGAAATAATATATTTGATCTTGGGCTATGTCAGCATGAAACACGGTCTGTTCTCTCGAGACTATTTAACTGCAATATAAATGTAAGAAAGAAAGAGAAGGAGAGAGAGAGGAGTGGGAGAAAGAGACAGAGAGGGAGAGAGAGAGGGGGGAGAGGAGAGGGAGAAAGAGAGAGAGGGAGAGAGAGAGAGGGAGAGAGAGAGGGGAGAGGAGAGGAAGAAAGAGAGAGAGAGAGGGGGGGAGAGTAGATACATGTTTTTCTATTGTTTACGTCTCAATATTTAGTGGTTTGTATTAAATTCATTAATTTATTTGTAATCCGACTGGTGTTACGAGGATATCAATAGACTATGCCGTAATTACAAACGGACAGGAATGTTTACTACGACATCATCGTTTATTACGACATCAGCACCTTGATGAAGACTAGTTAATGTGGTAATACAGGATGAGCTTACATGGTTGTATGTAAAGTCCGGACGGACGGACGGACGGGCGGGCGGGCGGGCGGGCGAGCGGGCGGGCGAGCGGGCGGGCGAGCGGGCGGGCGAGCGGGCGGGCGAGCGGATATATGTGTATTATACGACCACATTAATTTTGCAGTAAATAAACAACTGGGAGTATAACTAAAAATAGTGAAGTTAAAATCTGAAACAAAGTGCCAAACTATGGATAGGGAAAATATCACAAAGGTCAAAACGGAGCCAAACCAAACGATGCCAGGCTATTATACGCATATTCGGAAATCAACAACACCCCACAATGGAATATTGTATTTTTCACAATATTATACACCATCAACGATGTACCGACAACTGTAGCGACAATGTTTGCTTGTTTATTTGATATAATGTTGCATTCCGTTTATATGTTAGATTTATTATGTGAATGCGTTTTTATACACCTAGTTGATTATGTAACACGAATAGGAAGCACAGACATGAATTCCGGAGTGTATCAATAAACCAGTTATATATTCAAAATTCAGAGAACAACTGTTCAAGTATTTTGTTAATGATGATATGACATATTTTTAAACTATGGTATTTTAAAAACAGTGTAAATCACCTCTTTTTCAGTGCAAGTTTCACGTCAGAACGGAGAACTAAAGACAGCAAAGGATAAAGCGCGTGCAACGAAT
Organism: Paraescarpia echinospica; assembly: GCA_020002185.1. Taxonomy (NCBI): domain Eukaryota; kingdom Metazoa; phylum Annelida; class Polychaeta; order Sabellida; family Siboglinidae; genus Paraescarpia; species Paraescarpia echinospica. Next base: position 17,301,034 of record CM034544.1, on the reverse strand, counting down.
CAACAATTAGAAGGTATTTTATTGTAGCAAGTTTTGGAACATGCGGTCATATCTTTAAAGAAATGTTTATAAAACTACGCAGTTACCATGTAATATGCACACAATCACACAAGATAATCAGCATATACGGTATATTCGTCAACCATTTTGTAATTGCTTAGAAGATTTGGCTGCCCTACGATTTTGTCAAAATAAAACTGAAATTGCAAAACGATATGTGCGGTGCAGTTTCAATTGGTGATACAAATGTTCCTAGGAAAGCAATGACTCTTCTGGGAACACACATTCTGTATTCACTTTCTTGCACATATAACGTCTGCAACATCGGAAGACTAATTTCGTTCGAATTAGATCTTCTATACATATTAAAAAAAATATTTTCTCGACTGAGAGCATATACAAAAAACCTTGGAATGTTGCATTCGTTTACTGCTGCTGAAACATAACTTTGACATTATTCTGTCAAATAGTACATTAAAACATAATTAAACCTGATATTACACGAGGAATGGAATACGAAAGCTAACACTAAACTTATGAAATTATTAGTAAATGATCATGTTTGATCGATGTGCCCAACTGTTGTTAAACTGGTGTTGCTTGTTTATTTGATGTTATATTGCTTTCACTCTGTATGTTAGTTTTATTATGTCAAAGCCGTGTACGTACCTAATAGATTCCGTAACACTAATAGGTAGCATATGCATAAATCCCAGAGGTTGTGAGTAAACCAGTTAAATTATTTGGTAAATTACGATATCACAGATTGTTACACTATGGTATTTTTCCATAACGAAACATTCTAAATCACTTCTTTTCCAGAGCAAGTTTCACGTGTGAACGGAGAACTGAATACAGCAAAGGATGAAGCGGACGCAACGAAAAAATAATTAGGTATTTTCCCTGTAACAAATGTTCGAACATGCGGTCACATCGTTAAAGAACTGTTTATAATACTGCGCTACTACTATATAATGTGCCAATAATCACACAAGACAATCAGCATATACGTTCATATCCATTTTGTAATTGCATAGACGATTTGGCTGCCCTACTATTTTGTCAAAATAAATTTAAATTGCAAAACGCTACCAGCGGTGCAGTTTCAATTGGTGTTACAATTGTTATTCAATTTAACAACTGCTACTAGGAAAGCAATGACTCTTCACGGAACGCACATTCTTTATTCACTTTATTGCAGATAGATTGTCTACAACATCGGAAAACTGATATCTTCCGAAATAGATCTTACATTGTTGTTCTTGACTAAAAGCATACATAAAAAAACGTTGGATAGTTGCATTTGCTTACTGCTGTTACTGTTTACTGCAAACAAAACAGAAGTCAAAATGTGTTGTAGCCATTTTGATCAAGCCGCAAATGTTGATTTGCTCTTAGTACAAAGAAAAGTGACACACCACCAACTTTCACATAGCCACAATAGTATTGTTGTAAGTTAATTAGGCAAGTGTATAACTACAAATACTGCATCGTAAATCTGAAGGAAATACCAAATGACAGATCGGGAAAATTGCACTAAGACTAATACGTAGATGAAGGAAACGATGTCACGCTGTGTAGGCATATTCAGAAATAAACGCCACAATGGAATATTATACGTTTTAAATATTATTCATATATCTGTCAAATATAATATTAAATCTTTAATAAAACTGATATTAGAGGAGGAAGGGAATACAAAAGCTAACACTGAACTTATATAATTATTAGTAAGTATTCATATTTCAGGATGTATACTGCCAGATGTTGCGAAATTGATTTTGTTTGTTTATTTTATGTTATGTTCAATTTATATATTAGTTTTATTATGTCAACGCTTGTTATGTACCAAATAGATTATACAACATCAACAGGGAAGAATCACGGAGTGTGTCAGTAAATCAGTTAAATGTTGAACATTCAGAGACACATTGTAAAAGTATTATGCGAATGACGATATGACACATTTTTACACTATGGTAATTTTCCCTAAGGAACCAATGTAAATTACTTGTTTTCCAGAGCACGTTTCTCGCCTGAACGGAGAATTAAAAAGAGCAAAGGATCAAGCGGATGCAAAGAAAAAAGATTTAGAAGGTATTTCACCTGTAACAAATGTTGTAACATGCGGTCATATCGTTAAACGAATATTTATCATTCTACGCTGTTATTATGTCTTCGCTGCCTACGATTTTGTGGAAATAAAACTGAAATAGGAAAACGATACGAGCTTAGCAGTTTCAATTGGTGTTACAAATGTTAATTAATTTAACAAATGTTTCTACAAAAACAATGACCATTCTCGGAACACACATTCTTAGTACACTTTCTTGCAGTTATACAAACTGCAACATCGTAAAACTTATTTCTTCCGAATTAGATCTTACATATTTTTTATTTTGTTGACTTGTTGACTAGTGCATAAACAAAATAGCCATTTTGATCAAGCTGCATTTGTTGATTTTCTCTTAGTAAAAAGACAAGTGATACACACCACCGACCTTCATACGGCCACAATATTATTGTTTTAAATTAAATAATTAAATAATCAAGTAAGTATATATGCAAATACTGAAGTTTAAATCTGAAGGAAATGCCAAATGAGGGATCAGGAACATTTCTCAAAGCTAAAACGCACCTGTTCTGAACGATATCGCGATGTGTAGGCATATTTAGAAATAATCACCACTCCACAACGGAATATTACACTTGTATCTGAATGATATTAATATCGTTGTCAAATAAAATAAAAAAAATATCAACAAATTCATATAATTATTAGTAAGTGATCATGTTAAAACGATGTACCGCTAATTGTTGCGAAAACGATTTTATTTGTTTATATGATGTTATGTTGCGTTCAGTATATGTTAGTTTTATTATGTCAATACTTTTTATGTACGTAATATATTACTTAACATGAATGGGTAGCATGTACATGAATCCCGGAGTGTAACAATAAAACAGTTATATGTTAACATTCGATTCTTAATTTATAAAGTATTTAGTGAATGACGATATGACATATTTTTATACTATGAATATGTTTCCAAAGGAAACAGCGTAATTCACCTGTTTTCCAGAGCACGTTTCCCATCTGAACGGAGAACTGAAGACAGCAAAAGATGGAGCCGATCCAAAGAAAAAAGAATTAGAAGGTAGTTTACCTCTAACAAATTTTAGAACATGCGGGCGTATCGTGAAATATTTTTTTTTAATACTACGCTATGCACATACTCAGACAACAAACTCAGCATATACGGTCACATTCATCATAACAAACATTTTATAATTGCTTAGACGATCTCACTGCCCTACAATTCTGTCGATATAAAACTATAATAGAAATACTACATGAACGGGACAGTTTCAATAGTTGTTACATTTATTAATCAATTCAACAAATGTTGCTACTGAAGCAATGACACATCTCGGAACACACTTTGTTTATTCACTGTCTGCAACATCGGAAAACTGCTTTCATCCGTATAATTTTTTTTTTATTTTCTCGACTGAAAGCATTTAACTATTTAGGCAAGCAGCACCATTGTCAGATACAATCGTCTAAGTAAACTATTAAATCATCATTACTGTGCAGTCATAGTATTCTGTGGTTGGGCGAAGGCATTAGAATGTCTTTTCCAAATTTGCCTGTTTTGCGTTATCCTCCGCGAGATGGTACCTTTCAAGTACTCGTCTAGTTTGTCTCTCCACTGTGTCGCTGGTCTTCATCTAGATCGTTTGCCTTCGTACGGTCTCCAGGTTGTGACACGCGATGTCCATCGGTTATCTCGTCGTCTGGCCAACTTCTGTCTTCTCATTTTTTTATCACGTCTACGACCTTTGTCTTCTCTCTTACCCAGATGTTTGTTTTGTTCTCTCCCGATATGTAATATTTAACACAATTCTTTCCATCTTTGTTTGTGCGGTTGCTAGATTGTTCTTTGCCTGCAAGGTGAGTGTCAATGTTTCCGCGCTCTCGTCTTTGGGCGCCCACAGTTCTGCTTCCCTTCGGACGTCCTCTAGACAGCTGTTTTGTGATGGCATCGACATACATGCGAAGGACATGTCGAATCCAAATCCAGCGTAATGTTTAAATGATGGTGGACATGTGATATTGCTTGTATTGGGCAAGCAACGGATATGGTTGTTGGCCAGAACAGTTTTCTGACGCAGGTCGTGTGGTAAGTGGACAGTCTGGATAGGTTCTGCACCTTCATTCTCCAGCATTCCGCCCTAAACAGCAATGTTGACAGCACGCAACTGTGGAAAATGCTGGGTTTTGTTTTTGTGCTATATTGTGCTGATCGCCAAATCGCAAATAGTGAAGGCATCCTTTGCCTTGTTCAGTCTGTTGCGGATGTCTATGCCAGCTCCTCCATCTTGGCTGATGACACTTCCAAATAAGTGAGTGTTTAATTGATGGATAGGTCCTTGTTGTCCACCTTCACTGAGGCTGCATGACAACATTCAGGGCCTTCGGGTTTTTTTTCTTCTGGCTGATTCGCAAACCAAAACTGACGGCCAAATCAGCTAAGGCGGGTTGCCCTCTCCAGGATGTGCTTTGTGAGTGTGGGACAGAAGAGCAAGGTCATCGGTAATGTCCAGTACAGAAACAAACAAAGCCCTCTTGGTAAATCTTCTGTCGCTTGTAGCATGACCTAGTCTATGACAACATTGAAAAGAACAACTGACATAACACAACCCTGTCTCACCCATGTATTAATCTGAAAGTGAAAATCGTTCGTTCCAACATTGCAGGTGAAGTTGGTGTAGAAAATTCAGATGATATTGACGAAGCGTTGAAGTATTCAATATAATCTGAGCATTCGCCAGAGGTAGTCTTTGTAGATGCTATTAAAGGCTTTCTCAAAATCTATTAGGTTTATGTGCAGCTGTCTTTGCCACTCTCAACACTGCTCGATGGTGTTCCTCAGCGTAAAAATCTGGTCAGAGCATCCCCTTCCTCAGTGAAACCCAGACTGTTCCTTCCGTAGTGTTGCATCTATAGCCTTTGTGATCCGCTGCATGATTGGATCTTGTTTGGTACTGAGATAAGGGTGATCCTCGCCAGTTGATACAGGGCCCCTTCATATGTATCTTGACGATCACTCCCTTGGTCCATTCCGTTGGTACCTGCACCCGTTCCCAGATAATGGTGAACAATTGTTCCTGGGTGTTAACTGCAGGCTCGGCGTCTATTTTCAACAGCTCAGCTTAGAGGTTATTGTGCCTAGGTGCCTTTCCGTTCTTTAATGTTCTGATGACTGCAATGATTTCTGCTCTCTGGGGATCATCTGTTTTTATCTCTAAGTCTGCATTTGCTTCTTCTATAATAGCATCCTCTTCTAGTGTGGCCTGTTTAGTACTACCCTGAAGTTTTCTGTCCAACGAGTTTATTGCTCCTTCGCTGTTTTAGTGATATTCCCTTGACTTTAATTTGGGTATCGGCAGTGGTACAACCTATCCCGCTAATGAACTTGGTTATTTTGTACATTTCTTTCTGCCGCTTCTTCCGTCAGTGTTGCCAGGTCTTCCACGTAAGGTCGCTTGTCTGCTCGCATTTTTTTTACCTGAGAGAGCAAACAAGCGAGTTTATATGGAAGACCTGGCAAAATGGGCAATATATGTTCCCAAAATGGCATTACATTCTTCACAATATACACTGGGTACAGAGTCACTGTATTATAAACACTGGTCGTGGTAAATGGTCTGGTTAAATTCGTCCGGCAAGAATTCCTGGATTGATTTGATAGTACAACGATAATAATTCAAGATTCTTCTTCTTACACTTTTTTTGCCGTTGTGTTATGCCACAAATATTAGCCACACTATTTTTTATTTATTAACGAATACGTCTGCCGCATATTCTACAATAGCCTATGTTCCTCAGTTATTGGCTTAACGTGTTGGGAATTGTGCATGATAATGCAAGAGGTTGCGTGACATCATTCTCCCAGGACCACGCTTGTCCATTGATGACAGTGACCATGATATTGGAAGTGTAACTACAGTTTCTTCTACATTACGATGGCATATTTTACATAATGTATTGAAAATGTTACCGAACGAATATGGATGATTTCCTTAAACAGACATAGAACATTGTTGCAAAGTTATGGTAACTCGGAATGGACTTAGCAAATGGTATATTTGAAATACGATTTATAATTTGTTTTATACTGAGATCACGACTGTCATTGTTTTTTGAAATCCAATTTACTTATTTTTTTCATCCAGTGATCACGAGTCACGACAGCGAGGCTGATCAAACGGAAATAATATATTTGATCTTGGGCTATGTCAGCATGAAATACGATCTGTTCTCTCGAGACTATTTAACTGCAATATAAATGTAAGAAAGAAAGAGAAGGAGAGAGAGAGGAGTGGGAGAAAGAGACAGAGAGGGAGAGAGAGAGGGGGGAGAGGAGAGGGAGAAAGAGAGAGAGGGAGAGAGAGAGTAGAGAAATGTTTTTCTATTGTTTACGTCTCAATATTTAGTGGTTTTGTATTAAAGTCATTAATATTTACTTGTAATTCGACTAGTGTTACGAGGATATCAATAGACGATGCCGCAATTACAAACGGGCAGGAACGTTTACTACGACATCGTCGTTTATTACGACATCCGGAGCATGATGGAGACTAGTTAATGTGGTAATACAGGATGAGCTTACATATTTGTATGTAAAGCCCGTTAGGTGTGCATATTTGGCTTACTAGTTATGATAAGGAATATTAATAGGTTTTGTGTCACTGATTTGTGTTGTCAATTATAATTATTGATATGAACGGATGAGGTGTATATTGGAATATTAACATGCGATACCGTAGTAACATGCACTAACGTACCGATGTCGTAATAAATGGATGTTGTCTATAATGCAAATATGCCTTACAAGATTGTTGTAAAAACGGCTGAAGGGCTTTACACGTTCCTTTAGCCTATTATCTAACCGAAAGAAATAAAATATTGGAGTTAGATGAAAATTACATAACTTTCAATAATTTTTTAATAATAGTTCCTTCTTACTAAATAATAAATGAAGGGAACACGTGAATGTATTTCGTGTGAAGGAAAAGGTCTTGCTATCAACAAAATTAAAATGGTATTATTGTGCACTTCATACAGAATGCAAACCGTCTTGTAGATATTTTGATCAGGGCGCAAGTGTTGATTTGCTATTAGTACAAACAGAAAACAAACAAACTCCAGCCTTCATACGGCCACAATAGCATTGTTGAAATTTAAATAAGCAAGTGAGTTTATAACTGCAAATACTGAAGTTTAAATCTGACGCGAATGCCAAATAAGGTAATGGGAAAAATTCATTAACGCTAATCTGATCTAATCGACTTCACGCTGTCTCTGTCAAATAGTACATTAGAACATAATTAACCTGGTATTAAACTTCATCTACACAAACTGTAAACGAAATATACACCAACACAAATGAAACCTCTAAATCAGTTACGATACGCGAGTAGCGCTTGCATCTGACTACACGATTATTGATATGGAAATTACAAAACGATTACCTGCTGTGTGGGATTCTATGCGGATAGATTGTCCTCAGTTTATGAGGTTAAAATTCCCACAATGTACAAGGTTTGTAGATGCTGTTTACTATTAACTCAACAGGTCGGACTAATGGATCAAATCGGGTGTAGATTCCGGCTAAAGATAACGTTATTATATTATCGTCATTTAACCCTCGGGTAGGCGAGCGGGCGGGCGGATATATGTTTTATAGGACCACATTAATTTTGCAGTAAATAAACAAGTGGGAGTATAACTAAAAATAGTGAAGTTAAAATCTGAAATAAATGCCAAACTATGGATCGGAATATATCACAAAGGTCAAAACGGAGCCGAACAAAACGATGCCAGGCTATTATACTCATATTCGGAAATCAACAACACCACACAATGGAATATTTATTTTTTCACAATATTATACACAATCAACGATGTACCGCCAACTGTAGCGAAAATGTTTGCTTATTTATTTGATTTAATGTTGCATTCAGTTTATATGTTAGATTTATTATGTGAAAGCGTTTTTATACACCTAACTGATTATGAAACACGAATAGGAAGCACAGACATGAATTCCGGAGTTTGTCAATAAACCAGTTATATATTCAAAATTCAGAGAACACCTGTGAAAGTATTTTGTTAACGATGATATGACGTAGTTTTAAGCTATGGTATTTTTTCTAAGGAATCAGTGTAAATCACCTGTTTTCCAGAACAAGTTTCACGTCAGAACGGAGAACTAAAGACAACACAGGATGAAGCGCGTGCAACGAAACAACAATTAGAAGGTATTTTATTGTAGCAAGTTTTGGAACATGCGGTCATATCGTTAAAGAAATGTTTATAATACTACGCTGGTAGCATGTAATATGCACACAATCACACAAGATAATCAGCATATACGGTATATTCGTCAACCATTTTGTAATTGCTTAGAAGATTTGGCTGCCCTACGATTTTGTCAAAATAAAACTTAAATTACAAAACGATATGAGCGGTGCAGTTTCAATTGGTGTTACAAGTGTTAACAAATTTAACAAATGTTACTAGGAAAGTAAAGACTCTTCTGGGAACACACATTCTTTATTCACTTTCTTGCAAATATACCGTCTGCAACTTCGGAAAACTGATTTCGTCCGAATTAGATCTTCTATACATTCTATACATATTTAAAAAATATTTTCTCGACTGAGAGCATATACAAAACATCTTGGAATGTTGCATTCGTTTACTGCTGTTCAAACATAAACTTTAATATTATTTTGTCAAATAGTACATTAAAACATAATTGAACCTGGTTTGACGAGTAAAGGAATGCGAAAACTAACATTAAATTTATATCACTATCAGTAAGTGATCATGTTTGATCGATGTGCCCAACTGTTGTTAAAATAGTGTTGCTTGTTTATTTGATGTTATATTGCTTTCACTCAATATGTTAGTTTTATTATATCAAAGCTTTGTATGTACCTAATAGATTACGTAACACTAATAGGTAGCATATGCATAAATCCCAGAGTGTGTGAGTAAACCTGTTATATGTTCAAAATTCAGACAAAATTTTTTAAATTATTTTATAATTGACGATATCACAGATCGTTACACCATGGTATTTTTCCAAAACGAAACATTGTTAATCACTTCTTTTCCAGAGTATATTTCACGTCTGAATGGAGAACTGAATGCAGCAAAGGATAAAGTGGATGCAACGAAAACAGAATTAGGTATTTTCCCCGTAACGAATCTTCGAACATGCTGTCACATCTTTAAAGAACTGTTGATAATACTGCGCTACTATTATATAATATGCCCATAATCACACAATACAATCAGCATATACGGTTATATCCATTTTGTAATTGCATAGACGATTTGGCTGCCCTATTATTTTGTAAAAAAAAAAATGAAATTGCAAAACGCTACCAGCGGTGCAGTTTCAATTGGTGTTACAATTGTTATTCAATTTAACAACTGCTACTAGGAAAGCAATGACTCTTCACGGAACACACATTCTTTATTCACTTTATTGCAGATATACAGTCTGCAACATCGGAAAACTGATATCGTCTGAAATAGATCTTACATTTTTTTCTCGACAAAGAGCATATATAAACATCCCTTGGAAAGTTGAATTATCTAACTGCTGTTATTGTTTACTGCAAACAAAACAGAAGTCAAAATGTGTTGTAGCCATTTTGATCAAGCCGCAAATGTTGATTTGTTCTTAGTACAAAGAAAAGTGACACACCACCAACTTTCACATAGCCACAATAGTATTGTTGTAAGTTAATTAAGCAAGTGTATAACTGCAAATACTGCAGCGTAAATCTGAAACATCTACCAAATGACAGATCTGGAAAAAAGCACTAAGGCTAATACGTAGATGAAGGAAACGATGTCACGCTGTGTAGGCATATTCAGAAATAAACACCACCCCACAATGGAATATTATCCTTTTTAAATACTATTCATATATCTGTCAAATAGAATATTAAAACATAAATAAAACTGATATTAGAGGAGGAAGGGAATACAAAAGCTACCACTAAACTTATATAATTATTAGTAAGTATTCATATTTCAACGATGTATACCGCCAGATGTTGCGAAAATTATTTTGCTTGTTTATTTTATGTTATATTAAGTTTATATGTTAGTTTTATTATGTCAATGCTTTTTATGTAACAAATAGATTACGTAATATCTTGAAAATTCAGAGAACCATTCTAAAAGTATTATGCGAATGACGATATGACACATTATTACACTATGGTAATTTCCCTAAGAAACCAATGTAAATTACTTGTTTTCCAGAGCACGTTTCTCGTCTGAACGGAGAATTAAAGAGAGCAAAGGATCAAGCGGATGCAACGAAAGGAGATTTAGAAGGTATTTCACCTGTAACAAATGTTGTAACATGCGGTCATATAGTTATTCGAATATTGATAATTCTACACACATGTTTTGGCTGCCTACGATTTTTTGGAGATAAAACTGAAGTAAGAAAACGATACGAGCTTTGCAGTTTCAATTGGTGTTACAATTATTAATTAATTTAACAAATGTTTCTACGAAAACAATGACCATTCTCAGAACACACTTTCATAATTCACTTTCTTGCAGTTATACAAACTGCAACATCAGAAAACTGATTTCTTTCTAATTAGATCTTACATATTTTATATTTTCTTGATTTAGGGCATATACAAAATAGCCATTTTGATCAAGCTGCATTTATTGATTTTCTCTGAGTAAAAAGACAAGTGATACACACCACCGACCTTCGTACGGCCACAATATTATTGTTTTCAATTAAATAAGCAAGTAAGTATATATGCAAATACTGAAGTTTAAATCTGAAGCAAAAGCCAAATGAGGGATCGGGAAAAAATTTCGAAGCTACAACGCACCTGTTTTAAACGATATCACGCAGTGTAGGCAGATTTAGAAATAATCACCACTCCACAACGGAATATTACACTTGTATCTGAATAATATTAATATAGTTGTCAAATAGAAGACCAAAAATATCAATAAACCAGGTATTAAAGGAGGAAAGGAAAACAAACGCTAATACTAAAATCATATAATTATTAGATCATGTTAAAACGATGTACCGCCAATTGTTGCGAAAACGATTTTACATGTTTATTTGATGTTTTGTTGCGTTCAGTATATGTTAGTTTTATTATGTCAATACTTTTTATGTACGTAATAGATTACTTAACATGAACAGGTAGCATATACATGAATCCCGGAGTGTAACAATAAAACAGTTATATGTTCAAAATTCGAAGTTTAATTTATAAAGTATTTTGTGAATGACGATATGACATATTTGTACACTATCAAAATTTTTCCAAAGGAAACACCGTAATTCACCTGTTTTCCAGAGAACGTTTCACGTCTGAACGGAGAACTGAAGACGGCAAAGGATGGAGCCGATCTAAAGTTAAAAGAATTAGAAGGTAATTTACCTCTACCAAATGTTGGAACATGCGGGCATATCGTGAAAGAATTTATTTTAATACTACGCTGTTCTCATGTAATATGAACAAAACACTCAGCATATACGGTCACATTCATCACAACAAATATTTTGTAATTGCTTAGACGATTTGGCTGCCCTACAATTTTGTCGAGATACACCTATAATAGCAATACGACATAAGCGGTGAAGTTGCAATTGGTGTTACAGTTATTAATCAATTTAACAAATGTGACTACGAAAGCATGACACTTCTCGGAACACACTTTGTTTATTCACTGTCTGCAACATCGGAAAACTGCTTACAACATTTTTAGTTTCACGACTGAGAGCATATATAGAAATGTCCTTGGAGAATTGCAATCTTTTATTATTTTATTATTCATATGTGACGTGACGTTGGTATTATTATGCACACTGTAAAGATCTCAAAATATATAGTAGCCATTTTGGTCAAGTCGCAACTATTGATATCCTATTAGTAGAAACAGAAAGCAAACATACACCAATCTTCATACGGCCTCAAAGAATGTTGTATTTTAAATAAGCAAGTGTGTTTATAACTGCAAATACTAAAGTTTAAATCTGACGCAAATGCCAAATAAGGGACTGGGAAAAATTAATTAAGCCTAATCTGATCTAATCGACGTCACGCTGTGTAGGCATATTCAGAAATAAACACAACACCACAATGGATATTATACTTTTTTTAAATATCAGTACTCAGGTCTCTGTCAAATACTACATTAAAACATAACTAACCTGGTATTACAGGAGGGAAGGAATACGAAAGCTAACACTAAACTTATATAACTATTAGTAAGTGATCATGTATGAACGATGTACCGAACTGTTGTGAAAATTGTGTTGCTTGTTTATTTGATGTTATGTTGCGTTCAGTCTATATGTTAGGTTTATTATGTCAAAGCTTTGAATGTACCTAATATATTACGTAACATTAATAGGTAGCATATGCATAAATCCCGGAGTGTGTGAGTAAAACTGTTATATGTTCAAAATTCAGACAACAACTGGTAAATTATTTTATAAATGACGATACCACAGATAGTTATATTATGGTATTTTTCCATAATGAAACCTTGTAAATCACTTCTTTTCCAGAGCTCGATTCACGTCTGAACGGAGAACTGAATGCAGCAAAGGATGAAGCGGATGCAACGAAAACAGAATTAGGTATTTTCCTTGTAACAAATGTTCGAACATGCGGTCACATCGTTAAAGAACTGTTTATAATACTGCGCTACTTCTATATAATATGCCCATAATCACACAAGACAATGAGCATGTACCGTTATATCCATTTTGTCTATAACCGTATATGTATAGACGATTTGGCTACCCTACTATTCTGTCAATTTTTGGAACAACTATTGATCCGTTTAATACAAGTCACGACCACAAAGAAGAGTACATCTCGGCTCCCACTTTTTTCGCTATCTTTCCAGGAACAATACAGTTTGCAACATCGGAAATATGTTTTCATCCTAACTATATGTGATGAAAATTTATTTAATGTTCTAGAGCGATTATAAATAACAAACACTTGATAGTTTCACTGGTATGTTGTTGCTGCATTGTTGCACTTGTAATAGATAAACATCAAAGAAATGTACTAAAAATACTTTAGCAAAACACAAATTTATTTGGATTTACAATAATTTCATCAATCTGCACGTGACCATATCCTATTCGATCTAAACATTGATGTCTATGGACCTTCACTTGAATACTTTATGTAGGCAAGCACCGCCATTGTCAGATACAATCGTCTAAGTAAAGTATTAAATCATCAATATTGTGCAGAATTCCGTGGTTGTGCGAATGCATTAGAATATCTTTGCCAAATTTGCCTGTCATGCGTTATCCTCCGCGAAATGGTACCTTTCAAGTACTCGTTTAGTTCGTCTCTCCACCGTGTCGTTGGACTTCATCTAGATCGTTTCCCTTCGTACGGTCTCCAGGTTGTGACACGCGATGTCCATCGGTTATCTCGTAGTCTGGCCCACTTCTGTCTTCTTATTTTTTTCTATCACGTCTACCACCTTTGTCTTCTCTCTTACCCATATGTTTTTTTCTCTTCCGATATAAAATGTTTAACATTCTTCATTCCATCTTTGTTTGTGCGGTTGCTAGATTGTTCTTTGCCTGCATGGTGAGTGTCCATGTTTCCGCGCTTTCGTCTTTGGGCGCCCACAGTTCCTCTTCCCTTCGGGCGTCCACTAGACAGCTGTTTTGTGATGGCATCGACATACATGCGAAGGACTTGTCCAATCCAAATCCAGGGTATTCTTTGAATGATGATGGACTTGGCATATTGCTGGCATTGGGCAAGCAACTACTGGTTGGATATGGTTGTTGGCCAGAAGAGTTTTCTGATGCAGGTCGTTTGGTAGGTGGACAGTCTGGATAGGTTCTGCACCTTCATTCTCCAGCATTCCGCCTCATACAGCAATGTTGACAGCACGCAACTGTTGGAAATGCAGATTCTTGTTCTATTTTGTGCTGATCGCCAAATCGCAAATCGTGAAGGCATCCTTTGCTTTGTTCAGTCTGTTGCGGATGTCTATGCCAGCTCCTCCATCTTGGCTGATGACACTTCCAAATAAGTTAGAAAAATTAGTACGTACACCAAAGCCCTCTTGGTATATCTTCTGTCGCTCGTAGCATGACCCAGTCGATCATAACATTGAAAAGAACAACTGTCATAACACAACCATGTCTCACCCATGTCTTAATCTGAAAGTGAAAATCGCTGGTTCCAATGTTGCAGGTGAAGTTGGTGTAGAAAGCTCTGATGATGTTGACGGAGCATTGTGGTATTCAATATAATCTGATAATGCGCCAGAGATAGTCTTTGTGGATGCTATCAAAGGCTTTCTCCAAATCTATTAGGTTTATGTGCAGCTGTCTTTGCCACTCTCAACACTGCTCGATTGTGTTCCTCAGCGTAAAAATCTGGTCAGAGCATCCCCTTCCTCAGTGAAACCCAGCCTGTAACTTCAGTAGTGTTGCACCTATAGCCTCTGTGATCCGCTGCATGATGATCTTATACTGGATCTTGCTTGGTACTGACAGAAGAGTGATCCTCGCCAGTTGTTATAGTCGCTAAGGGGCCCTTCATTGGTATCTTGACGATCATTCCCTTGGTCCATTCCTTTGCTACCTGCACCCGTTCACGGATGACTGTGAACAACGGTTCGTGGATGTTAACTGCAAGCTCGGCGTCTACTTTCAAAAGCTCAGTATTGAGGTTATTGTGCCCAGGTGCCTTTCCGTTCTTTGATGTTCTGATGACTGCAATGATTTCTGCTCTCCGGGGATCATCTGTTTTTATCTCCAAGTCTGCATTTTCTTCTTCTATAATAGCATCCTCTTCTAGTGTGGCCTGTTTAGTACTACCCTGAAGTTTTCTGTCCAGAGAGTTTATTGCTCCTTCGCTGTTGTGAAGAGATTTCCTTGCTTAACTTTAATTTGGGTTTCGGCAGTGGTACGACCTTTTCCGCTAATGAACTTGGTTATTTTGTACACTGTTCATTTTTCATTTCTCTCTGCCGCTTCTTCCGCCAGTGTTGCCAGGTCTTGCATGTAAGCTCGCTTGTCTGCCTGCACTTTTTACCTGTGAGAGAAAACAAGCAAACTTATATGGAAGACCTGCCAAAATGGGCGATATATGTTCCCAAAATGGCATTACTTTCTTCACAATATACACGGGGTACAGAGTCATTGTGTCATAAACATTGGTCGTAGAAAAGGGTCTGGTTTGATTCGTCCGACAAGAATTCCTGGTTTGATTTGATAGTGCAACGATAATAATTCACGATTCTTCTTCTTCTACTTATTTTTGCCGTTGTGTTATGCCACAAATATTAACCACAATGTTTTTATTTATCAGCGTGTACAATTGCCGCAGATTCTATAATAGCCTGTGTTCCTCAGTTATTGTTTTAACGTGCTGGGAATTGTGCCTGATAATGCAAGAGTGGGGCGTGACCTCATTCCCCAAGGTCCACGCTTATCAATTGATGACAGTGACCATGATATTGGAAGTGTAACTACAGTTTCTTCTACATTACGATGGCATATTTTACATAATGTATTGAAAGTGTTATCAGCGGATATGGATAATTTTGCTTAAACAGACATACAACCTTGTTGTAAAGTTACGGTAGTTGGGAAAGGACTTAGCAATTGATTTATTTAAACTTCCATTTAATATTTGTTTTAAATTGAGATCACGACTGTTATTGTTTTTTTTTAAATCCAATTAACTTATTTTTTTGATTCCGTGATCACGAGTCACGACAGCGAGGCTGATCAAACGGAGGACATGAAGGATGGTATCAGAAATAATATATTTGATCTTGGGCTATATCAGCATGAAATACGGTCTGTTCTCTCGAGGCTATTTAACTGCAATATAAATGTAAGAAAGAAAGAGAAGGAGAGAGAGAGGAGTGGGAGAAATAGAGAGAGAGAGGGAGAGAGAGAGGGGGAGAGGAGAGGGAGAAAGAGAGAGAGAGGGGAGAGAGAGAGAGTAGAGAAATGTTTTTCTATTGTTTACGTCTCAATATTTAGTGGTTTTGTATTAAAGTCATTAATATTTACTTGTAATCCGACTAGTGTTACGAGGATATCAATAGACTGTGCCGCAATTACAAACGGACAGGAATGTTTACTACGACATCGTCGTTTATTACGACATCCGCACCATGATGGAGACTAGTTAATGTGGTAATACAGGATGAGCTTACATATTTGTATGTAAAGGTGTACATATTTGGCTCAATAGTTATGATTATAAATATTAATAGGTTTTGTGTCACTGACTTGTGTAGTCAATTATATTTATTGATAAGAAAGGATCAGGTGTATATTGGAATATTAACATGTGGTGCCGTAGTAACATGCACTAAAGTACCGATGTCGTAATAAATGGATGTTGTCTATAATGCAAATATGCCAGACAAAATTGTTGCAAAAACGGCTGAAGTGCTTTGCACGTTACCTTTAGCTTATTAACTAACCGAAAGAAATAAAATATTGGAGTTAGATGAAAATTATATATCTTTCAATTTTTTTTTAATTTTTTTTTGTTCTTCCTAAATAATTAATGATGGGAACACGTGAATATATTTCGTGTGAAGGAAAAGGTCAAGCTATTAAAAAAATAACAAATGGTATTATTGTGCACTCCATACAGAATGCAAAACGTCTTCTAGACATTTTGATCAAGGCGGAAATGTTGATTTGCTATTAGTACAGAAAACATTGTTCCACACGAAAAACTTAATCTACACAAACTGTAATAGAAATATACATCAACACAAATGGAACCTCTAAATCAGTTACGATACGCCAGTAGCGGTTGCATCTGACTGCACGATTATTGATATGGAAATTACCAAACGATTACCTAATGTGTGGGATTCTGTGCGGATAGATTGTCCTTAGTTTATGAGGTTAAAATTTCCACAAAGTACAAGGTTTGTAGAAGCTGTGTACTATTAACTCAACAGGTCGGAGTAATGGATCAAATCGGGTGTAGAACCCAGCTAAAGACAACGTTATTATATTATCGTCATTTAACCCTTGGGTAGGCGGGCGGGCGGATATATGTTTTATACGACCACATTAATTTAGCAGTAAATAAACAACTGAGAGTACAACTAAAAATAGTCAAGTTAAAATCTTAAACAATAGCCAAACTATGCATCGGGAATATATCACAAAGTTTAAAACGGATCCGAACAAAACGATGCCGGGCTATATACGCATATTCGGAAATCAAGAACTATGGAATATCGTATTGTTTCACAATATTATACACAGTCAACGGTGTACCGCCAACTGTAACGAACATGTTTGCTTGTTTATTTGATATAATGTTGCATTCAGTTTATATGTTAGATTTATTATACTCCTAATTGATTATGTAACATGAATAGGTAGCACAGACATGAATCCCGGAGTGTGTCAATAAACTAGTTATATATTCAAAATTCAGACAACTATTAAAATATTTTGTTAATGATGATATGACATATTTGTAAACTATGGTATTTTTTCTAAGTAAACAGTGTAAATCACCTGTGTTCCAGAACAAGTTTCACGTCAGAACGGAGAACTAAAGACAGCAAAAGATGAAGCGCGTGCAACGAAACAACAATTAGAAGGTATTTTATTGTAGCAAGTTTTGGAACATGCGGTCATATCGTTAAAGAAATGTTTATAATACTACGCTTTTAGCATGCAATATGCACACAATCACACAAGATAATCAGCATATACGGTCATATTCGTCAACCATTTTGTAATTGCTTAGAAGATTTGGCTGCCCTACGATTTTGTCAAAATAAAACTTAAATTGCAAAACGATATGAGCGGTGCAGTTTCAATTGGTGTTACAATTGTTAATCAGTTTAACAAATGTTACTAGGAAAGCAATGACTCTTCTGTGAACACTTATTCTTTATTCACTTTCTTGCACATATACCGTCTGCAACATCGGAAAACTTATTTCGTCGGAATTAGATCTTCTATACATATTTAAACAAATATTTTCTCGACTGAGAGCATATACAAAAAACCTTGGAATGTTGCATTCGTTTACTGCTGCACAAACATAACTTTGATATTATTCTCTCAAGTAGTACATTAAAACATAATTAAACCTGGTATTACAGGAGGAAAGGAATACGAAAGCTAACACTAAACTTATATAATTATTAGTTAGTGATCATGTATGAACGATGTATCGAGTGTTGTTAAAATGGTTTTGCTTGTTTATTTAATGTTATGATGCGTTCAGTCTATATATGTTAGTTTTATTATGTCAAAGCTTTGTATGTACCTAACATATTACGTAACACTAATAAGTAGCATATGCATAAATCCCAGAGTGTGTGAGGAAATCAGTTATATGTTCAAAATTCAGACAACAATTGTTAAATTATTTTGTAAATGACGATATCACATATTGTTACATTATGGTATTTGCTTCATAAAGAAACATTATAAATCACTTCTTTTCCAGAGCAAATTTCACAGCTGAACGGAGAACTGAACGCAGCAAAAGATGAAGCGGATGCAACGAAGACAGAATTAGGTATTTTCCCTGTAACAAATGTTCGAACATGCGTCACATCGTTAAAGAACTTTTGATAATACTGCGCTACTACTATATAATGTGCCCATAATCACACAAGACAATCAGCATGTACCGTTATATCCATTTTGTAATTGTATAGACGATTTGGCTGCCCTACTATTTGATCAATTGTTGGAACAACTATTGATCCATTTAATACCAGTCACGTCCAAAAAGAAGAGTACGTCTCGGCTCCAATTTGTTTTGCTATCTTTCCTGGAACAATACAGGATACAACATCGGAAATATGTTTTCATCCGAACTATATCTGATCAAAAAATTATTTATTGTTCTGGAGCGATTGTAAATAAAAAAACATGATTGTTTAATTGGTAAGTTGTTGTTGCATTGTTGCACGGATAATAGGAAATCATCAAAGAAATGTATAAACATGCGTTAGCAAAACAAAACAAAACAAATTTATTTGGATTTACAATAATTTCATCAATCTGCACATGACCATATCCTATTCGATCTAACCATTGATGTCTATGGACCTTCACTTGAATACTTTATTTAGGCAAGCACCACCATTGTCAGACACAATCGTCTAGGTAAAGTATTAAATCATCATTATTGTGCAGTCATTGTATCCCGTGGTTGGGCTAAGGCATTAGCATGTCGTTTCCAAATATGCCTGTCTTGCGTTATCCTCCGCGAGATGGTGCCTTTCAAGTACTCGTCTAGTTCGTCTTCCCACCGTCTCGCTGGTCTTCATCTAGATCGTTTCCCTTCTTACGGTCTCCAGGTTGTGACACGCGATGTCCATCGGTTATCTCGTAGTCTGGCCCACTTCTATTTTCTAATTTTTTCAATCACGTCTATGACGTTTGTCTTCTCTCTTACCCAGATGTTTGTTTTTCTCTCTCCCGATATGTAATGTTTAATATACTTCTTTCCATCTTTGTTTGTGCGGTTGCTAGATTGTTCTTTGCCTGCATTATGAGTGTCCATGTTTCCGCGCTCTCGTCTTTGGGCGCCCACAGTTCCGCTCTGGCGTCCACTAGACAGGTGTTTTGTAATGGCATCGACATACATGCGAAAGACATGTCCAATCCGAATCCAGCGTGTTCTTTGAATGAAGGTGGGCCTGTCGCATTGCTGGCATTGGGCAAGCAACTAGAGGTTGAATATGGTTGTTGGCCAAAAGAATTTTCTGACGCAGGTCGTGTGGTAGGTGGACAGTCTGGATAGGTTATGCACCTTCATTCTCCTGCATTCCGCCCCATACAGCAATGTTGACAGCACGCAACTATGGAAAATGCTGAGTTTTGTACACATGCTATATTGTGCTGAATGCCAAATCGCAAATCGTGAAAGCATCCCTCGCCTTGTTCAGTCTGTTGCGGTTGTCTATGCAAGCTCCTCCATCTTGGCTGATGACACTTCCAAATAAGTAAGAAAAATTAGTACGTACACCAAAGCACTCTTGGTACATCTTCTGTCGCTCGTAGCATGACCCAGTCTATGACAACATTGAAAAGAACAACTGACATAACACAACCCTGTCTCACACCTGTCTTAATCCGAAAGTGAAAATTGCTGGTTCCAACATTGCAGGTGAAGTCGGTGTAGAAAGCTTTGATGATGTTAACGAAGCGTTGTGGTATTCAATATAATCTGAGAATGCGCCAGAGATAGTCTTTGTGGATGCTATCAAAGGCTTTCTCAAAATCTATTAGGTTTATGTGCAGCTGTCTTTGCCACTCTCAACACTGCTCGATGGTGTTCCTCAGCGTAAAAATCTGGTCAGAGCATCCCCTTCCTCAGTGAAACCCAGACTGTTCCTTCCGTAGTGTTGCATCTATAGCCTTTGTGATCCGCTGCATGATTGGATCTTGTTTGGTACTGAGATAAGGGTGATCCTCGCCAGTTGATACAGGGCCCCTTCATATGTATCTTGACGATCACTCCCTTGGTCCATTCCGTTGGTACCTGCACCCGTTCCCAGATAATGGTGAACAATTGTTCCTGGGTGTTAACTGCAGGCTCGGCGTCTATTTTCAACAGCTCAGCTTAGAGGTTATTGTGCCTAGGTGCCTTTCCGTTCTTTAATGTTCTGATGACTGCAACGATTTCTGCTCTCTGGGGAGCATCTGTTTTTATCTCTTCTCGGAGCACACTTTCTGTATTCACTTTCTTGCAGCAATACCATCTGCAACCTCGGAAAACTGTTTTCGTCTGCATTAGATCTTACGGATTTGTTTATATATATTTTGTAGATTATTTTCAAGCTTCAATCGTTCTGTAGTTTTCGCCAATGACGTCGATGCGATACAATTCAGAACACCAAATATATTTCTAGATAATTTGACCAAGCCACAACATTTGATGTGTATGTATTCAGTACAGAAAAAAGTGTTACAAACCATACACCCTCTTCTAGCCAAACTCCTGTCGATATACTACACAAACAAATAAGAAAGTTGTTTTCTGAGTTCAATATACAGTATGGGTATAATATCAGTCAACACAAACTATAATTGTGCATATATATGAATATATGTATATATATATATATAGAGAGAGAGAGAGAGAGAGAGAGAGAGTTATATACAAGTTCCATGTAGTTTATATTTAAGGAGTCAGACATTAGACATTAAGACATTAGAGTCGCTGTAATAGGAGCCACTAAAATAATTGTTCAAATCAGTTAATCGAAAGAAGTTCGATGTGCAGAAGAAGAAAGAAAAAGGCAAGACAATATGTGTTACATCTAGTAATGTAATAATCGACAAGTAACATAACAACGACCAGTAATGTAACAGTCGACCAGTAATGTAATAACGATCAGTAATGTAATAAAAACGATGCGGATTATTATGACGACGATGATGGGCAGGATGATGATGATTTTTTGTAGTGATGATAAAGATGGTGATGATGTGGATGAAAAATAATGATGATGACGACGACAAGGAAGATGGAGACAATGGGTTCGGTAGTCATGATGACGATGGAGATGACGATTGTTCTGATTATGTTGCTGCTGCTGCTGCTGCTGATGATGATGATGATTTTAGTAATGATGATGAAGACGGCGAAAATGAGGATTATAAATGACTACAATGACAATACAATGAAGGCGAAATCTTAGTGATGAATATGATGATGATTATACATAAGATGACGACGGCGATGATGACGGATATAATCATTACAATGATCAGGACGACGACAATGGTATACTTAGCCTTATCCAACTCATCAACGTCATACTCGTGTTGCCCTTATAACTGCTATCCATGCTAACCAATTAAGAGGTCATCCTAAACAACTTAGGGAATATCTCAAAAGGTAATGTTAATGAGTGATACCATAACATTATTAGAAACTAAAGGGTAACATCAAACTAATAAAACATGGATCAGCTGAAACAAATAAGGGGTAATCTCAAAACATTAAGTAAAAGGTAATCTCAATCAACAACAAGGTTCATCTATCTAAAAGGTAACGGGAACAAAAATGCCTTAAAATATGTTTAAAATTAAGGGATTATATCAAACATAATTTAAAGAATAATTTTAAATGGAATCATTAAGAGGTCATTTAATTATGAGCTAGATGGTTAGTTCAATATATTACGGGGTCATGTATTAAAATAATATTGTTTTCTCAAAAACGGTAATTAAATTAAAGGGCAATCTCGTAAAAATGGGTGTTCGAGATGATGTGGTTATGATGATGATGATGATTATGGCGACTATGATGATCATGATGTTGATGATGTTAGTAACGATGATGAAAACGGTGATAATGAAGATGCAAAATTATTATGATGATTATCAGGAATACGATAAAGACAATAAAGTGTCTTAGTGATAACATTTTTATACTTATAAAAATTAGCTTTAAATGCTGTAACAAGTTGGTTTGTACACGGAAGGTACCGCACACATAAAAAACGAACACTTTTGTGATTTGCTTATTGGCTATATAGATTTCTTGTCGAAAATGGAATGTTAATTAAATAATTGGTAAAAGCGACCTTATTTGGCATATTTAAAAAAAACCTCAATATTGCCACGAGGCATCACACGGATTCCTCCAACGGCCATCTCAGCGATTTATAATCTGCAAACAACGTTGCCAGATCAATATTGCAAAATGTCATGGTCTACTGCTGGATAACCAAAAACTAGTATTTTTCATTATTTGTATATGATAGACGCCCACAATGAAACAGTTGATCATCAATATCACGATAAATGAATGTATATTATTTCAGATGAAATTCAAAGACTAACCAAAGTGATGCCGTAAGTATACAAAGGCAGAACAATGTATTGCGAAATACAAGAAGAGTAAGCCAAGAACGCAGTGAAAACGGTTGTGGAAGTACAAGTATACTCTTGTGCCGGAGGTATTGTAAAGGTTTACTCGGCATTGGGACATCGTTCGTCTTCACTTGGAAAGATTGTGGAACGTTGTCCAATATCTGTCTGCCGGTCTGCCGCGTGCCCCGCGCGCGCGCGCGTGCGTGTGTGTGTGTGTGTGTGTGTGTGTGTGTGTGTGTGTGTGTGTGTGTGTGTGTGTGCGTGAGAGAGAGAGAGAGAGAGAAAAGGGGGGTACGTGTGTGTGTGTGTGTGTGTGTGTGTGAGAGGGACACATACATATATATAAACATACAGACACACACAGAGAGATAATCTCTCTCATACACACGCCCCCCTCTATCTCTCTCTCTCTCTCTCTCACGCACACACACACAAACACACATACACATACACACGCATAAACACACAAATATATATACATACATATATATATATATATGTGTGTGTGTGTGTGTGTGTGTGTGTGTGTGTGTGTGTGTGTGTGTGTGTGTGTGTGTGTGTGTGTGTGTGTGTGTGTGTGTGTGTGTGTGTGTGTGTGTGTGTGTGTGTGTGTGTGTGTGTGTGTGTGTGTGTGTGT
>CM034544.1:17241842-17276424 GCA_020002185.1 Paraescarpia echinospica | reverse complement strand
CAAGATAGTTTCCTTTCTCAACATGTGCTAGAACCAACCAGGGGAGAGAATGTGTTAGACTTAGTGTTGTCCTCACAGAAAGAATTAGTTGACAATGTCAAGATATGTGAGCCACTGGGGAGTAGTGATCACAACACGATACATTTTACCATCAAAGTAAAATCAAAAAGGAATAGTAAAAAGCAGTATAGGAGAAATTTCCACAAAGGAAGGTATAAGGACATGAGGAAATATTTAGCAAAGATAGACTGGAATAACACACTGAAGAATAAGACAGCAACCGAATGCTGGAATATCTTAAATAGTGAAATTAAGTGCATAGTCGATAAATTTGTACCTTTCAAAAAACAAGGAAACGGTCTAAAAAAGAAAACACTTATCGAAAGGAAGCTTTCAGCTAGAAAAAATTAAGTATAAACAAATGATGTGGAAGCCATATATATAAAATTGAAATGATGAAGACTACAACATTTATAAAGAAGCACTTAATCGCTGCCATTGAAAATTAGAAAATTCAAAGAGAAGCTAAGGAAAAAAATTAGCTAGTAATATAAAACATGACAGTAAGAGTTTTTATGCGTATATTCGAAGCAAACAGAAAGTTCAGGATGAGGTCGGTCCTCTAGAAGATAGTGCTGGAAATACAATATCAGAGGGATTCTTAATGGCAGAAGACCTGAATGAGTATTTTAGTTCAGTGCTTACCAGGGAAGATATTAGTTCACTGCCAGTACCAGAGGCTAAGTTCAAGGGGGCAGATTCAGACTATTTAGGACAGTTAGTTGTAACCTCGAAAATGGTAGCTAAGAAAATAAGGGCTATGAAGGATAATAAATCACCTGGAGTGGACGGAATTCCGCCCAAACTACTATTGGAAATTGTAGAACAAATTAGCGTACCGCTTGCAACAGTTTTCAATTTGTCATTAGAAGAGGGAGGACCTTTTAGAAATTGAAAGAGGCAAACATTATACCGTTATTTAAAAAAGGTTCGAGAAACAAGTCAGAGAACTATAGACCAGTGCGAGTTTAACATCAGTGATTTGCAAATTATTAGGAAAAGACTAATTAAAGATCACATGTAGGATTTCTTGTTAAACATGGAACTTCGGATAAACCTATCCTCAACATGGGTTTTAAAAAAGCGAGGTCATGCTTAATCAACAAACATGTTATAAGCCTTTTGGAAGACATCACTAGGTGGGTAGATGAGGATCACCAGTAGATAATTACCCATTTAGGATTTCAAAAGCTTCGACAAAGTACCACCATCAAAGATTACTCCTTACTAAAGCGTCTGCCATATGTGGAAATGGTATAATAAACTGGATAGAAAAATGGCTGAATGACAGAAGACAACGTGTAGTAGTTGATGGGGAGGCTTCAAACTGGAAATCGGTATTGAGTGGGTACCCCACAGGGATCAGTACTAGGACCTATATTATTCTTAATATATATCAACGATTTGGACGATGATATAACAAGCAAGGTGTTAAAATTTGCGGATGATACAAAAGTGTTTAGAAGGATTAAAAGTGATGGAGACAGACAGCATTTATAAGATGATCTTGATAGGCTGATCAAATGGTCTGAAAAGTGGCAAATGCTGTTCAATTTTGGGAAATGTAAATGCCTCCACACAGGTCATGGGAATGAAGAGGTAAAATATAAAATGGGGGGTACTGTTCTAAGTACTACTGTAAAAGAAAAGGACTTAGGGTTAACCATTAGTGCTGATATGAAGGTTTCAGAGCAGTGCGGAATTGCAGCGTCAAAGGGAAATCAAATCCTTGAATTAATTATGCGAAATATAGCGTATAAGAAAAAAGAATTAATAGTACCGCTGTACAAAACAATAGTGAGGCCTCATTTAGAATATTGTATACAAGCATGGAGGCCATATCGCAAGAAGGACATAGATATGCTAGAAAGAGTACAGAGGAGAGCGACTAAAATGATATCAAATCTGAGGGATCTTAGTTACGAAATACGCCTAAAAGAATGTGGTTTAAAAACACTAGAAACCAGGAGATTGAGAGGAGATCACATAGAAGTGTTTAAAATATTGAATGGTTATGAAAATATTGATAGAAACATTTTTTTCTCAGTTAAGAAAAATAGAAGGACCAGAGGACATGAAGCTACATTAGTAAAGGAGCAGTGTAGATTAGATATAAGAAAGTTCTCATTCTCACAAAGGACTGTAAATGAATGGAACAGATTATCTCCTGATTGTGTTGGTGCTAGTAGCGTGAATATGTTTAAAAATAAAATCGACACACACCTTAAAAAGGCGGGATACATGTAGATAAAAAGTATTGGACTCTCGATAAGCCAAAAGGCTTCCTTGTCCACCTGCCATCCAGAGTAATTTTCTGGATGGCAATCTTGTTAAATCTTGTTAAATCTAATTCGGAAGAAATACGTTTTACGATGTTGCAGTTTGTATAACTGCAAGAAAATGTACTAAGAATGTGTGTTCCGAGAATGGTCATTGTTTTTGTAGAAACATTTGTTAAATTAATTAACATTTGTAACACCAATTGAAACTGCTAAGCTCGTATCGTTTTCCTATTTCAGTTTTATTTCCACAAAATCGTAGGCAGCGAAGACATAATAACAGCGTAGAATGATAAATATTCGTTTAACGATATGACCGCATGTTACAACATTTGTTACAGGTGAAATACCTTCTAAATCTTTTTTCTTTGCATCCGCTTGATCCTTTGCTCTCTTTAATTATCCGTTCAGGCGAGAAACGTGCTCTGGAAAACAAGTAATTTACATTGGTTCCTTAGGGAAAATTACCAGGGTGTAAAAATGTGTCATATCGTCATTCGCATAATACTTTTACAATGTGTCTCTGAATGTTCAACATTTAACTGATTTACTGACACACTCCGTGATTCTTCCCTGTTGATGTTGTATAATCTATTTGGTACATAACAAGCGTTGACATAATAAAACTAATATATAAATTGAACATAACATAAAATAAACAAACAAAATCAATTTCGCAACATCTGGCAGTATACATCCTGAAATATGAATACTTACTAATAATTATATAAGTTCAGTGTTAGCTTTTGTATTCCCTTCCTCCTCTAATATCAGTTTTATTAAAGATTTAATATTATATTTGACAGATATATGAATAATATTTAAAACGTATAATATTCCATTGTGGGGTGGTGTTTATTTCTGAATATGCCTACACAGCGTGACATCGTTTCCTTCATCTACGTATTAGCCTTAGTGCACTTTTCCAGATCTGTCATTTGGTAGATGTTTCAGATTTACGATGCAGTATTTGTAGTTATACACTTGCTTAATTAACTTACAACAATACTATTGTGGCTATGTGAAAGTTGGTGGTGTGTCACTTTTCTTTGTACTAAGAACAAATCAACATTTGCGGCTTGATCAAAATGGCTACAACACATTTTGACTTCTGTTTTGTTTGCAGTAAATAGTAACAGCAGTAAGCAAATGCAACTATCCAACGTTTTTTTATGTATGCTTTTAGTCAAGAACAACAATGTAAGATCTATTTCGGAAGATATCAGTTTTCCGATGTTGTAGACAGTCTATCTGCAATAAAGTGAATAAAGAATGTGTGTTCCGTGAAGAGTCATTGCTTTCCTAGTAGCAGTTGTTAAATTGAATAACAATTGTAACACCAATTGAAACTGTACCGCTGGTAGCGTTTTGCAATTTAAATTTTATTTTGACAAAATAGTAGGGCAGCCAAATCGTCTATGCAATTACAAAATGGATATGAACGTATATGCTGATTGTCTTGTGTGATTATTGGCACATTATATAGTAGTAGCGCAGTATTATAAACAGTTCTTTAACGATGTGACCGCATGTTCGAACATTTGTTACAGGGAAAATACCTAATTATTTTTTCGTTGCGTCCGCTTCATCCTTTGCTGTATTCAGTTCTCCGTTCACACGTGAAACTTGCTCTGGAAAAGAAGTGATTTAGAATGTTTCGTTATGGAAAAATACCATAGTGTAACAATCTGTGATATCGTAATTTACCAAATAATTTAACTGGTTTACTCACAACCTCTGGGATTTATGCATATGCTACCTATTAGTGTTACGGAATCTATTAGGTACGTACACGGCTTTGACATAATAAAACTAACATACAGAGTGAAAGCAATATAACATCAAATAAACAAGCAACACCAGTTTAACAACAGTTGGGCACATCGATCAAACATGATCATTTACTAATAATTTCATAAGTTTAGTGTTAGCTTTCGTATTCCATTCCTCGTGTAATATCAGGTTTAATTATGTTTTAATGTACTATTTGACAGAATAATGTCAAAGTTATGTTTCAGCAGCAGTAAACGAATGCAACATTCCAAGGTTTTTTGTATATGCTCTCAGTCGAGAAAATATTTTTTTTAATATGTATAGAAGATCTAATTCGAACGAAATTAGTCTTCCGATGTTGCAGACGTTATATGTGCAAGAAAGTGAATACAGAATGTGTGTTCCCAGAAGAGTCATTGCTTTCCTAGGAACATTTGTATCACCAATTGAAACTGCACCGCACATATCGTTTTGCAATTTCAGTTTTATTTTGACAAAATCGTAGGGCAGCCAAATCTTCTAAGCAATTACAAAATGGTTGACGAATATACCGTATATGCTGATTATCTTGTGTGATTGTGTGCATATTACATGGTAACTGCGTAGTTTTATAAACATTTCTTTAAAGATATGACCGCATGTTCCAAAACTTGCTACAATAAAATACCTTCTAATTGTTGATTCGTTGCACGCGCTTTATCCTTTGCTGTCTTTAGTTCTCCGTTCTGACGTGAAACTTGTTCTGGAAAACAGGTGATTTACACTGATTCCTTAGAAAAAGAGGTGATTTACACTGTTTTTAAAATACCATAGTTTAAAAATATGTCATATCATCATTAACAAAATACTTGAACAGTTGTTCTCTGAATTTTGAATATATAACTGGTTTATTGATACACTCCGGAATTCATGTCTGTGCTTCCTATTCGTGTTACATAATCAACTAGGTGTATAAAAACGCATTCACATAATAAATCTAACATATAAACGGAATGCAACATTATATCAAATAAACAAGCAAACATTGTCGCTACAGTTGTCGGTACATCGTTGATGGTGTATAATATTGTGAAAAATACAATATTCCATTGTGGGGTGTTGTTGATTTCCGAATATGAGTATAATAGCCTGGCATCGTTTGGTTTGGCTCCGTTTTGACCTTTGTGATATTTTCCCTATCCATAGTTTGGCACTTTGTTTCAGATTTTAACTTCACTATTTTTAGTTATACTCCCAGTTGTTTATTTACTGCAAAATTAATGTGGTCGTATAATACACATATATCCGCTCGCCCGCCCGCTCGCCCGTCCGTCCGTCCGTCCGGACTTTACATACAACCATGTAAGCTCATCCTGTATTACCACATTAACTAGTCTTCATCAAGGTGCTGATGTCGTAATAAACGATGATGTCGTAGTAAACATTCCTGTCCGTTTGTAATTACGGCATAGTCTATTGATATCCTCGTAACACCAGTCGGATTACAAATAAATTAATGAATTTAATACAAACCACTAAATATTGAGACGTAAACAATAGAAAAACATGTATCTACTCTCCCCCCCTCTCTCTCTCTCTTTCTTCCTCTCCTCTCCCCCTCTCTCTCTCCCTCTCTCTCTCTCTCTCCCTCTCTCTCTTTCTCCCTCTCCTCTCCCCCCTCTCTCTCTCCCTCTCTGTCTCTTTCTCCCACTCCTCTCTCTCTCCTTCTCTTTCTTTCTTACATTTATATTGCAGTTAAATAGTCTCGAGAGAACAGACCGTGTTTCATGCTGACATAGCCCAAGATCAAATATATTATTTCCGATACCATCCTTCATGTCCTCCGTTTGATCAGCCTCGCTGTCGTGACTCGTGATCACGGGATGAAAAAAAAAAGTAAATTGGATTTAAAAAAAACAATAATATTCGTGATCTCAATATAAAAACAAATATTAAATCGCATTTCAAATAGACCATTTGCTAAGTCCTTTCCAAGCTAACATAACTTTACGGCAAGATTGTATGTCTGTTTAAGGAAATCATTCATATCCGTTGGTAACACTTTCTATACATTATGTAAAATTTGCCATCGTAATGTAGAAACAACTGTTGTTACATTTCCAATATCATGGTCACTGTCATCAATGGACAAGCGTGGTCCTGGGAGAATGATGTCACGCAACCTCTTGCATTATCAGGCACAATTCCCAACACGTTAAGCCAATAACCAAGGAACATAAGCTATTATAGAATCTGCGGCAGATGTACACGCTAATAAATAAAAACATTGTGGCTAATAGTTGTGTCACACCGGCAAAAACAAGTAGAATCTTGAATTCTTATCATTGTAGAATCATATCAATCCAGGAATTATTGCCGGACAAATCAAACCAGACCATTTACTACGACCATTGTTTATAGTACAGTGACTCTCTACCCAGTGTATATTGTGAAGAATGTAATGCCATTTTGGGAACATATATCACCCATGTTACCAGGTCTTCCATATAAGCTCGCTAGTTTGCTCTCACAGATAAAACGTGCGAGTAGACAAGCGAGCTTACATGGAAGACCTGGCAACACTGGCGGAAGAAGCGGCAGAGAGAAATGAAAAAATGAACTGTGTACAAACTAATAAATTCATTAGCGGGAAAGGTCGTACCACTGTCGATACCCAAATTAAAGTCAAGCAAGGAAATCTCATCACAACAGCGAAGGAGCAATAAACCCGATGGACAGAAAACTTCAAGGTAGTACTAAACAGGCCACACTAGAAGAGGATGCAGACTTAGAGATAAAAACAGATGATCCCCAGAGAGCAGAAATCATTGCAGTCATCACAACATTAAAGAACGGAAAGGCACCTGGGCACAATAACCTCAATGCTGAGCTGTTGAAAGTAGACGCCGAGCTTGCAGTTAACATCCTGGAACCATTGTTCACAGTCATCCGGGAACGGGAGCAGGTACCAACGGAATGGACCAAGGGAGTGTTCGTCAAGATACCTATGAAGGGGCCCTTAGCGACTGTAACACCTGACGAGGATCACCCCTATGTCAGTACTAAGCAAGATCCAGTTTAATATCATCATGCAGCGGATCACAGATGCTATATATGCAACACTACTGAAGGAACAGGCTGGGTTTCACTGAGGAAGGCAATGCTCTGACCAGATTTTTAAGCAGAGGAACACAATCGAGCAGTGTAGAGAGTGGCAAAGACAGCTGCACATAAACCTAATAGATTTGGAGAAAGCCTTTGATAGCATCCACAAAGACTATCTCTGGCGCATTATCAGATTATGTTGAATACCACAACGCTTCGTCAACATCACAAAAGCTTCCTACACCAATTTCACCTGCAATGTTGGAACCAGCGATTTACACGTTCAGATTAAGACATGGATGATACATGGTTGTGTTATGTCAGTTGTTCTTTTCAATGATGTCATCGACAGGGTCAAGCTAAGAGCGACAGAAGATGTGCCAAGAGGGCTTTGGTGTACGTACTCATTATTCTATTCTAGATGATCTGGACTTTTGTAATGACCTTGCTCTTCTGTCCCATACTCACAAACACATCCTGGAGAAGGCAACCCGCCTTAGCTGATTTGGCCGTTAGTTTGGTTTGCGAATCAGCCAGAAAAAGAGGAAAGCGACGATCCTGAATGTTATCATGCAGACTCCGTGAAGGTGGACAACAAGGACCTTTCCAGCAATTAAACACTCACTTATTTGGAAGTGTCATCAGCCAAGATGGAGGAGCTGGCATAGACATCCGCAACAGACTGAACAAGTCAAAGGAGCAGGTACCAACGGAATAAGAACAAAACTCAGCATTTTCCACAGTTGCGTGCTGTCAACATTGCTGTATGAGGCGGAAAGCTGGAGACTGAAGGTGCATAACCTATCCAGACTGTCCACCTACAACATGACCTGCGTCAGAAAACTCTTCTGGCCAACAACCATATCCAACCAGTAGTTGCTTGCCCAATGCCAGCAATACGACATGTCCACCATCATTCAAAGAATACGCTGGATTTAGATTGGACAAGTCCTTCGCATGTATGTCGATGCCATTACAAAACAGCTGTCTAGAGGGCGCCAGAAGGGAAGCGGAACTGTGGACGCCCAAAGACGAGAGCGCGGAAACATGTACACTCACCATGCAGGCAAAGGATAATCTAGCAACCGCACAAACAAAGATGTAAAGAAGTATGTTAAACATTACACATCGGGAGAAAAAAAACATCTGGGTTAGCGAGAAGACAAAGGTCATAGACGTGATAGAAAAAAATTAGAAAACAGAAGTGGCGAAGACTACGAGATAACCGATGGACGTCGCGTGTAACAACCTGGAGACCGTACGAAGGCAAACGATCTAGATGAAGACCAGCGAGATAGTGGAGATATGAACTAGACGAGTACTTGAAAGGCACCATCTCGCGGAGGATAACGCAAGACAGGCATATTTGGAAACGACATGCTAATGCCTTCGCCCAACCACGGGATATTATGACTGCACAATAATGAAGATTTCATACTTTACTTACACGATTGTATCTGACAATGGTGCTGCTTGCCTAAATAAAGTATTCAAATGAAGGTCCATAGACTTCAATGGTTAGATCAATTAGGATATGATCATGTGCAGATTGGTGAAATGATTGTAAATCCAAATAAATTTGTGTTTTGCTAACGTATGATTTTTACATTTCTTTGATGTTTTTCTATTATCCGTACAATAATGCAACAACAACTTACCAATGAAACTATCATGTTTTTTGTATTTACAATTGCTCTAGGACATTAAGTAACTTTTCATCACATATAGTACCGACGAAAACATATTTCCGATGTTGCAATCTGTATTGTTCCAGAAAAGATAGCGAAAAAAAGTGGGAGCCGAGATGTACTCTTCTTTGTGGACGTGAGTGGTATTGTTCCAACAATTGAAAGCATGGTAGGGCAGCCAAATCGTCTATATAATTACAAAATTGATATAACTGTATATGATGATTGTCTAATGTGATTATGGGCATATTATATAATAGTAGCGCAGTATTATAAACAGGTCTTTAACGATGTGACCGTATGTTCGAACATTTGTTACACGGAAAATACCTAATTCTTTTTTCGTTGCAACCGCTTCATCGTTTGCTGCATTCAGTTCTCCGTTCAGACGTGAAATTTGCTCTGGAAAAAAAGTTATTTACCATGTTTCGTTATCGAAAAATACCACAGTGTAACAATCAGTGATATCGTCATTTACAAAATAATTTAACAATTGTTGTCTGAATGTTGAACATACTCACACACTCCGACATTTATGCATATGCTACCTATTAGTGTTACGTAATATATTAGGTACATTCAAAGCTTTGACATAATAAACCTAACATATAGACTGAACGCAACATAACATCAAATAAACAAGCAACACAATTTTCACAACAGTTCATCGTTCTTACTTGATCACTTACTTATAGTTATATAAGTTTAGTGTGAGCTTTCGTATGCCTTTCCTCCTGTAATACCTGGTTAATTTTGTTTCAATGTACTATTTGACAGAGACAGCGTGACGTCGATTAGATCATATTAGCCGTAATGAATGTTTCCCAGTCCCTTATTTGGCATTTGCGTCAGATTTAAACTTCAGTATTTGTAGTTATAAACTCACTTGCTTATTTAAATAGCACCAATGTTATTGTGGCCGTATGAAGTTTGGTGTTTGTTTGTTTTCTGTTTGTACATATAGCAAATCAATAGTTGCGGCTTGATCAAAATGGCTACAATATATTTTGCGTTCTTTACTGTGTGAACAATAATGCCAACATCACGTCACATTTGAATAATACTAAACGATTGAAGTTTTCCAAGGACATATCAATATACGCTCTCAGTGGAGAGAATTTTTAAAATGTTACACGGATGAAAGTTGTTTTCCGATGTTGCAGACAGTGAATAAACAAAGTGTGTTCCGAGAAGTGTCATGCTTTCGTAGTCACATTTGTTAAATTGATTAATAACTGTAACACCAATTGAAACTTCACCGCTAATGTCGTACTGCTATTACAGTTGTATCTCGACAAAATTGT
The DNA here is from genome assembly GCA_020002185.1 of Paraescarpia echinospica. Taxonomy (NCBI): domain Eukaryota; kingdom Metazoa; phylum Annelida; class Polychaeta; order Sabellida; family Siboglinidae; genus Paraescarpia; species Paraescarpia echinospica. The sequence continues at coordinate 17,266,236 of CM034544.1, read as the reverse complement.
AGGGCAGCCAAATCGTCTAAGCAATTATAAAATGTTTGAGATGATAAATGTGAATGTATATGCTGACTGTGTTGTGTGGGTATGTGCATATTACATGAGAACAGCGTAGTATTAAAAAAATTCTTTCACGATATGCCCGCATGTTCCAAAATTTGTTAGAGGTAAATTACCTTCTAATTCTTTTTTCTTTGCATCGGCTCCATCCTTTGCCGTCTTCATTTCTCCTTTCAGACGTGAAACGTGCTCTGGAAAACAGGTGAATTACGCTGTTTCCTTTGGAAAAAAATTCATAGTATAAAATATATAATTATCGTCATTCACAAAATACTTTACAAATTAAGCTTCGAATTTTGAACATATAACTGTTTTATCGTTACACTCCGGATTTCATGTATATGCTACCTATTCATGTTAAGTAATCTATTACGTACATAAAAAGTATTGACATAATAAAACTAACATATACTAAATCAACATAACATCAAATAAACATGTAAAATCGTTTTCGTAACAATTGGCGGTACATTGTTTTAACATGATCACTTACTAATTATTATTTGAGTTCAGTATTAGCGTTTGTTTTCCTTTCGTCCTTTGTTACCTGGATTATTTATGTTTTGGTGTTCTGTTTGACAAAAACATTAATATTATTCAGATAAAAGAATAATATTCCATTGTGGAGTGGTGATTATTTCTAAACATGCCTACACTACGTGATATCGTTTAGAAAAGTTTTAGCTTTGAGAAATGTTCCCGATCCGTCATTTGGAATTTGCAACAGATTTAAACGTCAGTATTTGCAGATATACTCACTTGCTTATTCATTTTAAAACAATAATATTGTGGCCGTATGAAGGTCGGTGGTGCGTATCACCTGTTTATTTACTAAGAGATAATCAAGAAATGCAGCTTGATCATAATGGCTATTTGTATATGCTCTAAGTCAAGAAAAAAAAAAATTGTAAGATCTAATTCGGAAAAAAAATCATTTTTCTGATGTTGTAGTTTGTATAACTGCAAGAAAGTGAATTAAGAAAGTGTGTTCCGAGAATGGTTATTGTTTTCGTAGATACAATTGTTAAATTAATTAACAATTGTAACACCAATTGAAACTGCAAAGCTAGTATCGTTTTCTTATTTCAGTTTTATCTCCACAAATTCGTAGGCAGCCAAAAACATGATAACAGCGTAGAATTATAAATATTCGTTTAACGGTATGACCGCATGTTACAAAAATTTTTACAGGTGAAATACTTTCTAAATCTGCCTACACTGCGTGATATCGTTTAAAACAGGTGCGTTTTAGCTTCGAAAAATGTTCCCGATCCTTCATTTGGCTTTTGCTTCAGATTTAAACTTCCGTATTTGCATATATACTTACTTGCTTATTTAATTGAAAACAATAATATTGTGGCCGTATGAAGGTCGGTGGTGTGTATCACTTGTCTTTTTACTCAGAGAATATCAATAAATGCAGCTTCATCAAAATGGCTATTTTGTATATGCCCTAAATCAAGAAAATAAAAAATATGTAAGACCTAATTAGAAAGAAATCAGTTTTCTGATATTGCAGTTTGTATAACTGCAAGAAAGTGAATAATGAAAGTGTGTTCTGAGAATGGTTATTGTTTTCGTAGAAACATTTGTTAAATTAATTAATAATTGTAACACCAATTGAAACTGCAAAGCTCGTATCGTTTTCTTACTTCAGTTTTATCTCCACAAAATCGTAGGCAGCCAAAACATGTGTGTAGAATTATCAATATTCGATTAACTATATGACCGCATGTTACAACATTTGTTACAGGTGAAATACCTTCTAAATCTTTTATCGTTGCATCCGCTTGATCCTTTGCTCTCTTTAATTCTCCGTTCAGAAGAGAAACGTGCTCTGGAAAACAAGTAATTTACATTGGTTTCTTAGGGAAAATTACCATAGTGTAATAATGTGTCATATCGTCATTCGCATAATACTTTTAGAATGGTTCTCTGAATTTTCAAGATATTACGTAATCTATTTGTTACATAAAAAGCGTTGACATAATAAAACTAGCATATAAACTTAATATAACATAAAATAAACAAGCAACATTATTTTCGCAACATCTGGCGGTATACATCGTTGAAATATGAATACTTACTAGTAATTATATAAGTTTAGTGGTAGCTTTTGTATTCCCTTCCTCCTCTAATATCAGTTTTATTTATGTTTTAATATTCTATTTGACAGATATATGAATAGTATTTAAAAAGTATAATATTCCATTGTGGGGTGGTGTTTATTTCTGAATATGCCTACACAGCGTGACATCGTTTCCTTCATCTACGTATTAGCCTTAGTGCACTTTTCCAGATCTGTCATTTGGTAGATGTTTCAGATTTACGATGCAGTATTTGTAGTTATACACTTGCTTAATTAACTTACAACAATACTATTGTGGCTATGTGAAAGTTGGTGGTGTGTTACTTTTCTTTGTACTAAGAGCAAATCAACATTTGCGGCTTGATCAAAATGGCTACAACACATTTTGACTTCTGTTTTGTTTGCAGTAAACAGTAACAGCAGTAAGCAAATGCAACTATCCAACTTTTTTTGTATGTATGCTCTTAGTCGAGAAAAAAAATGTAAGACCTATTTCGGAAGATATCAGTTTTCCGATGTTGTACACAATCTATCTGCAATAAAGTGAATAAAGAATGTGCGTTCCGTGAAGAGTCATTGCTTTCCTAGTAGCAGTTGTTAAATTGAATAACAATTGTAACACCAATTGAAACCGCACCGCTGGTAGCGTTTTGCAATTTAAATTTATTTTGACAAAATAGTAGGGCAGCCAAATCGTCTATGCAATTACAAAATGGATATGAACGTATATGCTGATTGTCTTGTGTGATTATTGGCACATTATATAGTAGTAGCGCAGTATTATAAACAGTTCTTTAACGATGTGACCGCATGTTCGAACATTTGTTACAGGGAAAATACCTAATTCTTGTTTAGTTGCGTCCGCTTCATCCTTTGCTGTATTCAGTTCTCCGTTCACACGTGAAACTTGCTCTGGAAAAGAAGTGATTTACTGTGTTTCGTTATGGAAAAATACCATAGTGTAACAATCTGTGATATCGTCATTTACAAAATAATTTAACAATTTTTGTCTGATTTTTGAACATATAACTGGTTTACTCACACACTCTGGGATTTATGCATATGCTACTTATTAGTGTAACGTAATTTATTAGGTACATACAAAGATTTGACATAATAAAACTAACATATAGAGTGAAAGCAATATAACATCAAATAAACAAGCAACACTATTTTAACAACAGTTGGGCACATCGATCAAACATGATCACTTACTGATAGTTATATAAATTTAATGTTAGTTTTCGCATTCCTTTACTCGTAATACCAGGTTTAATTATGTTTTTTTATGCAACATTCCAAGATGTTTTGTATATGCTCTCAGTCGAGAAAATATTTTTTTAATATGTATAGAAGATCTAATTCGGACGAAATCAGTTTTCTGAAGTTGCAGACGGTATATGTGCAAGAAAGTGAATAAAGAATGTGTGTTCCCAGAAGAGTCTTTGCTTTCCTAGTAACATTTGTTAAATTTGTTAACACTTGTAACACCAATTGAAACTGCACCGCTCATATCGTTTTGTAATTTAAGTTTTGCAATATCAGTTTTATTTTGTCAAAATAGTAGGGCAGCCAAATCGTCTATACAATTACAACATAGATATAACCGTATATGTTGATAGTGTTGTGTGATTATGGGCACATTATATAGTAGTAGCGCAGTATTATCAATAATTCTTTAACGATGTGAACGCATGTTCGAACATTTGTTACAGGGAAAATACCTAATTCTGTTTTCGTTGCATCCACTTCATCGTTTGCTGCGTTCAGTTCTCCGTTCAGTCGTGAAACTTGCTCTAGAAAATAAGTGATTTACAATGTTTTGTTATGGAAAAATACCACAGTGTAACAATTTGCGATATCGTCATTTACAAAATAATTTAACAATTGTTGTCTGAATTTTGAACATATAACAGGTTTACTCGCACACTCCGGGATTGATGCATATGCTACCTATTAGTGTTACGTAATCTATTAGGTACATACAAAGCATTGACATAATAAAACTAACATATTGAGTGAAAGCAATATAACATCAAATAAACAAGCAACACCATTTTAACAACAGTTGGGCACATCGATCAAACATGATCACTTACTAATAATTTCATAAGTTTAGTGTTAGCTTTCGTATTCTTTTCCTCCTGTAATACCAGGTTTAATTATGTTTTAATGTACTATTTGACAGAATAATGTCAACCTTATGTTTCAGCAGCAGTAAACGAATGCAACATTCCAAGGTTTTTTGTATATGCTCTCAGTCCATTGTTTAAATATGTATAAATGATCTAATTCGGACGAAATCAGTTTTCCGATGTTGCAGACGATATATGTGCAAGAAAGTGAATAAAGAATGTGTGTTCCCAGAAGAGTCATTGCTTTCCTAGTAACATTTGTTAAATTTGTTAACACTTGTAACACCAATTGAAACTGCACCGCTCATATCGTTTTGTAATTTAAGTTTTATTTTGACAAAATCGTAGGGCAGCCAAATCTTCTACGCAATTACAAAATGGTTGACGAATATACCGTATATGCTGATTATCTTGTGTGATTGTGTGCATATTACATGGTAACTGCGTAGTATTATAAACATTTCTTTAACGATATGACCGCATGTTCCAAAACTTGCTACAATAAAATACCTTCTAATTGTTGTTTCGTTGCACGCGCTTCATCCTTTGCTGTTTTTAGTTCTCCGTTCTGACGTGAAACTTGTTCTGGAACACAGGTGATTTACGCTGTTTCATTAGATAAATTACCATAGTTTAAAAATATGTTATATCATCATTAACAAAATACAGTAATAGTTGTTCTCTGAATTTTGAATATATAACTGGTTTATTGACACACTCCGGGATTCATGTCTATGCTTCCTATTCGTGTTACATAATCTATCGTGTGTATAAAAAAGCTTTCACATAATAAATCTAACATATAAACTGATTGCAACATTATATCAAATAAACAAGCAAACATTTTCGCTACAGTTGGCGGTACATCGTTGACTGTGTATAATATTGTGAAACAATACGATATTCCATAGTGGGGTGTTGTTGATTTCCGAATATGCGTATATAGCCTGGCATCGTTTTGTTCGGATCCGTTTTGAACTTTGTGATATATTCCCGATGCATAGTTTGGCTATTGTTTAAGATTTTAACTTGACTATTTTTAGTTGTACTCTCACTTGTTTATTTACTGCAAAATTAATGTGGTCGTATAAAACATATATCCGCCCGCCCGCCTACCCAAGGGTTAAATGACGATAATATAATAACGTTGTCTTTAGCTGGGTTCTACACCCGATTTGATCCATTAGTCTGACCTGTTGAGTTAATAGTACACCTTCTACAAACCTTGTACTTTGTGGAAATTTTAACCTCATAAACTAAGGACAATCTATCCGCATAGAATCGCACACAGCAGGTAATCGTTTGGTAATTTTCATATCAATAAACGTGTATTCAGACGCAACCGCTACTGGCGTATCGTAACTGATTTAGAGGTTCCATTTGTGTTGATGTATATTTCGATTAGAGTTTGTGTAGATTAAGTTTTTCGTGTGGAACAATGTTTTCTGTACTAATAGCAAATCAACATTTGCGCCTTGATCAACATGTCTACAAGACGTTTTGCATTCTGTATGGAGTGCACAATAATACCATTTTTTTTTTTTTAATAGCTTGACCTTTTCCTTCACACAAAATATATTCACATGTTCCCATCATTAATTATTTAGGAAGAACACAAAATAAAAAATAAATAAATTGAAAGATATTTAATTTTCATCTAACTCCAATATTTTATTTCTTTCGGTTAGTTAATAGGCTAAAGGTAACGTGTAAACCACTTCAGCCGTTTTTGCAACAATTGTTATGGCATATTTGCATTATAGAAACTAACTTACATGCACTATAAGGTACTTTAGTGCATGTTACTACGGCACCACATGTTAATATTCCAATATACACGTGATCAGTTCAATCAATAAATATAATTGACTACGCAAATCAGTGACACAAAATAATATAAATGTAAATGTTTATAATAATAACTATTGAGCCAAATATGTACACCTTTACATACAAATATGTAAGCTCATCCTGTATTACCACATTAACTAGTCTCCATCATGGTCCGGATGTCGTAGTAAACATTCCTGTCCGTTTGTAATTGCGGCACAGTCTATTGATATCGTCGTAACACCAGTCGAAATACAAATAAATATTCATGACTTTACTACAAAACCAGTAAATATTGAGACGTAAACAATAGAAAAAAGGTATATTCTCTCTCCCCCTCTCTCTCTCTCTCTCTTTCTCCCTCTCCTCTCCCTCTCTCTCTCTCTCTCTCTCTTTCTCTCCCTCTCTCCTTTCTTCCTCTCCTCTCCCTCTCTCTCTTTCTCTTTCTCCCTCATCTATATCTCTGTCTCTCTCTCTTTCCTTCTTACATTGATATTGCAATTAAATAGTCTCGAAGAACAGACCGTATTTCATGCTGACGTAGCACAAGTTCAAATATATTATTTCCGATACCATCCTTCATGTCCTCCGTTTGATCAGCCTCGCTGTCGTGACTCGTGATCACGGGATGACAAAAATAAGTAAATTGGATTTTAAAAAACAATAGCAGTTGTGACCTCAATAAAAAAAGAAATATTAAATCGTATTTCAAATAGACTATTTGCTAAGTTCTTTCCGAGCTACCATTACTTTCTATACATTATGTAAAATTTGCCATTGTAATGTAGAAGAAACTGTAGTTACACTTCCAATATCATGGTCACTGTCATCAATGGACAAGCGTGGTCTTTGGAGAATGATGTCACGCAACCTCTTGCATTATCATGCACAATTCCCAGCACGTTAAAACAATAACTGAATAACATAGGCAGAAGTATTCTCTAATAAATAAAAACATTGTGGCTAATATTTGTGGCATGACACAACAGCAAAAATAAATAGAGGAAGAGGAATCTTGAATTATTATCGTTGTAGAATCAAATAAATCCAGGAATTCTTGCCGGCCGAATCAAGCCAGACCCTTTACCACGACCATTGTTTATAGTACAGTGACTCTGTACCCAGTGTATATTGTGAAGAATGTAATGCCATTTTGAGAACATATATCGCCCATTTTGCCAGGTCTTCCATATAAGCTCGCTTGTTTGCTCTCACAGATAAAACGTGCGAGTAGACAAGCGAGCTTACATGAACGACCTGGCAACACTGGCGGAAGAAGCGGCAGAGAGAAATGAAAAAATGAACTGTGTACAAAATAATAAGTTCATTAGCGGGAAAGGTCGTACCACTGCCGATACCCAAATTAAAGTCAAGCAAGGAAATCTCATCACAACAGCGAAGGAGCAATAAACTCGCTGAACAGAAAACTTCAGGGTAGTACTAAACAGGCCACACTAGAAGAGGATGATATTATAGAAGAAGCAAATGCAGACTTAGAGGTAAAACAGATGATCCCCAGAGAGCAGGAGTCATTGCAGTCATCAGAACATTAAAGAACGAAAAGGGACCTGGGCATGACAACCTAAATGCTGAGACTCCGAGCTTGCAGTTAACATCTGGAAACCATTGTTCACAGTCTTCCGGGAACGGGGGCAGGTGTCATCGGTATGGACCACGGGAGTGGTCGTCAAGATAACTATGAAGGGGCCCTTAGCGACTTTAACATCTGGCGAGGATCACCCTTATGTCAGTACCAAGCAAGATCCAGTATAAGATAATCATGCAGCGGATCACAGAGGCTATAGATGCAACACTACGGAAGGAACAGGCTGGGTTTCAGGAGGAACACCATCGAGCAGTGTTGAGAGTGGCAAAGACAGCTGCACATAAACCTAATAGATTTGGTGAAAGCCTTTGATAACATCCACAAAGACTACCTCTGGCGAATGCTCAGATTATATTGAATACCACAACGCTCTGTCAACATCATCTGAATTTTCTATACCAACTTCACCTGCAATGTTGGAACCACCGATTTTAACTTTGAGATTAAGACAGGTGTGAGACAATGCTTAACAAGATTTAACAATATTGCCACCAAGAGAATTAACTCTAGGTGGCAGGTGGACAATGAAGCCCTTTGGCTTATCGAGAGTACGACCATATTATCTATGTGTATCCCGCCCGTCTGAGGTATGTGTCGATTTTATTTTTAAACATATTCACGGTACTAGCACCCACACAATCAGCAGATAATATGTTCCATTCATTTACAGTCCTTTGTGAAAATGAGAACTTTCTTATATCTAATCTACACTGCTCCTTTGCTAATGTAACTTGATGTCCTCTAGTTCTTCTATCTTTCTTAACTGAGAAAAAAATATTTCTATCAATATTTTGATAACCATTCATTATTTTAAACACTTATATCTGATCTCCTCTCAATCTCCTGGGCTCTAGTGTTTGTAAGCCGCATTTTTAGGCGTATTTCGTAACTATGATCCCTCAGTTTTGGTACCATTTTAGTTGCTCTCCTCTGCACTCTTTTTAGCATAGCTGTGTCCTTCCTGCGATATGGCCTCCACGCTTGAATACAATAATCTAAATGAGGCCTCACTATTGTTTTGTACAGCGGTATTATTAGCTCTTTTTCCCTATAAGTTATGTTTCGCCTAATTAATCCAAGGATTTGATTTCCCTTTGAAACTGCAATTCCGCACTGCTCTGAAACCTTCATATCAGCACTAATGGTTAACCCTAAGTCCTTTTCTTTTACAGTAGTACTTAGTACAGTACCCCCCATTGTATATTCTACCTCTTCGTTTCCATGTCCTGTGTGGAGGAATTTATTTTTCTCAAAATTGAACAGCATTTGCCACATTTTAGACCATTTGATCAACCTGTCAAGATCATCTTGTAAATGCTTTCTTTCTCCGTCATTTTTTAATTCTTCTAAACACTTTTGTATCATTCGAACATTTCAACATCTTGCTTGTTATTTCATTATCCAAATCGTTGATATATATTAAGAATAATATAGGACCTAGTAGTGATCCCTGTGTTACCCCACTCAATACCGATTTCCAGTTTGAAGCCTCCCCATAAACTACTACACGTTGTCTTGTGTCAATGAGCCATTTTTCTATCCAGTTTATTATACCATTTCCTATGCTATGGGCGTTTAGTTTAAGCAGTAATCTTTGATGTGGTACTTTGTTGAAAGCTTTTTGAAAATCTAAGTATGCTATGTTATGTCTGTTGTTCTTTTTAATGTTGTCATCGACTGGGTCATGCTACGAGCGGCAGAAGATGTGCCAAGAGGGCTTTGGTGTACGTACTCATTTTTCAGTACTAGAGGATCTGGACTTTTCCGATGACCTTGCTCTTGTGTCCCCCCCCCCCACACAAACACATCCAGGAAAAGGCAACCCGCCTTAGCAGATTTGGCCGTCAGTTTGGTTTGGGAATCAGCCAGAAGAAGATGAAAGCAACGACCCTGAATGTTATCATGCCAGCTTCAGTGAAGGTGGACAACAAGGACCTTTCCAGCAGTTAAACATTCACTTACTTTGGAAGTGTCATCAGCCAAGATGGAGGAGCTGGCATATACATCCGCAACAGACTGAACAAGGCAAAGGATGCCTTCACGATTTGCGATTTGGCGATCAGCACAATATAGCACAAAAACAAAACCCAGCATTTTCCACAGTTGCTTGCTGTCCCCGTTGCTGTATGGGGCGGAATGCTGGAGAATGAAGGTGCAGAACAAGCAAGGAGCTCGTCGTTGCCATGAAGGCAAACTTATGCGCCACCCTGCTGCAGCAGAAGTTTGTTTGAGGAGCCAGCCTATCTTTGTATCCTACTGAGGATTATGCCCTGTTGAATAAAGTGTTTGTTTTGCACACTACTGAATTTATTTATTTGTTTGCAGCGGGTGACCATGTCAATTTTTTTATAAAAGTTCTTTTGCATTTACTTCATGTACATTTGTTTACTTTTTATATATATTTATAGATATAATTTATAGAATATGCTAGGATTTATAGAATATGCATATATATATATATATATGCATATTCTATAACAACAGTGTTTGATTAATAATAAGAACGCATATTCCCAAAACAACAATACTTTAAAGTATATACGTACCTGTCAATTCGTTGACCTCTACTTTTTGCTCAGTTTCCCGTTTTTTAACATACTCTGGAAAACAAGACTTCCATAGTTATATCATACTGTCAAAATGTATCTAATCGTAAACTGGATTTTATTATACAACTGATGTATTGAAACTTTCCGGGTTGATCGTTTAAACGGTCCAGTCACGATAGGCATGCGTGTAAGGAACACAACATTATTTTCATAACTAAACCTACATAACAAAACTGAGTGCAACAAGTCTTTCAATAAATTAGCAAAAGCATTCAGGCAAAAGCCCCAGGAGGCCTTGGAACTCGATCGCTTATAAATAAACTTGTGATGAGACATGATGGGGCAGAATTGGGGGAGGGGCAAATTAAAGTGACTTGGGGGTGGGGGCAAATGAACCGATACCTTTGTTTTGTGCACCAATCGTGATGAAACATGCGTATCGTCTACGTTACACATATACCCAATATTTCGTACACACGTTTTGAATATTTTCATTATAAGTATTTTTTTACTTTTAATGTAATTACAAAATTACGATGTATAATTAATGTTATTTTATTCATATATTTTAATTAGAATTCTATAACGCTTAAAAAATCGCCCAATCAATTGGAATGCGGTGCATTAACGTAAATAAGTCACTAATCGTAATTGCATAATAAACACTAATATGTTCAAGTGGTGTCAAACAGCAAGAATACTTTCGGTGAGATTGGATGTTGTTGTGAAACTTGGAATCATATTTGCTATGTTTACAAATCGTGACGATTCATGCAACGTCACACATGTGTAAATAGGCTTATAAACAGGTTCGCATACTAACAACAATCAGAAAAACACCTTACACTTAACTATACGTTTAACTAGCTGAGATACCCGGTGTTGCCTTGTGGGAAAAGACAGTCATAAGCACGTGACACCCGATATTCCCATAGACCCTGACGAAATAAGAAAACAAATAAATCTACGACCCAACTGCATCACGTACACAATTTTAGCCTCATACGTGCAAAAATTTCAAATTAAAATTGTGACCCGCACGATCCCCCCAACCAATTGACGTATTTCGAAAAAACTCCAAATCTACGAACCACCCAATGGGCCCGCTAGATCACTAGATTCCCACCATCCAGACGAATTTCGAGAAAATAATCTTTGAAGCACCCCAATGGGCCCGACAAATGACGTAGAGAAAATGTCAGCCTCATACATGTAAAACTAACGGAGATATGGGTACGTGAACAAATAAAACAAAAAACAAACAAAATTACAGAGAGACCGTATTGTTTTATAAAATAAGAGTGACTTTTCTACATACACGATTGCAGTGCTAGTATAATACGTGGGCGTGCTATTTCATACACGAAGAATCTGTGTCTGTGTCTGTGTCTGTGTCTGTGTCTGTGTCTGTGTCTGTGTCTGTGTCTGTGTCTGTGTCTGTGTCTGTGTCTGTGTCTGTGTCTGTATGTATCTGTGCGTGTATGTGTTTCTGTGTGTGTGTGTGTGTGTGTGTGTGTGTGTGTGTGCGTTTGTGAGTGTGTGTGCGTCTGTGTGTGCGTGCGTGTGTGTGTGTGAGTGTGTATGTATGTGTGTGTGCTGTGTGTGTGTTTGTGAGTGTGTGTGTGTACGCGCGTGCGCGTGTGTATGTGTCTATGTGTGTATGTATTTTTGCGTGTAGGTGTTTCTGTGAGTGCGTGTGTATGTGTGTGTGTGTGTGTGTGTGTGTGTGTGTGTGTGTGTGTGTGTGTGTGTGTGTGTGTGTGTGTGTGTGTGTGTATGCGCGCGCTTCGATTCTCGATTTTGAGTTATTAATTATTCAATCGCCTCTGTTTCAAGAAACAAATCTTTTTTTTTATGAAAAATAAAATAAAATAATAAAATAATTAATGTTTACCCTCTGCGGATTTCATGTGCTTTTTTTCCTTTTCAAGTTCGTCTGAAACAAACGGCATCGTCATAAGTAACTACCATCAGTGTCCGCTACACGTCCAATAACTAAGTATGTACGATTAAAGTATGCAATATAGTCACATACACATGCGGTCATACTACTATTACATGTGACTTTTCAAACCGATGTATTCAAATGTATGAATTATATATTATCAAAAACAGATATGGGAGCCACAAATGTACAACTCAAAACACGTTGAAACAGTTCGCCAATCTACCGATTGAGGCGCCACTTTTTGATTTCATGCTATAAGCTACACTCACTTTTAAACGGCGGCGAAACTAACATTCTCGAAGCTAGGGTGACGTTATAATCACGAATATCAACCAATCGATTCGAAGAATTTTTACCCTTAATCTCCATTGGTTACCATACATTATTGTGACGTCATGCCGACATCGATAATTTCGCGTCCGTCAAAACACGCCAGTTTCGCCGCCGCTTAAAAGTGAAATCAAGAACTGGTGAAGTGGGTCTGTCTGAATGCTATTCAAATGTGAATGAGCGCCACAATCGAAAGCTTAGTGTAGAGAGTATTTGAGGTCAACATCATTCGAAAACGGCACATGTATAAGTGTTCTATAAAGATTACCGGGATATCTACATCGACGCTAGAATAAGAGAAAATGCATGTGTTCAAAATGATATTAAGATCGTCGGGATCGGACCAGCCGTGAGGGTACTAGCGACCGTTGATTTTAATGATGTTGGACGTTTTTGGAGGTGTACATTTTTTTGCACGCTTACTTATTTTATTATTTTGATAGTGGAGCGCACTAGTGCAGTGAATAGAGCTTCTTGGCCGAGAGAACCAGGGTTCGAATCCTGTATCACGGTTTCGAACCTTGGTCAAGTTCGGTCACTATACGTTGTTCCAGTTCACTCAGCTGTATAAAAGAGTACCTGGCTATATACAAGGGTGGATATTTGTGTATGAATATTTTTTGCGTGGATTAATTGCAGCTTGGCTGGATGCTTCTCAGAGACGTAGAGATGAACAGGTCTGCCAGGTAATAAACCGCTTTGAGAGGTCCAGAGGACTGGACAGGGCGTTATGTAAGAACTTACATTTTTATAATATCTTGCAAGATCTCTAATAGTTTCGATAGTGTATTAACAATATTATAAAGTATGCAGACGAATAACAACTTACTTTTCAAACGCGTCACTTCACCTGAAACAAACAATGTTATATTTTCACCATATTCCAGTATCGTGAGTACATACCTTAGCTAAATGTTTGTATATTAACAGGGTTGTTACAGGCAAAAACTCTGGATTTCTCATGGTGCCTCTGTGTACTAATGACGAGAAACGGTTTATCAGCATTTGACTTTAATCTACTGCCATTCATCCAACGGAGAGTACCATTGAAATACTTTCTGAGGTGATTTAGAGAGCAATTAATATTATAAATATATACAAAATGTAAATATATGTATCATGTACAAGACGGTAGTGACTTCCGCTATGACGGGTATTAACTTAACTTAATTGTGTTGTATAGTGCATAATAATTATCGTATGACATAAACCTGAAGAATACCACATGAATTTGGGAATGCTTCTTTAATACCTATATGATAGATATGCCAAAACACAGCTCAGTACTAAAACAAACTAAACATACCAGAAAGAACAAAACGATGATGTCATCAACAGTATCAAAGGCCGTTGCTTTATTTTTATGTAAATTTAGTGTTAAAGTCCTATCATTGCACCTCTAGGAGAGCGGTCTCCGTACAATGAAGTTGTTTGTATATAGATTGGAGTACCTTAGACAAAATATTTGATTTGATATGACATCCGAGGTGTTTTGCTACAACATTTTCAAGTATCTTCTTTAAAATGGAATTATGATTAGATACATGTCTACAATTCTTGAAATTATTTTTAGGAAGAGATGTCTTCTTGAGAAGTGGGTTTACATGCGCATGTTTATATCATCTGGAAAAATACCCGAAAGTGATACAATTATGATAGTTGAGTTTGTATTAAGTAAAGTGTTCTGAGATGTTTCCAGCACTATTGTTGGTAATGAATCAAGATCACATGACCTATTGGGAGGTGGCATAAACTTAAGTCTCACGTCATCAATTGTTGCCGGTGTAGAAGAAGAATGTAAGAACATGGCGTTATTTGTGGAAATCGCATTTTAATTAATAATGTCATCCACGGGAAGGGCACTTTATGTTCAACAAATTGATTAATACTTGTAGTTTAGCAAGTTTAGCAAGTAAGGTTGACAATATTGTCCATACAAATGTAAGTGATATGAAAATAGGAATTCACACAAAGATGCTGTCTTGCAGCGAGTAGGACGAATTGTAGTTGTACTGCATTTCATATTGCGACGAATCATAAAGATTGACTCATCCTACTAAAAGAAGCAGTATGAACAATTTAAACGTAATTTGTTAACGCTATGATGAATGAATTGTTTAGAACAATTATTGGTCAATAAAATAATGTTAACTGATACCACGCGAAACCCAAGTTCTTGTGTGCATTAAATAGAAAAAACACGTTTTATTATATTAGTAAATGCAATATACAAGCCATAGTATCCTTTGAATATGGCTGATTTTTTAATGTATGTGCAATCTCAGGAAAAATCAGCTGAAATAATCGCAAGAATGAAAATGGGCAGAAAATATGATACCACTCGAAAGCTATTCGTAATGCAATGTACATGTGTGCGTGAATATATATGTTAATTACCTTCCATCTTTGCAAACGAATTTAATAATTCGATCGAATTCACCCGTTGTGTCCGGTGACGTTGTCCGTGTAATGCAGTTAAGTTGGGATCAGACGTCAACTGAAGTGCTTTTCACTGCATAACAGGAATTGACCACCCATACAACATTGAAGGCATACATGAGAGAGAGAGAGAGAGAGAGAGAGAGAGAGAGAGAGAGAGAGAGAGAGAGAGAGAGAGAGAGAGAGAGAGAGAGAGAGAGAGAGAGAGAGTGGGAGAGAGAGAGAGAGAGAGAGAGAGAGAGAGAGAGAGAGAGAGAGAGAGAGAGCGAGAGAGAGAGAGAGAGAGAGACAGACAGACAGACAGACAGACAGACAGACAGACAGACATACATACAGATAGACAGATAGACAGAGAGAGAGAGAGAAACAGAGAGAGATATATATATATAGATAGACAGAGAGAGAGAGAGACAGAGAGAAAGTTATTTATTTTGCATACCTGGTCGGCTAATATCCAAGTAGGCCCCGATGTCCTAGTATTCCACGCGCAACATTTTGATTGAGACGTAAGCAAACCGCAACGTATAGATGCGTTATTTGCATTGGGAACAAATATATGCGAACACACCGCTTCACGTGGTTATAGCGTCGCAACCAACTTATACTCGAGCTAGCGGAGGCACGCGTGTAGGTTAACGATTTCCTCTTAGACGGCTTGAGCCAAACTATCAGGGATTAATCTACGACCCTAGAATAGATCAAAAACCTATATATTTTCAAAATACATGTCATTATATATCAAGAGTTTCACCTTTTTGGGGGTAAATAATTTGTTCTGAACATAAAACATAATGCGCGCGTAATACGTAAACGGTAACATAACAATCGCACGTAGTACGCGCCCGTAGCAAATACTTCGGTAAAACGGCCCCTGCGTCACAGACTTGGCAACATGAAGTAGACGCTGACGCAATAATGCTTATACCTACCCTCATGTCAGTAGTAATACGATTATTAATTGACAAGACTACACTATCATGACTAGGGTATATCGGTGGGTGTGAATTTCACATTCTCTCCAATCTACGTCATTTTTTAGGAAACAACAAGTGTCTGCGAACGCGTAATGGTGTTTTTGCAACGAAGATATGTGTTTATAACAGTTGGTAAGTATGTAATATTGTCACAACTTTCATCTACCAAGGCATCCCGTCAGGAGATGGGCATTTTGGCTGGTTGATATAACCCTTACGGACTTGGTAACGTATCTGCGTGGGAAATGTGAAGTCACATTCGCTGCCGGGAAGTGTTGATCAGTTTCTGTACACTTAGATAGACAATCTACGCACGTCCACATGCATGCAGTATGCAATTATTCCTGTGTTAATGCCGCGGCGCAGTGACTTCGTCATCGGAGTATCAATCTAGTGAATCCGTGTTCGAATTTTATGATGATGTTTCAAACCCTGGGCATATTTGTTCCCTCTACGTTGCGCCATTTCACTCAGTGACATGTATGGGTGCTGGGTGCTCGGCTACAGATAATGGTGTATATTTGTGTACGAATAGTGTTCGCGCATTAATTTCAGCGTGGCTGACTGCTTCCCAGATACGTCGATATTATGTTGATTGAGCAGGTCTGCCAAGGAGTAGAGTGTAAAGCGCTTTGAGCAGTCATGAAGACAGGGTATTATGCAATATTTAAGAACTTATTTTTTTAAATATGCGACTTAAGACAATTTTGTTGTAGTAAAAAGGTAAGTTCTTATAGCGGTAAGTGCTTTACATTTTATTCCCTGGAAGACCTGTTCAATCGAACACCTCGACTTCTCTGGGAAGCATTCAGCCACTCTGCAATTAATGCGCGAAGACTATTCGCATACAAATAGCCACCGATGTATATAGCCAGGTACTAATTTATACAGCTGAGTGAACTGAAGCAATGTAGAGTAAACGAACTTGCCCAAGGTTCGACACCGCCGCACAGGATTCGAACTCGCGTTCTCTCAGTCGAGAGTCCGGAGCTCTTACCGCTGCGCTACTGCATTTGTTGAAGTCTACTTGGTATCATATGTGTGCAAGTCGCCGATTTTTTGGGGAATGAGACCTCCAATCTCTATTTCGGTGTCGCACAACATACTGCATTTGAAATGATGTGTCCATTTCCAACTTTTATTTCTCGTTTACCTGTTTTCCAATAACGACATATCCCACACAGTTTAAGCTAGTTTAATACTGTTGTTTCGTTATCATACTTCATAGTTTTTGTAGCTTTGTTGTTAGAACATTTTATATTCAGTCGAGATAGCAATGGTTCGAATAATTTTACACTCGTTTCGATGTATCACAATTCCGATCACTCGACGCTGCTTTCGCTCAAATAGCTGTACCTGGTTGTACATAATATGAGTTCATCTGTAAGGAGGTGTTCTTGAAGTAACCACAGCGTGGCCAAGCAGATAAATCGTTATGATGTTCGGATTATCTGTTACGCCATAGTGTGATGTGTAAAGCCAGTTGAGCAGTTCCAATGACTGCATACCGCGCTACATGAAAACTTTTCAGTAACTGCTTGACAATGTGTCAACATCGAATCGCAAACTGCCTGTACGAACGTCCTTTCGCAACACCACTATCTGCTATCTGCTTTGGCAAGTATTGTAATATATCATCTGATTTCAATTCACAAGCAATAAAATAAAATAATAATAATAAGAGAGCCGATTTAAACATAAATAAATAAACACATAGAAATTACACTTATAATACACACATGAATAAAACATTACGAATACAGTATAGAGCAATGTCATTAAAACGAGAGCGTGACACGATCACTTCTGTCTTACGCCAGTTGAAAGAGATGTGTTTTAAGTGTATCTTGAAAGAGCTGAGAGTGTTCAGTTGTTTAATGTTCTCAGGCAAGTCGTTCCACTTTATGGCCGCGTGTCGGCTGAAACAACGTTCACCATAAGTTACAGTCCGTAGCACAGGTACGACGAGAAGTGACTTCTCCGTTGATCTTAATGTACGAGTTGGTTGATATCTTTGTACAATGTCACTCCTGTATGCCAGTGCCAATCCGTTGAGCACTTTTTATGTACATATTTGAACCTTAAAGCGAAGCCGGTATTTCACTGGCAGCCAAAGTAGTTCACGTAACACAGGCGTTATGTGTTCACTCCTGCGTGTCCTGGTGATTAGGCGAGAAGCGCAGTTCTGTATACGCTGCAATCGTTCAGTTAGTACCTGAGGCAAACCTTGCAGCAGCGCGATTCCATAGTCCAGGCGAGATGTTACCAGTGCCTAGTTTAGAATCTTACAGGTGTCATCTGCCAATATTTCGGATGTGGTAGAAACATGACTTGGAGATCGCATTTACCTGTTTCTCCATTGTCAAGCCACTGTCCATAGTAACTCCAATATTTCTCACGGATTGCACATAGTGGTAGTCTGCCTCCGATCATGAGGGACAAGTCGTTCACCTGACGAATTCGGTGTTTGAAACAAAACACAATGAGTTCGCTTTTCTCTTGGTTCAGTTTTAACATTTCTATTCATCCACCCGCCAATCATCCACCCGCCAACATCCACCACACAGGCTCCAATGGCTGACCTTTCACTGGCCCAGTTCTCTTCAGAGTTGATGGATAAGTATATTTGTGTGTCGTCAGCATAACAGTGGTAACGAAGATTATGTTTATTCACTATATCTCCAACTGGCTTAGTGTACATGCAGTGCAGTTTCGGTCCGAACACAGATCCCTGTGGCACGTCGCATCATCATCATCATCATCATCATCATCATTGTGCAGCTGTACTGTCCGGTGGTTGGGCAAAGTTTCCTGATCTGCCAATCTTGCGCTATCCTCTGCCAGATGGTGCCCTTCCAGTATTCGTCTAGCTCGTCTCTCCGCCGTCTCGCCGGTCTTCATCTAAATCGTTTCCCTTCGTAAGGTCTTCAGGTTGTTCTGCCCAGGTGCACTGTTATCTTGTGATTTGTTCTGTCACGTCTATGACATTCGTCTGATCTCTTTCCCTGATGTTTGTTTTTCTCTCCCGATATGTGATGTTTAACATACTTCTTTCCATCTTTGTTTGTGCGGCTGCTAGCTTGTTCTTTACCTGGGTTGTGAGTGCCCATGTTTCCGCGCTGTATGTCACCGATGGAAGTACGCATGAGATGTAGACTTGTCTCTTTCAAGCAGGTTACAATGTTACCCTTGAAGATATCGCGCTGTTTGGCGAATGCGGTCCAGACGGCCGTGAATCTTCTTTGAATCTCCTAGTCTTGGCTTTTGTCTCTGGTGTTGTATCGTTTTCGCAGGTAGCCGTACCTTACAACGTCCTCTGTATGCGTGGTGGTGGTATATATAGATACATATATATATATTATCTAGCATCACCTTTATCTTCGAAATGTACATCTTCAGATCTTGTTTTACACTTTTTTTTACCTGCTACGTGTTTGTACTTCTTGCAGTGTAGTAGCGCATATGCGTATGTCATCGGCGAAGCGAAGATGACTGAGATATTTTCCATCTATCCTCAAGCATCTGATTTCCCAGGTCAGTCTTCGGAATATGCTTTCGAGTGTTGCCGTAAACAGCTTGGGCGATATGGTGTCATCCTGTCGTACTCCTGTCTTGAAGCTGATCTTGTTGCTTTCTTTGTGTAGTTGGACTGTCATCGAGCTGTTGGTGTAGATGTCTTTCAGGAGTTCACATCCCTGTACTTGAAACGAGGTTCGTATTGCATGAGTTTGCCCCGAGTCGAAAGCCTTCACGTAGTTAACGAACGCGATGCAGAGTGGGATATTTTATTATTGGTACTTCTCCTTCAGTTAGTTTACGACGTGGATGTGATCTGTCATTGAGTGCCTGCTTATGAGTCCTGCTTGCTCTCAGAGTTGGGTTTCGTTGATTGTCTTCTCTAGCCTATTCGTTATTATTTTTTGAGTAATTTGTAGATGTTTGATAACAGACATATCGGTATGTAGTTTTTTAAGTCTTTTGTTATTTCCTTTCTTGATGATTATCACCATCTTTGCGTTCTTCCATGCGGTGAGTATTCGTTGTTCTGATAAGCGTTTAGTATACAGCTTAGCTAGTGTCTTCAAGATGGTATCTTCTCCTGCTTTTAATGTTTCAATGTTTACATGGTCGTTGCGTGATTCCTTCCCATTCTTCAAATCTCTTCATAGCGCTGTTTCCATCTCCCATGGTGTTATCTCTGGTACCGGGTCAGTGTGAATTATGGTACTCTGTCGTATACCTCGATGGTGAATTATTCTATTCATTCTATGATCATATATTGGTCTTGTATTTTTCTACCGTGCCTCTCTAGTAGTGTAATCAGTCTGTTTCAGCCCAGGGCCTGTGTTCTTCTGGCTTTTGTCAGGCTATTTGATGTCGTAATTGATTCCCGTGTGATCTCTTGTTTGTACTTCCTGATGCCCATTCGCTTTCTTTTTGATGGTTTTGCATATTTCTGCGTACTCTCTTTGTTTTTTATGGTCGCGGTGTTCCACCGTTTCTCGTCGTTTGTCAGGGCTTCTGTTGGTGACAATATTCTCGTCTTAACTTGCCTGTTGTTGTTGGCTACACCTGTCGCACTTACTTGGATCATCTCTTTGATGTTTTCGCTCATAATGTCGATGTTGTCTAGTTATAGCAGGGTCTCGAATCTATTTCGGTGTTCGAGTTGGACTTCGATTTATCTGTTCCTATTTATGTGGTAGCTACGCTTCTCCATGTCCATCTCCTCCCTGCGTTCTTCCGAAACATGTTATTCATGATTTTGTACTTTCTTGATTCTGCCCATTCTACCAAGGTATCGTCTGTTTCGTTTTTCATTTCCTGGCCAAATTTGCTTGTTGCGGTTTCCATTGGGTTGGTTCGTTTCCCGACGTGAGCATGTAAGTCTCCTATCACTTTCGTGTAGTGGTTTGGATTTATTACGGTCTCGATCACGTCATTGTAAAAGATGGCTATGTCATCTTCTGAGTATGATATTTTTGGAGCACATACTTGTGCAATGTTAAGTTTGTAGCGCTTTGTGTTAGGCACAGAACAAATTCTGCTTCGCTGAGGCTGATGCTATTAACCATAATTATATTGTCTTTTCAATTTCTTGTTGATGAGAGAGCCTACTCCTGCTAGGCCATTGTTCGCCATGGAACGGCATAATATGTGGCCCATTTGTAAGATAGTGAAACATTCCTCTCTTCTTCTGACTTCTCCAATCCCGATCGCACCCCATTCCAATCAGGTTTCCCTACGTTCTTCCTCCAGTTCTTATTTCTATTCACATGGCTGTAGTATTCTTATGTTTAGTCTACATGCCGTCTCTCGGCGGCTGTTCTTGACCCAGATAGTCTTAGCACCCCCAGCACGCCTACTTGACCAGCATACTACTTGACCAGAGCCGCCCCCGTGGTCATAGACTCTTTCGAAGCTCCTGGGGACCTGGGGTTACGACTTTCTTCTAATTCCCATTCTGGCATTGTTGGCCCACCCTTCCACGCTGGCCGGTGCGGGTTAGAAGGGGCAGGCACTACCAGAGGTACTTTCAAAACGTTGTGTGTTTTAATTGGTTAATCCCAAAGTAGCAGCCTTTTATCGGAGGTCCTATCGTTTGGTAAAATGTCAACGCACTAAATAATATATTAATATTACAATCGTATTATTCAGTTATAATAATGTGTATTTCATTGTGATGATTCAATTTGAATATGAACATTTCACCTCTTGATTTGTTTTTGCTGCGACTGTTAATACTCGTGATATGTGCGCAAGAACATGTGGCTCCATCTGGCATAATTATATATATTATGTTTGAAATTGATGTGTACGTAAAGGGATAGCAATGTCACGTACACGGGTATGCCATCCCACCTTACCCTATTATTTAGGCTATGACTTGACTACTTACTAAGTTGATAATTCCATATATATATAAGGTACGTTGCAAATTTTTTTAATGACAATTTGTTCACATTTCAATTTAACTAGAGTGCAAATGAACGGTGCTATTTGCCAGTTAACGCAATATGCATCTGCTTCGTGGGTGAACGTGCATTGATAATGGCGACTGAAGGTGAGTTCTTTCAAAAACTGTCTAAATGAGCCGTTATGATGTGCGTGCAGTACCCACGCCATACTGAAGTCGTGATCGTGGCGGTGATAAGCCGTGCTAGGTTACTACTGCTAATTGACCGTTTACAGGGAGCACAAAATTGTGCTGCTCGCCTGTTCACTAGGATGGACAATGTGTGTAATGGCTTCCAGCGAAATACAGGGACAGTTTCAATAGTGTACAGAAACACCATCAAAATTCCACATTATATAATATAATAAGATCATCGGGGAAATCAATGTGTGTGTGTGTGTGTGTGTGTGTGTGTGTGTGTGTGTGTGTGTGTGTGTGTGTGTGTGTGTGTGTGTGTGTGTGTGTGTGTGTGTGTGTGTGTGTGTGTGTGTGTGTGTGTGTTTCTGTGTGTGTGTGTTGTGTGTGTGTGTGTGTGTGTGTGTCCGTGTGCGTGCGCGTGTGCGCATATCATATTCAACCAAATCAATAGTCTCTATTAGGTCGAGTACCACCATGCCACACAAGTTACCTTTGTCGACATTGCTCAGGAAATAATCGGTTTGCTTAAGTATAGCGGCTTCACGTGACCGATTATCTCTAACGTCGGATTGTCCAGCAACACATTAAACTCAGTACATTAAACTCAGCATTAAACTCGCGTCTTTGGGAATTTCGACAGAATTAGCAAGGTCTGTCTTCGTATAAAATTCATGCATGGCGTTGTTCCAGTGTCCGCTTTTTTGTAAAATGGGATCACTATTTTGCGATCTTTGAAAATGCGACCCTAGTATATCAAAGTTTATCTACACTTGTATGTGGGGTGCAATGATTTCAGAACTACTGATGGCCACAGAGTTCTGTTTACTTTTTATCGCAGTTGTTTGACAGCAAATTCAGTCGTCATTTTCAGCAATTTGAAGGGCGCATTTTCTGGATTGTTACGTGTTTATGGAAGTCCTCAAATTTGAGTAGTAATTCGGTTCAGCAGTGGTAGGTACACCAAACATCGAAGCAAATTGTTTGCAAAATGTTCGTTGAATTGATCAGCCATCATTTTTTGCCTGTGGTTGTGGATGACTGTTCTGGCTGGTTTGTTTCGGTTCAACCTCGTTAGTTGTAGCCGTAAAAGAATTCGTTTCTATGTCATGCGTCAATTTAGTTTGTTGTTGTAAGTTATCTGGTGTAAGTCTCGCTTACCTTTTTGAATGTCATGATTCCCGTGTTTTATCATTTATCACTGTTATTTTTCGGCAGTGACTTATGATTCAGATGAGTGTTTTGGAAGGTGAAACAGTACAGCCGCTATCGTTTTGTCCAGATCGGCGTTAAACCTGATACGCTTTTCTAAAATCGGATTTAAGCATTCAACACAGAAATGTATATTTGTGAAACATGTCCCATTTTATTGCAACGTCTTCCGTCATGTCGATCAGTAACAACGGGGCATTGGTTAGCTTTTCTAAACAAATTATGTACATCAATGGGTTTTCTTTAATCAGGGTAGCGAATGTTTTTGTGCATGTTCGTCCTAGTAAGATACTTGTTATGTTATCGAACAACGGTCACGGGAAGTGATTTTGAGAAACGGATGGACGCGACATAAAATGTCAGTACTACAACTATTTATGCACACACTATCTGAATTACCCGTTGGCTAGTGAAAAAAACAGTAATATATAGGTAACCACCGAGATTCCAACGCCTAAACGATTTAAAAAAAAACTCAGGAACCACACCAGTGGGAACCACACCAGTGAACCCGCTACATCGCACGGAAAAGTGCGACGATCATATGCAACAGCGTGACCCAAATGAACCCGGCCGTCTTGACTGGTTGATTCGATGGCCACTGGGTGACATGTTCACTCTACCGTGACACCACAATTGTCCGGTGCGAGTTGTGCGCTATATTCGAACAATCGGCATTGGCACGCAATGCACCGTATAAGTCCTGCCAGCTGAGATTTGCCTCGTTAGGCACAAGAATGCAGGCACGCATGACCGAACTGCTATTGCACAAGTCCTCCGTGACCGACAACGGAAGCGTTTACTATAAAAATGAACATATAACAGTTAAAAAAAACATTTAAAGAACAAATGAAAATGGAATATAGTAAACACAATTCTCGTACCAAAGCGATGTCGTCTATATGGGCGTCTGAAATGAGGAGCTTAGGAGCCCCAACGATTTTGTCACGGGGCAGCTGGATATAGGTTTAGACTTCAATATTTCGGCAAGCGAGGTGCAGTTGGAGGATAGTAGGTAAACATCAAGGCGGGTGCATGTGTGATCACTGGTAGGCATCACAGGGGTGCAGTTGAGTATTTTAGTGAGAATCAGACCACCCACACCCCAATATACACCATGTACCGACGCCAAAAATC
>CM034544.1:17196842-17236842 GCA_020002185.1 Paraescarpia echinospica | reverse complement strand
ACCTACTAGCTTTAATTTATACGTGTCCGTTACGATTTTCCACGTTACTTTACGTTGACAGTTGAGTTTTGTAAAGATCGAATTATTTCGCCGTTTGCTTTATTGTTAACTTATAAGACGGCTTAACGACAGCCTCAGTAATAAGTCATACACGCGAACACACACGCGCGCGCGCGCGCCCGCACGCACAAACACATACACACACGCTCTCCTGCGCGTGTTCCTATGTGGTTGTCTGTGTTTACAACGGGAGGCTTGAGTATTGTATTTATGGACAGGCTTCTTGTCATTCCGGGAAGTTCCAAGAGACCACTATCTATACGCCAATATCGACAACTAATCATCACGTGAATATAGTTTAGTCTGGCATTCAAACGTCCTTTTCAAGGTGTACCGTAAATTAGGTTCCTCATGATGCTTTTTGTATTCTTGTGATCTCTAGGTCAATAATCCGACGGGTGCCACCCCGGTGCCCTTAAGAGTTTTTTTTATAAACCAATTACTATACAAATTACTTGTTGCTCTACGGGGGTGAGGGTCAGGTAGAGAAAAGCTGAGCCACTCTCTGTGTCTTTTCCTTCCATAGTGTCTTGTCTCTCCTCAAGCAGTCCTCCCATCTCAGCTGTGGCCTTCCCCTTTTCCTGTGTTCTTCATGTTGTTCCGCCTCTGCTCTGTTTGATATTTTTCCAGCATCCATCCTTGCTGATGACATTGCCGCCCTCTCATACACCACCCAGTGCCTGCAGCGTCTCGTTGAATCAGTCAGCAGATACGCTGATGGTCTGGGACTCGCAATCAGTGAATTGAAGACAAAAACATGATGACAAATGAGCATCAAACGCCCATAGATGTTTTGATCAACCAGAAAAAGTAGAAAGAGTCGAAACTTTAACTACCTTGGCAGCTCCATCAACAACCAAGGAATCATCGACCACGAACTAAACTGCAGAATGGGGAAAGCGTCAGCAACCTTCAAATAGCTGAGGAAAATTTGGAACAACAAGAAATTTACCTTGAGATCTAAACACCGCTTCTATAACTCAAACGTTATACAATGCCTCCTGTATGGAACTAAAAACAAGCATAGAAAACAAAATTGACGCATTCGACACTAAATGCCTGCCCGCGAAAGATACTGGCCATTCACTGGAGCGACCATGTAACGAATATAGATGTCCGGATACGATCAGGCATCATCAACTATATGTAGAAAACGAATGAGCTACCTCAGACATGTCACGAGGCCATCACCTACTAGGCCTGCGCAACAAGCACTGTGGTTGACACCAGTTGGCCAGAGAAGGAGAGGACGACCAAGAATGAATTGACGCCAGACAGTTGATCTCGACCTACAACTGGTCAACAGACGATGGATCGACGTCTGAACTCTAGCAAACAACAGATCTGGGCGGAGTGCTTTGACTGCTTCATGCATCTACAGCTAATTCATCCTTACCAAGTGGCCTGCCCAACTCATACGGCTTCTCAATAATTATTATGTTACACTGCATTGCATTCCAACCTCTTTTCTCAGGTCATTCGTACATCTTCTGTCTACACTCTTTGTTCTTATTATTCTCCTACCCCAGTTATTCTCACAAACTTGCAGCTTATGTTGTTGTTGTTGTTTTTGTTCTGTCAGCTCAGGGCCACTGTCTCCAGAACATACAGTCATGCCGGTGTAACACACACTCTCACGACTTTTCCTTTCAGCTTTTTCGAGATTTTTCTGTCCATGATGACTCCCTCTACCTTTCTCCAAGCATTCGCTCCTGCTTGTATTCGGCGTTCGCACCTCCACGTCTGAACAGCCATAACCATTCCTCCAAGGTTCACAAAGCCGTCCACTTGTTTAATTTCCTTTCCATCCAGCCTGATGTCCAAATCTTCTCTCTGATGTCAAATCCACATCATTTCTGTCATCTCCAGGCTCATTCTCAGTCCGTGTATCTTGAACACCCTGTTCCATCCCTTAGACATGTCTTGTAGCTCTTCTTTGCGTTCTGCTACTGTGGCCAGATCGTCTGCATACATAATCTTTCTGAAAACATCCTCCGTGCTGATCTTCCTGCTGATTAGTTCCATCACCATTGTAATTAGTAAAGGACTTAGGGCACTTCCTTGCTTCAATCCGATGTTAACTGGAAACTCTTCCAACATCCCAAATCCAGCCACAACCCTTCATTTTGTTCTTTCATACATTGCTCCCACCATCCTGGCTTCTGCTTCAGGCACTCCCATCCATCTCTCTGTTGTCACCACCATCTCTCTTGAGACTGTGTCGTAGGTCTTCTCCAGGTGGTCCACAAATCCCACTGCTATTCTCCTTTGCATCTGCAACCTCATCTCCAATCAGCTGTCTCAATGCAAACGTCGCATCCGTCGTCCATCTGCCCTTTCTAAATCACTGTTGTTCTTCATCTAATTCCTCTTCTACTCTCTTTCCATTCCTCTCATCCAGGATCCTCTCTACCAGATTCATTCAGATCCATTAAAAGTGTGATGCCTCTATATTTGCCTGGATCATGCACATCTCTCTTCCTCTTCCATATTGGAACAATTTGCCCTGTCCTCCACCCTTCTGGTAGTTTACCTTGCCTCATATATCTATTCAGCAGCCTCTTTGTCCAGCTGATTCCACTCTCCTCTGCTGCCATTACCATCACAACACGCATCTCATCGATACCAGGTGCTCTCCCCTTCTTCATCCCTTTTAACCCAGTTTGCATCTCTGTATCAGTAATATCAGCTAATTCCTCTTTCTCGTTAACATACGATGGTAATTCCAAGTCATTGGTATTTCCTTCCTAGTTAAGATGTTCCTTGAAGTAGTTTTCCCAGATCTTCAATACTGCTTCTTGTCACTATCTTCCCATTTATATCCACGATTACTGTCAAATTATCGCAATTAAAATATATACTACTTTCCTGAATATCTCGAATTGTAAACATCCAAACAATCAAAATGATGTGCCAAAACGCATGTGGTCAGGGTACCTAGTCATGATTACGTGCAAAAAGCGTGACACCAAGGTCAATCAAGGTCATGTCAAATAATATATATTCGAAATTGTGCGTAAAAGAAAATGTATTTCCGTCAAAATGAGATAGGACATGGAGGTGTCAGTTGATGGAGTTTATATGGAACGACGATCAAACAGTGTCACCGTCAAGTGTTATATGTTTGAAATTGTGCCATCCCGCAAACGTTATACAATATAAATGGTGGATTATATCTGCGTTACCTATCTACTCATGGCCACGCCAGATACCTTTGGAAACCTTACTGTCTCCCCGTAATAAAATAGGATACCACGGTGAGCTATAAAAAAAAGTGCAGTAAGTGTGGAGTGAAGGTCAAGCAATGTCACCACCAAATGATAAATGTTCAAAACTGCGCCATTCCTCAATCGTTGTGTAATTACAATGCTCGCATACCTACTTTGTCTACATACACTAGGTCACGCTATACACCTATGTGTATTGTATCCTTATAAAAATGGAGATGAAAAGTGGAGGTCGCAGTGTGGGGTGAAGGTTTGAAGTAAAGGTTGAACAAGGTCTCCGCCAAAAGATGTATCAACCAACATCACCACGTTTGATGAGTATGCAAACAGTGTTGCTGTTCCGCACATCATGATGCACTTAGTTAACGCCAACAGTATTGGCGTCGCTTGGGACATGTACCTCGCGAGCAAGATCAAATACCCAAGAGAGAAGCGTGGTAGCGGAACTCTGAGGAAGGTAACATTGGACAACAAGGTGCCAATAAACTGGAAATACTTACATTGCGATGTTACCAACAAACAGGAGCTATTTGCATTTCTCTCCATTAAGGTTGCAAAGCTCCACTATACAGGTTGAAAAGAACTGTTTGTCACTTTAGACACGTTAGCTGTCGTCAGTAGGTACAACTATGACATGCTACAGCCAGTATGACCATGAGGAATATGGCACACAACTTGAACCGTGTGCATAATGGTTTGTGGATAATGGATCAAAACCATGCTTTATGTACAATGTGAACACGTGTATGGTAAACAATGTGTTTCCGGTCGTTAGAAGTTATGAGAGTTGCCACTTTTATGTCCAGCTGCACATATTTGGATAGCCTTTGGAACAGGCGATAGGTTTATTAATTTTACTGACAACGGCATTCGTCGTGCTATGGGAAAAGACCAGACCACGTCCTTGCAAGTTTTCAATAGCATGTGAAACCTAAACTTCATACCATGAAGGAACACAACATTCCATTTGAATCTGGATTCGTGATACTTCAACTATTGGCACGCATCACCATTGCCCTCTGTAACTAGTGTTGCAGCGTGCGTGATCTCCGTTATCGAGGCAATGGGAGACTTATTCTGCCAAAGGAATAATATCATTAAGATATTCTGACAACCCAGGATGCTTTGTAGCAGTAGTCAGAGCGCATAGCATACCAAGCTTTTATTTGGTTGACCAATCCATCAGCAGACGCACATTCCAGATGGATGGGGGTGAATATGGGACGTGAAGAGGCTATCATGTGCACAAAAATATATAAGTTAATTAATACAAATATATTGACACAAGTTTGAGTTTGTGACCCTCAAAATGACACTCAAATTGAAAATTGAGGTTGGAATCCACCCACGCTTATTTTCTCATCCCATGGGTGATGCAAAAAATGCTGTTAAAAGTATAGCATCACATGTTGGCCAACAATCTGCGGAATGGCACAATTTTGAAAATGCCTCTTTTGATGATGATCTCATTCAACCTTCACTCCACAGTTAGACCACTACTTTACAATTCCGTGTCACACGTAATTTTGACGGGGATACAATGCGTATCAGTGTACGACATGGGATAATGTAGGTAGACAAAGTAGATAAGCAAACATTGTAATTTTACAACGTTTGCGGAATTGCGCAGTTTTGAACATTCATCAATTGATGGTTACCTTGGTTAACCTTCGCTACACATCTATTGCAACACTTGATAGCTCCCTGTCGTATCCCGTATTTACGGGGAAATTGTAAGCTTTCCAAGGGCACATGACGTAGCCATGAGTAAGTAGGTAACGTAGATCTATACAACCTAACAGTGATATTGTATAACGTTTGCGGGATGGATCAACTTCGAACATTTAACACATGACGGTGACACTGTTTGATCGTCGCTCTGCACTAACTCCAGAAACTAACACCACCAAGTTATATATAATTTTGACGGGAAGAAATTCACTGTGTATATGATGTGTCCATAGAAATGAAGTAGATTCAAATTTATTGTAACATTCGACAGTGAACTAGATCAGGATTACTAACTTCGCATGTTTGCATCACAAAATAGAGACTAATACTGCTTGTAACATATATTATCTAGACTACTAATAAATGTGATGATTGAATATTTATGTTGATGACGTTTCAGATACCGTCTGCTAGAAACATTGTGATTACAGATAAATGCATCTAACAGTCTAACCTGTAAACCTATTCACATTTGTGTATAATTATAAAACATCGCACAAGTCAGAAAGCATCGCAAACATAACAGGTCATGCAATCAAACTGGTACATATTGGTATATGATAACTCAAATTATAATTGTCAGACAAGCTATTAATATTATTATTATTATTATTTATTATGATTACTAACCACACTTATTTCCTGCAAGCTGCAACAAACTGAAAGTATCCTAAACTAACTTGTTTAGAACTTGTCAGGTACATTGACACCGAATGCTGACATGCCACCTAGATGACAGACAGACAGTAAGAAAAACAAATGCATATTGTCACAGAATTAGGCTATGCACGAGGAAGGTTGGAACAAGTTTACTCTTTAGTAGGCCTAAGTCCTACTCATGTCTGAGGCTTTACAAATCGTTCGATTGAACATGTCTGCCAGGCAGTAAGGTGTAAAGCACTTTGAGCAGTCCTGAGGACTGGATATTGCGCTATACAAAAACTTACCTTTAAGTTAAACAAAACACAACATACATATTTGTTATGAAATGGTCGTAATAAATGTATGCCCAAAAATGCGTGTGGACTAAGATAGGAACTGTTGGTTGAACAGAGCATCCGAAGAACCTCGTCCGCCGCCCTCCGCGTGGTGCCTCCGCAGTGCACAGCGCTCTCGTTTGTTGTCGGCTGTTTCTTCCGTTGCCAAAAGTGGGCAATTATCCAAACTTGTAGAGCTACATCCCAGTAACACCATCTTTCAGAATCCCGCAACTGGGCACTGTCACGTGCCGCATTGTTTAGTTATGTCCAATAATACGTATATTTCCATATATCTGCCGTGTTAAAATGACCCTCCAATGACGGACAAGCGTGACGTTCGCAGCGTCCATTACAAAAGTACCCTTACGTGAGTGTGTTAAAGAATCGCGACGTCGCGGTAAGGCGCGAACTCTGGACACAGCCCAAGCGTCAGTTATTCCATTTTGTCGTTAGAGTCTATGTGCACAGGCTCGCACGTGGGATGCCAGTCGAATAGCAGTAGTCAGTACTGGTCAACAATTTCGCCACACGAACGTCGGCTAGTTAGTGCGCGATCCTGAATGCGCCGTTTTCTTCTTTTAGCTTCAGCTACCATGGCTGTTTCCACATTAAGGGTAATACGGACATTTACATTGTGTTTAACGCGTCTGTAAACGGAACACTGTCTGAAATATAGTGTATGTATACAAATAGTAATATATTAAGCTACTCTAGTTGTTTAATTTAAATAATAGTTAACATATACTGTATATTTTGTCTACGTCACAATCGAAATTATGCGCGTGACCTCCGCCAAGCTTTGCCTTTGTCGCCAATGTTGATAATGGTTTATACGTGAATTACATTACTATTGCTGCATGACATGTCAAAAATCAAAAACTCCCGCATATAGTTATCACTTTAGAAACTTTTTCTTATGTTTTTGGCATAAAGAAATGTAAAATATACGACGGAATACACGAACACACAAAGCTTTTCGGAGGATTTGTTAGGCAACAGGTCAAGTAATGGTCAATTGTACTGCGACGCGACAAAGTTAAGCGAACCCTAGCGCTTGACGTGGTTGTGACGTCGCAGTGTGATGTAACCGTATGTTGATGTAACGTATGTTGATGTAACCATATGTTGATGTAACCATATGTTGATGTAACCATATGTTGATGTAACTGTATGTTGATGTAACCGTATGTTGATGTAACGTATACGGACTAGGTAATGTATCTGCGATGTAAATGGGACGTCACATTCTTAGCCGACAATATAATATTACCACTCACATTGATCAGTTGATGTACACTTAGTTGCATACGTCCGCATGCCGTGTACAACTATTTATGTGATTAGCGGAGTGATGCATATACTAGAGCATCGGACTCTCAATCGAGAGAACGTCGATTTTTGAATCATGTTCTGCCGTTTCGAAAGTTGGGCAAGTTCGTTCACTTCACGTTGCTTCAGTTCACTAAGGTCTGTGTGCGAATACTTGGCTATAGATAGTGGTGTATAAATATTTTTCGAATAGTGTTCGCGCATGAATTGAAGCGTGGCTGAAAATTCATCCCGATAAGCCGAGATGCTGTTCGATTCAGCAGGTCTGTGAGGGTTTATAGTGTAAATCGCTTTGAGAAGTCTTGAATACTGGGTACTGCGCTACACAATTATAAGAACTTACTTTTTTAAATATGTGACTATTCAATTGTGTTTTAGACGCCTACTTGGTACCATAAATGTGCAAGTCGCCGATTTTGGGGAATCGGACCTCGAATCTCATTTCAGTGTCGCACCAAATATTGCGTTTGAAATGTTGTGTCCATTTCGCCTTGTATTTACGCGTTTTATTTCACGTTTACTCTTTCCAATAACATGTATTTTATTAACCTCAAACAAATTGTATTTATTACACATTATTTAATTTGTACACATTTACCTGTTGCTGTACGATTTACTTAGGCCCTATAACTTTATATACTCGATACATATTTTCATATAATCATAAGCAAGCAGTACTTGTTTCATAAGACATGTGTATCAAATTTGTATCAAACCTAGCTAATCATATATAGGCAAAAGTTGTTTTGACAAAGAGGACTTGTAAATCAAAACAATATATCTTTGCTTGGTGTAAATGCAATATTTCTTAAAACAACGGTTACGTTTTAGAACGTTACATTTGGATGTCGTAATAAACATAAATACCTCATAGTTTCAAGTTTTCACCTTCCATTTGGCATTATATCGCTAAAATATCGTCAACCGTGTGATTTGGCGGTATTTTCTTGTAGGTTTGTTTAACATCAGCACTGGGCTTCAAAGGGTGAGGAAGCCAACAAGAAATACTTTACGATTTCTCCATAGTCTGCATTTTCAGGTCATATGTTAGCGTGAAATGTTGGAAAAAGTATTCGGCACTCTGAATGACAAGATATGTCTATCTTGATGGGTTGTCAAATTGCCGTTTTACGTGGCCTGCTCCGAAAAATCTGATTTAATTCAACACCTGTGGGTGATGATTATTACGACATCCGACACCCACATACCAATGTTATGTTTTTTACTACGAGTACGATAATACATAGACGGAAACATTTGGAATGTGCTTGAATGCTTCCAGTACTATTACCTTTGATAAAACAATACATTTTTTCTGCTTTCACGATAAATACCCTACTCCTAATGATAGCATATTTATTTTCTGCACTATACATTTTTACTAAACTAGAACAAACGTAATTATATATATATATATATACATATATATTAACCACTAAAATATATATATATGTTTAGTGGGTAAGCGTAAATACCTATTGTTTATCAAATACAGTACCTGATGTATATACAAGGCAGACTTACAATGTCAATTTCATTGGTGAATAGTCGTGTTAAGTGTACCGTTTGGATGTCGTAATAAACATGAACATATCATTGTTTCAACAGTACCAAAACATACTGTATAAAGTTATTTACCTTCGATTTGGCAACATATGATGACAATTTTTCAAATATGTACACTGGATACTTTCGGGTGGGTTTGCTTAGCACCATAACGACATCATGAAGCATGTGGATACTACAACAACTTCTTCACGATTTCTGTGAAGTCGCCATATGCAGGCTACTGGATACCTTCAAATGTTGGAGAAAGCAGTTCGCTACGCTTTAAATGGACATAAGTGCATCTCCCTTGGTGGTTAAACTGCTTTTGTTTTTCACTGCTGCTCAGACAATATGATAGTGCTTCTTACCAAGTGCTGCTTCAAACAACTGCCAGGACTACTTCGGCCCAAAGACTGAAACCCGCTGCATACATACTTGAAATACTACCGTTTTCATAATAAAACTTTAACAAAACTCAAAAGTTGGTTTCTCTCTTTTAAAAAGTTCAAATGCTATTGATAGTTTGGCCTTGTCCCTCACAAGACAGACGGTAACTTGTACCCATCATTGAAGAAAAAAATTCGTACTTGGCAAATAAAACAAATCATACAAAAATTATAGTATATATCATGAAATTCCAATATTGTTTTCGGTTACCTAATACGATATAGCACATAGACTAAAATTTCCATGAAAACCATTTCAACCTTATTTTTTTGGAAAATACAGTGATATTTTATTTCGAAAAATCACTTACTCTTAGCCAATGACTATTTTTAAACACAATTACTACGGTAAATAGGTACCCCAAGAGACGCATAACTACGCCATAAATCCCGTAGTACCACATAAACGCGTCTTCCACAAGGTCCGGATATCATAATAAATGGCGATGTCGTAATAAACATTGCAATGCTTTTGCCATATAACGGAGCTAATGGGCATACTTTACAATACAGATGCGGGAAGATTTGTATTATTTTACTTCTAGTAGCATAGTCCAACTGGTGCTGGTGACAAATAAGATCAGTAGAATATAATTTAGGAGAAACCGGATGTCGTAATAAACATGTCTTGAAAGAGTCGCAAGATTTCTGTGATTTCAA
This sequence comes from Paraescarpia echinospica, assembly GCA_020002185.1. Classification (NCBI taxonomy): domain Eukaryota; kingdom Metazoa; phylum Annelida; class Polychaeta; order Sabellida; family Siboglinidae; genus Paraescarpia; species Paraescarpia echinospica. The sequence goes on along the minus strand of CM034544.1, from coordinate 17,226,861 downwards.
ACATGTTATTTTGGTTGGAAGTAGTATAAATAATTTTCTCTTGTGTATATATATAACCAACCCCTGTATCATAGGAACATTACGTCCTACTAATATCACGGTTCTTGATGTGTTTGAATTTTATTTATTTTTGGATGTCGTAATAAACAGCAAATCTGTAAACAACATGTAATTGGTCCCTCAGAACAATGTTTCCAACACTTTCGTAGATTGAATGTACACCTGTCATAAATCCGTGTATTTTCTGAAAAAAAAAGTTTCAAATGTCATAAATAGTAGTTAAAATCAATGGTGTAAGAAGTCGAAAATCGCGAGACGCGTCTTTGGGCTTCTCCTGATATTTGAGAGCCTAGATATATTTCTAAAACTACTGGACCGTTGAAGCAGATTGAGAAGGCTACGGATAAGTGGACTGCCTTTCAAGAGCACTTGGAAAGATGACTGTACTCTCATTGTTATGTCGTCTAGAACATGTCGAAGTCCGAAGACACACGTGGTTACAGTTTGCAAAAACATGGGTCCACACACACACACACACACACACACACACACACACACACACACACACACACACACACACACACACACACACACACACACACACACACACACACACACACACACACACACACACCACACACACACACACACCACACACACACACACACACACGCACGCACACACACACACACACACACAGACAGATACTGTCATCAATTATGTTGATGACAGCAAGATATTTGTGTGTATTCATATATACATATGTGTATATATATATATATATATATATGAATACACATATACACAAATAAATAAATAACTATATTACATATAAACATATGTATATATGAATACACATATACACTAAGTGTGTGTATTCATATATACATATGTATATATACATATATATATATATATATATATGAATACACATATACACAAATAAATAAATAACTATATTCATATATATGTGAATATCGTTATTTATTTATTTAAAGTGATGTGCACTTGCATCATTGACAATGGCACTAATGGTCGCATTTGAAGGAACTGTCTATATGAGCCGTTAAGGTATGCGTACGGTACCCACGCCACACTGAAGCCGTGATCGCGGCGGTTATAAACTGTGTTAGGTTACTGCTAATTGACCGTTTACAGCGTACGTAGAATTGTGCTGTTTGACTATTCACCAGGACGGGCCATAGCGAATTCACACCGCCTGTAGCACGCGACCTGTAGTGACTTCCAACAAAACACAGGCACCGCGTGAAGGTTTTGCCGAAAGACCAGCCTACTCGCACATTATAATGTCAACAGCGATGTCAATGTTTGTGTGTGTGTTTGTGTATGTATGTATGTATGTAAAGTATGTACGTGTGTACGTATGCACGTATGCATGTATGTACGTATCTATATATGCATGTCAGGCTGTCTTTCGCTGTATCTGATTGTTTGTCTGTCTCTCTGTCTATCAGTCGTTTCGTCTGTCTGCCCGTATGTCTGCCTGCCTGCCTGCCTGCCTGCCTGCCTGCCTGCCTGCCTGCCTGCCTGCCTGCCTGCCTGCCTGCCTGCCTGCCTGCCTGCCTGCCTGCCTGCCTGCCTGCCTGCCAGCCTGCGTGGGTGCGTGCGTGCGTGCGTGCGTGCGTGCGTGCGTGTCTGTCTGTATGTCTGTCTGTCTGTCTGTCTGTCTGTCTGTCTGTATGCATGTATATATGTGTGTATGTATTTGTGTATGTATGTATGCCTGTCTGCCTGTCTATCTGCGTCTGCCCGTCCGTCCGTCCGTCCGTCCGACTGTCTGTATGTCTATCTGCCTGTCTGACTCTATCTCTCACTCTCCCTCTCTCCCTCTCTCTCTCTCTCTCTCTCTCTCTCTCTCTCTCTCTCTCTCTCTCTCTCTCTCTCTCTCTCTCTCTCTCTCTCTCTCTCTCTCTCTCTCTCTCTCTCTCTCTTTCTCTGTGCCTGTTTGTGGTACATGTTACCTAACAATATATCATGTCCAAAACCGCAATGCAATATACATTGTACATATATTATTTATATTCCTGTATCTATTCTATTGAGTATTATTATTTTTTTAAACACCGCAAGTGCGTGTCAACAACCCACTGATAACTTTCGCCAAGATAAGATTGGAACTAGGTTAGCTGGTTTTCATAGCAATGATACACGTCCAGCTTGAGTAAAATCAGATCATGTTCAACCAAGTCAATAGCCTTTCTGAGGTCGAGTACCACCATGCCACACAAATTACCTTTGTCGACATTGCTCAGGAAATAGTCGGTTAGCTGGTCCACATGTATAGTATAGTTCACATGACCGATTATCTCTGACGTCGGATTGTCCAGCAGTACGTTAAACTCAGCAAAGTAGCCGTTACTGGGAATTTCGACAGAAATTTCAAAATCTATTTTAATTTATAATTAAAGCATGTCGTCATTCTAGTGTCCGCTTTGGTAGGGTGCGATTATTTTAGCTGATTTTGTGACGCTTTACAATGCGACGCTAGCATATCAAATTTGATCTGTGTGGGGTGCAATGATGTCAACACTCAGTTTGAGTAATTACTACTGATGCTATTGAGTTCTGATGAGAATTTATGTCAGTTTAAGAACACTACCAGTCGTCAGTTTCAGCAATTCCTTTTATTGTATGAACTATTTCAACTTTTCCAAATACATGTTTAGGACCTATTTTATAATGTTGTAATTAACCAAGTATATTTAGAAAAATATAAAATAAATATATTTTTCGCATTAACTTGGTATAGAAACACTCATTTTTGTATTAGTTGCCGTTTTTCTTTCAAACATGGTATATAGAACATGTTCACAGCAGGAAACTTAAACAAAGGTTTAATTTGTTTGATAGTTGCATTTGGTAAAAGACATCAAATTAGAGTATTTCGATCCAGTGATAGGTGGTGCAATGTGGCCAAATGTTCGTTGAATTGATCAGCCTTCATGTTTGCCTGTGGTTGTGGCTGACTGTTCTGCTTGGCTTTGTTCGATTGAACCGCGCTAAATTTAACCGTAAAATAATTGAGGTGTTTGTTATGTCACGTGTCGTCTTAGCTGTTGCTGTGCTATAGATCTAATGTAGAAGTATCACTTAACTTTTTGAATGTCATGGTTCAGGCGCTTTTTAACATTGTTATGCGTCGGCAGTGAAAGGAGGATCACTTCAAAGTTTTGAGCGGTGGAACAATGTATATTTGGCCGCTATCATATTGTCCAGATCGGCTTTCAAACCGGAGGGTTGTTTAACAGCGTTGACACGCTTCGGGTTTTTGTTCATTCGACACTTTGTTAAACATCTCCCTTTTTACTTCAACGTCGTCGGTCATTTCGATCAGTGATCATGGGCATTGTAAGCCATAAGCCGGAGGGTTTGTTGGTACATGTTTAGCGACGAATGCTCATAGTGATTTTTGGCTACACCTACATCCCCAGAGATAGAAAATAGGTGATAATATTGCAGCACTCCCAGCTTTCTGTGACAAATCACTCTTTTTCACACTATTCCCATATCCGCAACAACAAGATTTATATAAAATTGCTAATGGGGGATCCAATACAAACTACCTTGGCATATTTACTATATCTCTCAGTAAAACGAAAATTGGATACAATGTGGGATAAATGTCATGCATTCCATACATATCAAAATTATTTTCATACCTTGAGAAGTGTGGATATGTTGTGGTATTTTATTTACTACATCTCAAAATGCAATCCACAGCATTCAGGTTTTCAACAAAAATCACTTACAATTCTGGCTAATAACCACATGTATCCCCATTCGAGGTTCTTATTGCATAAGAATGTTGGTTTACACCCATAGATATGGAAAATATGTGATAGCATTGTGCACACATTCTTTTGTGTGAAATCACTCTTTTTAATTCTTTCCCCATTTCCGTGAAAGCTATTTTTCTATGGAAATTGCTGAAGGGGTGATCACACACAAACCATTATACAATAGTTATTATACATGTTATGAGTACGATAACTGTACATAATATGGCTGCAGTGTCGTGTGTCATGCAGATGTGAAAATGGTTTTAATACCTTGCGAAATGTGGAATTTGTGGCATTTTATCTACCGCGTATCAACATGCAATTCACATCATCGAGGCATTCAACAACATAAATCACTTAAATGTGTGGCTAGTAACCTCATGTATCCACATTCAAGGTTCTTGTTGCAACAGAATGGTCACTGGACTTCAGGTTTTATTAAGGCACAGTCTGTACATTTTATTGCAGTTATGTGTATTATCATGACATTGGAATTTGCAATTGTGGTCATAGAGCAGTGTTCTGAGAGACGGGTGGAAGCGACGGAATATGTCAGCACAACGTCTGTTTATATATATATGATCGAGACAGGATTAAGATTGCGGGCGTGTTGCACCACACATGAGTTGGTCGGACCCAACATGACCAATTCTTTGTATAATGTATAGATTACAAATGAACACCTTTCATCATATCCTCATTGACACTCCCAGCATAATTAACGTCACCTTTCAGATATAGTTGACGTCATCTTTCAGACATAATTCATTGTTCTGTTCGTACCACACTGACAAGCATGAATGAACATTTTTGTTAACATATACCGATTCTTTGGTGTCACATTCGAGATACGACGAAGGATACAGTTAAATGTTGTCGCGACGTGGTATAAGCCAGCAAACCTCCACCCCGCGTCCGTTGAGATATCGCTTTCTGGCTGATAAAAACAGCCAGTTATGAATATCGCATCATGGTCACTTGAATAGTATGTTTTAGACCACGCGCTTTATTTGAAACATGATTCATTTTCCATTCGGATAACCGTAGGTTGTTTTCTATCTAATGCGAATCCCGCTGACTTTGCTGCCGTGTTGTTAACGTATACGCATGTACCCATCTGTTGACAAATAACGGTTTTCACACAAGTGGTGGGGACACGATCATTGAATTAGTTGCTGTTAGAAGGTCGATCACGTGGCATGAAACCAGCTGTGCAGCCGATGACGACGGTCCGTCTTGCGTTGCGCCCAGATGTCCATTGGGATAATAAAAAAATGATCATCGGAAGCATCGAACGTAGACGAACCTGGTCGTCCTGACTAGGTGAACCAAAGGCCACTTGAAGCTTACATGTACATACATGATATAACGTAATACAACGTAATATAATGTAATATAATGTAATGCAATGTAATGTTAGCGTCATTAATTAGCAGAAATAAATCGGCAAAGAACAGCCTGGAAAACTGTTCTGAATCAGGATATAAATGCATTTGTTTAAATGCAAGGAGCATAGTAAACAAAAGAAGTGAACTAAACATTATGGTAGAAGATATTGACCCTCACATAATAGGTATAACCGAATCGTGGGCCACCACTGATATATCAGATGCCGAATTGGGACTAACAGGATATGTAATGTTTAGGAAAGATAGAATAGGAAGAAAGGGAGGTGGAGTTATTTTATATATTAAAGAATCTATCCAGGCTTATGAAATAAAATTAGAAAGAGAAGCAGATTGCGAAGAAGCTGTTTGGTGTAACATAGTTACAGGAAACTCAACGTTAACAGTTGGGTTAGTTTATCGAAGTCCAAACATAAGCATAGAAGAGAATGAAAAAATACAAAACGCTATAAGGGAAGTAAGCAAACGGAACTGTATTATTATGGGGGACTTTAACCATGGGCATATACAATGGAAATCTCTACAGAGTATGGGGAGTGAGGACCACAAGTTTTTAGTTTTAGTACAAGATAGTTTCCTTTCTCAACATGTGCTAGAACCAACCAGGGGAGAGAATGTGTTAGACTTAGTTTTGTCCTCACAGAAAGAATTAGTTGACAATGTCAAGATATGTGAGCCACTGGGGAGTAGTGATCACAACCAGATACATTTTACCATCAAAGTAAAATCAGAAAGGAATAGTAAAAAGCAGTATAGGAGAAATTTCCACAAAGGAAGGTATAAGGACATGAGGAAATATTTAGCAAAGATAGACTGGAATAACACACTGAAGAATAAGACAGCAACCGAATGCTGGAATATCTTAAATAGTGAAATTAAGTGCATAGTCGATAAATTTGTACCTTTCAAAAAACAAGGGAAACGGTCTAAAAAGAAACACTTATCGAAAGAAGCCATTAGAAAAATTAAGTATAAACAAATGATGTGGAAGTCATATAGATGTACTGGAAATGATGAAGACTACAACATTTATAAAGAAGCACTTAATCAAGCTACAGCTGAAATTAGAAATTCAAAGAGAAGCTATGAAAAAAAATTAGCTAGTAATATAAAACATGACAGTAAGAGTTTTTATGCGTATATTCGAAGCAAACAGAAAGTTCAGGATAAGGTCGGTCCTCTAGAAGATAGTGCTGGAAATACAATATCAGAGGGATTCTTAATGGCAGAAGACCTGAATGAGTATTTTAGTTCAGTGTTTACCAGGGAAGATATTAGTTCACTGCCAGTACCAGAGGCTAAGTTCAAGGGGGCAGATTCAGACTATTTAGGACAGTTAGTTGTAACCTCGGAAATGGTAGCTAAGAAAATAAGGGCTATGAAGGATAATAAATCACCTGGAGTGGACGGGATTCCGCCCAAACTACTATTGGAAATTGTAGAACAAATTAGCGTACCGCTTGCAACAGTTTTCAATTTGTCATTAGAAGAGGGAGTGGTTCCTTTAGAATGGAAAGAGGCAAACATTATACCGTTATTTAAAAAAGGTTCGAGAAACAAGTCAGAGAACTATAGACCAGTGAGTTTAACATCAGTGATTTGCAAATTATTAGAAAGACTAATTAAAGATCACATGGTGGATTTTCTTGTTAAACATAACTTGATAAACCCATCTCAACATGGGTTTTTAAAAGCGAGGTCATGCTTAACAAATATGTTATGTTTTTTGGAAGACATCACTAGGTGGGTAGATGAGGGATCACCAGTAGATATCATATATTTAGATTTTCAAAAAGCTTTCGACAAAGTACCACATCAAAGATTACTCCTTAAGCTAAAGGCCCATGGCATAGGAAATGGTATAAAAAACTGGATAGATAAATGGCTGAATGACAGAAGACAACGTGTAGTAGTTGATGGGGAGGCTTCAAACTGGAAATCGGTATTGAGTGGGGTACCACAGGGATCAGTACTAGGACCTATATTATTCTTAATATATATCAACGATTTGGACGATGATATAACAAGCAAGGTGTTAAAAGTTGCGGATGATACAAAAGTGTTTAGAAGGATTAAAAGTGATGGAGACAGACAGCATTTACAAGATGATCTTAATAGGTTGATCAAATGGTCTGAAAAGTGGCAAATGCTGTTCAATTTTGGGAAATGTAAATGCCTCCACACAGGTCATGGGAATGAAGAGGTAAAATATAAAATGGGGGGTACTGTTCTAAGTACTACTGTAAAAGAAAAGGACTTGGGGTTAACCATTAGTGCTGATATGAAGGTTTCAGAGCAGTGCGGAATTGCAGCGTCAAAGGGAAATCAAATCCTTGGATTAATTAGGCGAAATATAACGTATAAGAAAAAAGAATTAATAGTACCGCTGTACAAAACAATAGTGAGGCCTCATTTAGAATATTGTATACAAGCATGGAGGCCATATCGCAAGAAGGACATAGATATGCTAGAAAGAGTACAGAGGAGAGCGACTAAAATGATACCAAATCTGAGGGATCTTAGTTACGAAATACGCCTAAAAGAATGTGGTTTAACAACATTAGAGACCAGGAGATTGAGAGGAGATCACATAGAAGTGTTTAAAATATTGAATGGTTATGAAAATATTGATAGAAACATTTTTTTCTCAGTTAAGAAAAATAGAAGGACCAGAGGACATGAAGCTACATTAGTAAAGGAGCAGTGTAGATTAGATATAAGAAAGTTCTCATTCTCACAAAGGACTGTAAATGAATGGAACAGATTATCTCCTGATTGTGTTGGTGCTAGTAGCGTGAATATGTTTAAAAATAAAATCGACACACACCTTAAAAAGGCGGGATACATGTAGATAAAAAGTATTGGACTCTCGATAAGCCAAAAGGCTTCCTTGTCCACTTGCCATCCAGAGTAATTTTCTGGATGGCAATCTTGTTAAATCTTGTTAAATGTAATGCAATGTAATGCAATGTAGGTGAACCAAAGGCCACTTGAAGCTTACATGTACATACATGATATAAGGTAATATAACGTAATATAATGTAATATAATGTAATATAATGTAATGCAATGTAATGTAATGCAATGTAGGTGAACCAAAGGCCACTTGAAGCTTACATGTACATACATGATATAACGTAATATAACGTAATATAATGTAATATAATGTAATGCAATGTAATGTAATGCAATGTAGGTGAACCAAAGGCCACTTGAAGCTTACACGTACATACATGATACAACGTAATATAACGTAATATAATGTAATATAATGTAATGCAATGTAATGTAATGTAATGCAATGTAGGTGAACCAAAGGCCACTTGAAGCTTACATGTACATACATGATATAACGTAATATAACGTAATATAATGTAATGCAATGTAATGTAATGCAATGTACGTGAACCAAAGGCCACTTGAAGCTTACATGTACATACATGATATAACGTAATATAACGTAATATAATGTAATGCAATGTAATGTAATGCAATGTAGGTGAACCAAAGGCCACTTGAAGCTTACATGTACATACATGATATAACGTAATATAACGTAATATAATGTAATGCAATGCAATAAATGCAATGCAAAGCAATGCAATGACCTGCCTAAAAGCATTGATTTCCCCGTTTATATTGTTACATTATAGAATGTGCGAGTTGGCAGGTATTTCTGCATACTATTTAAGCGGTGCCTGTATTTCGCTGGATGCCAGTGCAGGTCTAGGTACATTGGTGTCATGGGTTCACTCTTGCGTGTCTTGGTGAATAGGGGAGTAGCGCACCCAACACAGTTCTGTCTACGCCGGAAACGGTTCATTAGCAGCAGTAACCTAAGACGATCACGGCTTCAACGTGGCTTGGCTAATGTACACACGCCATGACGGCTCATTTAGACACTTGTTGAAAGAAGTCCGTTTCAAATACGACTATTGACGCCGTTTTTTTGTATAATTCTGCACCCACGAAGCAGACGCATATAGTTAACGTTAATGAAATTCATCACTAGCACAGTCCATGTCCACGGTAGTTAAGGTGAACTGTGAACAATGCATATATATAGGGGCCTACATATATATATTATATATATATATATTATATAATATATATATATATATCATATACATATTACATATATATATATATATATAATATATGTATATTATAAATATATATATATATATATATAAATATGGAAGTATCCATCTTTAAGAAGACAAATCTTAGTCTAGAACATACGGTAGGTAAGGCCAATTTACCCGACTAAGTGACATTGGTGATTGGTGTCTCCTTTGTGTACACAACAAGCTAAAATATAAGAAATACCACAAAGCCAGATGGAGTTCATGTTCTTGCCCTCGTGGTGACAATACTAACCGTCGTTGAAGAAGCTGCCAAGAGGTAAACTGTTCAGATTAAAACTGGAGCTTCATAACAATTATTATACAAACCGATGTGGCACTGTGCACTGTGCACCGTATACTACAGTGACGCCGTAGCTAGTGCATCGGACTCGCAATCGAGAGAAACCGGGTTCGAATCCCGTGCTGCCGTGTCGAACCTTTAGAAAGTTCGTTCTCTCTAATTTGATCCAGTTCATTCAGCTGTATGAACCTGGCTATAGACAATGGCAGATATTTGTGTACGAATAGTTGATGCGTTTTAATTGCAGCGCCGTGAGTGAATTCTTCCCAGAGAAGTCGAGATGGTGTTTGACTGAACATGTCTGCAGGGAGTAAAGTGTAAAGTGCCCGGAACAATCCTAAGGACTGGATATTGCGCGATATGAGAACTTACCTTATTGTTGCTTTACTATGATAGAGTAATATCATGACATTCATTGTACGAGTTGCTGGAGAAATGCTGTGTATGTAAAATGTATTGAAATAAAGACATTATGATATTTGCAAACCTCCTCGGCTTGCCTTGTGCATAGACATTTTACCTCACGTTAGGTCCCACGACGAATGGCTGCAAACTTGACACTAGCACGTCTGGATATTCACCATGAGGACGTTACTATCATAGTGAATTAGACATATCGAGCGACATGTATGCGATGTTTGCCAAAAGAATATTTCCAAAAACACGAACGATTTATCCTTCCCCGCGTTAACATTTGTGAAATAGCATCGCTTTTAGAGATGATGTGTGTTTAGAAAATCTGCCTAGGCAGGACTGTAATACAACATATGGACTAAGGTATAGGCTTTTATAATTCAGCACGATCAACGCGTGTCCCACAACAAACGAGTTACCACAAATTTGGAACAAGTACACGTGGACAGGTACACAGCTGATTATACTTTAACTGCTCTAAAGGACTTTACACAACGCTCCATTGCCGCCCAGTTAATTCGAACACCATAATTATATATGATATCTTCAACCACGCAGCGATTTCTACACAAAACCCTGTGAAGAGATTCAACGATCACTGCCTACTGCCATTCACAGCTGGTTGATCAGAAGCAACGTGGAGTGAGCGGAATTGTCAAACGTCGAAACGTCAGTTAGATTACGTGAACCAGCTATCTCGACTGTATGTAAAATGTTCTGATAACTAAGCAACAGTTTGATCTCAGACGTATGTTAACAATACAACTGTATTTAAACATTGCAAACTGTATGGGAAATATCACACACACGCACGCACGCACACACGCGCACACGCACACACGCTCACAGACAGACATACAGACAAACAGATAGACACACAGACATACATACATGCAGATATACACGCAAACAGACACAGACACACAGACACACAGACACACAGACACACAGACACACAGACACACAGACACACAGACACACAGACAAACAGACACACAGACACACAGACACACAGACACACAGACACACAGACACACAGACACACAGACACACAGACACACAGACACACAGATAGGCGGACAGACAGACAGACAGATAGACAGATAGACAGAAACACAACATACAACAGGCAGATACACACAGATAGACATACATAAAAAAAAACAAGAAGTCATACATGTACATACATATATATATATATATATATATATATCTATCATTTTAGTTTTGAAAAGTAGACAATAAAGAGCAGACCTTTATAGTGACACACATGTAGGCGTCAGTGTTAGATCTGTAACAGAAATAACCCCTGATGTTTCCGTCAGGTTCTGTACTAGTACTAGGATGGATTTTCCTTAACAGTTTAATATGTTAGTGAAACGGTCCCCTGCGTTGATAGTATTACGCAATCCAGTTGACGTTATATCAACTCAAATTAGTTGTTAAACGTAGGCATATAGCAAACAAGCAACAATCGGCATATTGACATTGCAGTTTAGGAATTGACGCCTCATTCTACAGTAACAAAATTCTACAGTAACAAAACACGCACGTACTCACACAAGCACGCACACTTACACAGACTCAGTAACGTGGGGACTCACTTACACACAGAAACACACACACACACATAATTACATGTGTAACGATCCACCGATCCATCGTTGTTAGAATGGCCTGTTAAGTGTATATTGCCGCGTCCCTAATCATATGCCTTGCGCGGTAACAATTGTTTGTGCGCCCGCGTTTATAAATAGAGTGCGAACTGAGCGTTGTAGGCGAAACATGTAATATAGTAGTTGGCAATGCAGACTAGCGTGTTCCGCAATAGATGGTGTGGCAGTAAATTATTTTCAAAACCCAAGCAAATACCAGCCAGACATACAGACATAAAAAAAGACAGACGCACACACGCACACACGCACACACGCACACACGCAGCCAGACAGACAAACTGACAGACAGACAGAAAACAGACAGGCAGACATACAGACAAACAAACTGACAGACAGTCAGACAAGCGCTCAGACAGAAAGTCAGACAGACAGACAGACAGACAGACAGACGTACAGACAGAGAGACAGACAGACAGTCAGACAGATAGATAGAGATTATTTTTTGAATCGTATAAATCATACAAACAAACATAATCAAACAAGTATAGCAATAGGTGATGTAATATATATACGATTCCAGGCTGACAGCGGAGCCAATTATGGCTATAACCAGTTGGTTTGAAATTATAATAATATAAAATAAGTAGGCCTAGTTATTAAGTGAACTGGACGCTGCCAACCCAACCAATAGCTGTATAAACAATGTAATAATAATTTCACGTGTAGCATGGTAATAAAGGTTCTATATTAGACAAGATATGTAAAATGGAACAGCAACAATCATAAATAGTAAATGTTCAATTGAATTGTATAGCAAACTTTTGGTGATCCCAACTACCGATAATCACTAGAATATGATTACACATATGAAAAGGTGTTTCGTAATGAATTAAGATTCTGTTAGGACTTCATACCTACTTACACCAATTGTTTTTAGTGATAATACAACACTTTTTAGGTTGTTTTTTGTTTTGAGTGATAGTTGAAGTTGTATTCCAGATCAACGGACCTTTACATAACAAACTGTTTGAAGTTCTTACAGTAGAAATGGTGATAAAACGTAGATGTGAAGTTTGTCTAGTTCTATGAGTGTGTATATCACAGGTAAATGTAACAATATCGGATAAAGCAGTAGTGGTAGGCCGTGAACGTAATTATACATAAAAACTGTCCAACTTCAATTCCATATATATATCTTGCTATTTTATTAAATTTAGGCACACAATGAAGGGGTGCTAGTTCCCAGTAATTGTTTTTAAGCATAGAATGACAAATGTTTTGCATAATATATAATGTTATTAAATGAGTTTTCTATGTGGATCCTCACAAGATGATTCCGTATGTCACGTAGGGGTAAAAAAAATATAATAAATTGTTTTAAGGGCAGAAACAGGAAGATGGCGTCTAACTTAATTTATTAATTAATATAAAGCACTGCTTAGTTTATTTTTGCAAACATTTATGTGTCCTCCAAATCACGACTTTCATCAATATGAAGGCCTAGAAATCTTACACATTTTATATGATGTATTATTTTATTAGACATTGTTAGAAATAATTCTTCACTCTGAGGAGGACTGGATCTACTGAATAACATGCATTTTGTCTTGGAAACATTTAGAGATAATTTATTCGCACGAAACCAGTCAGCTAATACGTTAAGTTCGTTATTCATATCTTCATATATATTATTTATTTGTTTTTCAATCTTACATGTAGTAGTGTCATCGGCAAATAATAGTTTTGCTCTTTTTTACACAAAAACGAAGGTCATTTAAGTATAAGATAAAGAAGAGCGGACCGAGGATAGACCCCTGCGGGACACCGTATGTGATATCTTGCTGAAACGAATTACTAGTATTGAATTTAACGTATTGTATGCGTCAATGACACATACACCCTCCTATGCAGAGCAACAATGCAAGACAAGTGTAAATTGAATATACTGTCCACCAGGTTACGGTTGGCCTACTCCGCTAGAGGACACCACCTTCCGTCTTACTCTGTCACTTCACATAGGATATTTGTATGCGCCCCTGACACATACATCCTCCTATGCAAAGCAACAATGCAAGAGAAGTGTAGATTGAAATAGGCCAACTTAACGACATTTAGTTTTATTCATTTACATACACCATGTATACAACAACATAAATACATCAATACATATTCACCGCAAGCAATCCGGCCCCCAATGGTATTGCTAATCATCGTCGCAAGCCAGGGCTGTTTGGCATGCAAAACTAGCCTTGGCAGATCTCCAACGTGAAGTGCGGAAGTTAGCTGAGTGAAATTAGTAATTGACTTCGCCAGTCGAGACTGCGTCACCCGTTAGAACAGCGCAAATACCCGCCCTAATTTGAAGACGGATAAACGACTTCTGGGAATCCCAATAATAAGGGGCCAATATAATTACCCGTTCGCCCATTAGCACGAACAGCTGAACGGTATTGTGTATTCGAATAATTGCTTTTACTTCCTAATTCCTAAACATTGCATGTAACACGAGCCACGGTTGGTTGAAATGAGTTTTATTATGACCACCTGACCTGCCGCCAATCACTGATCAAGTGGGTGATTTCACAGGCTGAGCTTAAATTCAGAATTTCGCAAAGCGATCAGCCAGGGGTATTGCTGGCTGGGACTGATGTAATCAGCAGCAGCGACCCCTGGCGCGCGAGGATGTTGCTAACGAATACCTACAAGTCGTAGACCTATTACCAACCACCAGTACTAACTATCTCACGACACTATATTTACCACTGACACCGTATCGGTTTGGGTCACTCCGCCTTCATCCTGCCTGCATCATTAGCAGCCTACTTTATTTACCGCACTAAAACTGAGTACACTACTGAGATCCAGTAAGAGGGAAAGCCGAGGTCAAACCTTGTGTACTTATATAACAGGGAAAAGCGTCCAAGAAACTACATTACATACAATCATACATCAAGTGTGGCACAGGGAGGAGGATGGCGAATCATTATTATTATTGAATTTAACATATGGTTTCCATAATATTCAAGTTTATGTAATAAGATTTTGTGATAAATTTGATCGAATGCTTTACTCAGATCCAGGAAAACACTAACGATCGAGTCTTTTTTCCAGAGCTGTTATGCCATCACTAGTAAGTGTCGTTATAGCTTTTATTGTTGAATGTTTTTGACGAAAAGCATATCGGGTATTGTCCAGTATTTTTTTGGTTCAAAATCATAAGTCCTTCTAAGTACAATGTTTCCCAGTATTTTATAAATTTGGGGTAACAAAGATATGGGTCTATAACAACAAATTTCATCTTCAGCATTTGACTTATAGACAGGTATAATTTTTGCTATTTTCAATTCATCTAGTACTATTCCTCAACTATTGACTTGGTTATGAAAATAGTTATTGGTAGAGCTATTTGCTCACCGAATAGTTTTAGAACAAGCGGACTCAGCTTGTCATAACCATAATTTTTTTTAGGTTTAAGAGACATTTAATTTGCCTGATCTCATTTTCATCGGTGGGGTTCATAAAAAAACTATTGGATTTGGTTTAAGGCAATTCTGAAGATATGCTGTAAAATGCTTTTTAGATTGAGGTATTGCATTTGCGTGGTTTGGACCAACATTTGTAAAAAGTGCAAACTATGGAACACATAACAATATATTAATAATAATAATAATAATAATACTTATTATTATTATTATAATTATAGTAATCGTAATATTAATGACAACAATAAAGTAATTAAATATAGGGATAAAAAATTAATTACGATCGTTTTCGCGCAATACCACGTACGGGTGCGTAAGGCAGCCCGGCAGGTACGGTTAACGTATGCGGCCATCGACATCGTGGAGTCGAACTGTACGCCAAGCACAAAGTGTGTGATGGCTGAAGTGCTGACGTTGTATCTGCATATGTCAAAGGGAAGAGGAAGTGGTGGAATTGAAAATATCCCAGAATGGTGCGGTGTATTTGGTTTCTTTGACAACCTTTTTAAATAACACATCACGTTATAAATACGCACTTTACGGTAGTCTTCCTCTCTGTAAAATGGGACTAAGCAATAGTCGTTGTAGTCGAATAATCAATTTCTGACATTTATGTGACAAATAATTATTATCGTCTTACGCACAGTCGCCGCAGCGCCCGCTAAGAGGAAGTTATGTGTTGCTTTAGAATGACGGTGCGAAAACAGGACGCTACTGGATGCAACTGTTGTTATAATTCATAAATAGATTTTCTAACAATCACAAACAGCACACATGCTTCATAACGACTGCGTGACGTCGGAGTATCTTCCCTTTTGACTGGTTCTTACAAATGGTATCAATATATATATATATATATATATATATATTGTGCTTTGGGGATTCGTGAACATTAAACGGAAGAGAAGGTCAATATATTTCCTGGACATATTTTTAACATATTAAGATCTAACAACCAGCCTTTTATAGTATTATTGTCATTTTTGCAGTGTATCCAATATCGGTAACAGTCATTTTTTAAGGAAATGTACCACTGAGCTAAGATCCGCAAATAGTGCAGTTAAAATAAAAACAACTTTATTGTAGTTAATATGTTCACAAACACGTACAATAATAGCAAATACACGTACATCACGAACAGTTCTTGGAAATGGTCATGTCATGTTAATGTATATTATGAATGTAGGTGTATTTATATTAGTATTAACTATTGTTGTATCAACTTCGTTATATATTGAGTGTGGACTATAATTATAGGTGTTATTCAAGAGCACGATGTGACATCGTAATTTTATGAACATATTGCAGACACATGGAATGATTTGTCGCATTTGGCTGTGTATCTACCAGAGGACACTCTGACAACAAATTGGGAGATGTACATTTCAAATAAGGCAATCCGGAGGTAGTTACTACAGTCGACCGTGCTTGAAAAACGTCACATGTTTAACTAGTTGCACTACGAAATGTTACCGGTCAATTGTACGGATGCGAATGTTAGTTGAAATAAACACAACTACATATTTTCAATGTAACGTATTGTCTCAACGGTCGGGACTGCAATATAGTTGAATCGCACTAATAAGGTAGTCCTTCGCACTGGGACTAATTAACAAGGTGACAATATTGCTGTGATCGATTTCCTACACTTTACCAACAAATATTTTGGGACTGTCCCAAGGTGACCTGACGTTGCGAGATGGCTGTATTAATGAGGTGACCGTAAAGCAAGGTTTTGCTGCATATCATAATATTCATAATGTTCAAGCTAATTCGATTGGCAGTGTCGTAGGGACTATTAACGCGCTCAATCAATGTCAACAGTTTAAGCTGAATTCGCTATGTCGAGTAACCAAAGCAGCTCTCGCTGTGCTGTCGTCATGATTCGTTGGTCACGTCGGTGTAAGCTCAGGCGGACACACGCCGCTGATCGCCGAACCACTAAGAGGAAGTTATGTGTTGCTGTATAGTGACAAAACAGGATGCTACTGAATACGACTCTTGCTATAATTGATAAATAGATGTTCTAACAATCGAAAACAGCACACATGCTTCACAACGACTACGTGACGTCGGGGTAACTTCCTTGTTGACTGGTTCTTAGAAATGGCACGAAAAACTGCACAAAATCCGATAATTAATTATAAAATGTATGGCAATCACAGCCAACGTGCACGCTTTATGGAAACTACCTGACGTCGGAGAAACTTCCTTGTTGATTGGTGCTTAAAATCAAATCAAATCAAATTAAAAAATACTTTATTATCTGTCCTAAAACAGAAAATTGTCTTTCGGCTCATCCGTTGACCACCAATCAATCAACTAACTCTAAAAAAATAAAGATATCAAAACACAAACAGTCCCTACACGTGTAAAGTTCCCACACATGTAAAGTCCCCACACATGTAAAGTCCCCACACATTTAAAGTTCCCACACATGTAAAGTTCCCACACGTGTAAAGTCCCCACACATGTAAAGTTCCCACACGTGTAAAGGTCCCACACGTGTAAAGTCCCCACACATGTAAAGTCCCCATACATGTAAAGTTCCCACACATGTAAAGTTCCCACACATGTAAAGTTCCCATACGTGTAAAGTCCCCACACGTGTAAAGTTCCCACACGTGTAAAGTTCCCACACGTGTAAAGTCCCCACACATGTAAAGTTCCCACACGTGTAAAGTCCCCACACATGTAAAGTCCCCACACATGTAAAGTTCCCACACATGTAAAGTTCCCACACGTGTAAAGTCCCCACACATGTAAAGTTCCCACACGTGTAAAGTCCCCACACATGTAAAGTCCCCACACATGTAAAGTTCCCACACATGTAAAGTTCCCACACATGTAAAGTCCCCACACATGTAAAGTTCCCACACATGTAAAGTTCCCACACGTGTAAAGTCCCCACACATGTAAAGTTCCCACACGTGTAAAGGTCCCACACGTGTAAAGTCCCCACACATGTAAAGTCCCCATACATGTAAAGTTCCCACACATGTAAAGTTCCCACACATGTAAAGTTCCCATACGTGTAAAGTCCCCACACGTGTAAAGTTCCCACACGTGTAAAGTCCCCACACATGTAAAGTCCCCACACATGTAAAGTTCCCACACATGTAAAGTTCCCACACATGTAAAGTCCCCACACATGTAAAGTCCCCACACATGTAAAGTCCCCACACATGTAAAGTCCCCACACATGTAAAGTCCCCACACATGTAAAGTCCCCACACATGTAAAGTCCCCACACATGTAAAGTCCCCACACATGTAAAGTCCCCACACATGTAAAGTTCCCACACACGTAAAGTCCCCACACATGTAAAGTCCTCACACATGTAACGTTTTACGAGCAGGATGTATATAAATAACACATTAACGTATCCTAAAACGAAACCTAAACATACCACACAAACACACAATTGACTAAATGTAAAGTTTTTCAAGCATAAAAAATATCAAACCCAAGCACTCCCAGAACACCAGAGAATGACACTAGTACGTCAATATATGCATTGTCAAAACACACAGTGACCAAGAAACCGTGTAATTAATAACTGATATGTGCAGATTAAAATAGTATATTAAATCATATTCACATAATATAAACACGCATATACACGAAGTGGTATCATAGGTACAGATATCCCTATGTGATCGTATAGTGTTATGTATTAGATTATTGGTGAGAGACAGTGTGGCCCGCATCATATTTCGCCAAAAAATATCAAACGGACCACTGACTCCGCCTAACGAATTAATACAGTTGTTATTGCACATTTATATTTTAGTTGACAACAACACGTGGCAGCGTGATTGCCGGTGGATTGGTGTCCACGTCATTGGCAATAAGCGCATTGTATTGTATGAAATTGTCCATTTTTGATTGACATTATGCTCCTTATATCAAGTCATACAGCATGCTTTGAAAAGTCGGGGTGGCTTGAACAAATATTAAGCACCACTGACTAGCTTGCACCACCGGTAGAGCTAAAACATACTTTATTTACACTGGCGCTAAAATGTGAACGTATCAACACTCAATTATCCAAGACCCTCCAGAAAAGCATAGCATATCGCAAAGACGCAAGAACCTAACTGAATATAACTATCTGAAATACAACCTCAACAGGTCAATGGTAAAAGGAATCGAGTGCTTTAAAGCTGCTAACCATCCCGGGAAATCGAGGAGTCTTCAAGATTTTGGATGTATCTTACAGTCTCTCGTAATGCAGGCACATCTCCCGAATTCCCCAAATGTATTGCTGAAAATCTCCGATAGCATTCCCCCCGTTTCGAGGCAGCGCTACATCACGGGACAAGTATTGCGGCGTGCTGAACCGTTGAATTTCAGGCGATAGGGAGAAACGGAATACGCGCTGAACCGCTGATGAATCTCCCGAATTTAAAAAAAGTTGGCAGGCATAGTACTTATAAAAAGGCGTGTAGACATCGGCTCCTCGGAGGAAATACATTTACATTTCCCACAATTATCGTAAGTATATAATTATCTGTGTGTGTGCATGTGCGTGTGTATGTGCGTGTGTATTCGTGTGTGAATATTGAGTGGTGTGCTTGTTTTAGATTTGCAGATCATGATGCCTTACTTGTTGAATTGTCGTAATGATTTTGATTTATTGCTAAAGTCGAAGCAAACTTCAAAATGCAACATGTTGAGAAGTGAAGTAACGTGTTCATAAATTAATATATTTTACTAGTTTAGATGGCTTTTTGAGGAAAATCAAATGGACACTAACATAAGTTAGGCATTTCTGCCAGAATCACATAATTATCTATTAAGCTATTTTGGCCTCGTGTGCAGAATATGCCTGTGCGCCTTAATGGTCGTTTCAGTCTGGCGGGTTACGCATGATACCATCTCTAACTGGCATGCGGCAATTTCCTGTGACGTGTCTGGCGAGTACAGTTACAGGTAGTTACGTGTCAGCGATTACGATCTGCCGTGTCAACACGACACCACCAGTCCCGGCGACAGCATTCAATCAGATGAGACGACTGTGAACTGGGGCCCGGGGCTTTGAATCACTTCACGTCAAATCACGTCATAGCAATTCATTGAGCACGCAGCAGCGCTTACCGGTGTAAAACGTTCAGACAACTTCCCCGTTCAAATATTAAGGTAGTGGTTTTTATTAACCTATTTGAAAAAGTTTGTTGAACTTAAATTATTATCACTCATGTTGACTGTTGTCATTGTAGGTTCCCAGTAAGATATATCTATTGTCTTTGTAGGTTCACAACAATATATATTTGACATGTTATGAAATAGATGGATAAGTTAAACACATGTGTATTGTTATAAAACATATAAAACATACTTCTTATCAACATTTATCTTTTTTTTAAATCGAACACTGATTGTTTTGAACCTAAGGTGAAAACAATTCCGAGTTCAGAACACTAACATAGTATTTATGATGGTGAATGTTTTCAAATACTATACCGGCATTCGCCTCGGTTCTGCAATACGAACTGTTCGACTATTCCAACGTGTTACTGAGTCCAGTAGCAAAAATAAACGTTTGTTTAAATACTAATTTAATGTGTTACGTTAATATGTAGAAGTAAAATGTATATATATAAATTGCTTCCGGATTCAGTTGGATTCATTTTGATTAGGAAAGTTACAAAGGCTACAATCTTGTTAGAACTTTTCTAACGTGACATTCAGAAACAACGTCACGTGACTACTGGGACTAGCAAATTACAACGCTAATGACGACACCGTGAGGGTGATGAAAGAAGGCTTAAGCCAAATACCATGATTCAGACAGTAAACTCCTGATCATAATAGAAGCAGGAAGTACAACCATTCAGTAGTTTGTTGTTAATAATATATAATGTTTACCGTCGTATTATTATTAATATTATTATTAATTTAGTTCAGCATAGACTTAGGACGGTTCATAAATGGGACAATTTTGTCTTCAAAACAGTTTTCATTTAGAACAAAGTTATCATCAGATATAAATAAGAATACTTAAAGTAAGATGCTGCTGCATATAAATAAGTTATTTATTATTGTGGAGTGACCCCGGAGCGGTTAAAAAGAAGGATGGTTGTAACGCTGTTCTGGTTTCCTCAGAAAGAGGTGTTTCGAGATATACATTAATTTCGCTGGAACAACCATGTCAAAGGTACATACGTTGACTTTGCCCACATTGCCACTGATACCTGTGAACAGTTCATCAATACAACGCTTAACGGCACTATTAAACGCCAACTCGAAAACATATCCTATCCGAAACATAACATCTGGCTGGCGTCCAGTGTTTCTCTATTACTGTTCTCAAACTTAGCTAAAGTAGGATCTATCATAACACTAGACACATAAACCACCTCAATATTCTACTTACATATGAAAGGCAGCAATATGTTTTAACATCACTCTACATAAAGGATTTCATTTATTTAATCATTATTGCATGTTCATTGGTTCATATACCTATTGGTGTTATTCATACTCACGCAGTGACGCGGGAACGAAATTGGGCCGCTGTAACTTCTCCTTCTCCGCTGTCTCGGCTGTCAACCCACGACATCCGAACACGGGGGGCACAGTGCTGTGGAAAATTTATTTTTTTACGTCGCGCCGCTGCTGTCAATTTCCCTTCTCCATCTTCTCTCCGCTGAAATGATGACATCCCGAAGACGGGAGGGGGGTGCTTTCGAAAAAAAAAATGTTCGCCACCAAGCCGCCTATTACTAGGGGGGCACAAAACAATATGTCTACCCTCCAATTGCACACACCTTTCACAGTCGAAAAAAAATACATATTAATCGTTTCATAAAATTTACATTTCCACCCGCTATTGACGCTCGCCACAAAAACAAACATTCACGCTCACATTTAATGGGGGGCAGAACCATATGTCTAGCCCCAGAGAAATTCAAGAGGGGGCAGCTGACCCCCTTCACCCACCCTGTTCCTGCGTTTATGTACTCACGTCACTTCTTAAACGATCTGGAATATATTTGTATCCTTGCCGTATACTTCCTTCACCATGTGAGTGCCTTCTTTGTCGATGGATGTTGGGGGACGTTTTTGGCCAGAGAGTGATGACAAAACGTAAACCGTCGCATTGAATAATGTTAGTGTATGTTAGTATTAACAATAAATTGGGCAAACCGTTAAGATTGATACAACTATGTGTGCTTTTTGTTATAAATGCAGGCGTTTTTACAAGGAGAGGTAATGTTCTTGCATGAACCAATGTACAGGTGACATTTCTGTCCGTTTTAACACTGCCTCGATCTTACTTAACTAGGATTGAAGAGTCGCTTAATCTTAGAACACAGAACATTGTAGTTAGCAACATGTATTGTACGTCAGTACGGCTGAATTAGAGGACATCGTACTTGTATAATTAAATAAATAGAATGTTAATATGTATTTGTCATTTATTTAGACATGTCAGAAATAACACACTTATTATTGTTGCTGTTAGTATTATTATAATTATTACTATTATTATTAATAATAATATTATTGCGAAATAGTTCACGGATATACACGGATCGTTTGACGTCACGCTGCTTATTGTGCCAATCATACGAGGAAGTGAACTTAGTCACGACACTGCCTAAAATCTACCCGTATACATCATTGAGGACCAACCGACCGTGTCCCAAATGAGCTACATTGACAGTCACGCAATTAAGTTTGCCATAACCGCTCGGTGAATCATCGTTGACAGATCGCAGCTTGGTCTCCGCAAAGGCAGGCTTTACGTAAAACTTACATTCGTCTCGTGTGTCTGCTGTTCCTCTGCTCAGTCGGTCGCTGCAAAATAAGAGACGGCACAAGGTAAGGACCATAAATATCTGAGTTTCGCTAGTGTTGAACAAGTTTAGCGTGCAAAATAGTGATCATGCTCAGTTGAGTACGCGGCCAGCGCTGAACGGCGTGTACTATAGAGAGGTTGGTGTGGTGAAGGCTTGTGGCGATAGATACGCACGTTTTGGTGCACAGGGCCTTTGTATAGTGCACGCGGGATTTGGTTTCACGATGTGTGCCGACTAGGTGGGTTTTCCGTGATTGGGTCACCGGTTATACCACTGTTTACGTTATCTGGATCTTGGCCGGGGTAGCTATTCAGCAGAGTCATATTAATAGCAAGGTCTTCTTGCATTCATTATGCAAATCATTCTTATTTTATGTTATTTTCTTATACATATACCAAACTACAAGATGTCTATCTCAAACTGTTTTCACATTTACATGTTTAATCAATCTCACATTTACGTTCAGTGCATTACGTCTATAAAACTTACGACAGGCAATGCCACAATTATATTTCATTATCGGTAAATGCATATGTCACAATTTGTTGAACATTCATTCACACATACAAATATAATAACAAATACATATTATAAATACCAAATTATATAAAGGCATGACATCAGACGATACGTTCCTCTCCTTTTTAGGAGGTATTAATAACAATGACTTAATTAACATCTTAGACACAAATGATGTTGAAAATTATGAACCTCAACTAATACGTCGGTCATCATATTATGACTTTGAGAAGTTTAGCAAACTTACACAGATAAACACTACGCGTTTTAGTATCTTAAGCACTAACATTCAATCAATCAATTCTAAATTTAACGAATTGGAAGCTTTTGCAGAAGAGCTAAGTAGTAACAATTTTAAATTTAATGTCATCTGCTTACAAGAAACTTGGAAATCAGAAAACGGTGACCTATCACAGTTTTCCTTACATGGTTATGACTGTTTAGCTCAAGGTAAGACGTGCAGTAACAAAGGAGGGCTAATAATATATGTTGACAACAAATATAGATCAGAGGTTATATTAAATGTAAACATGTACGAACACTGGGAAGGAATGATAGTCCAAATAAATGGTGGTAATCTATATAAGAGCATAACCATCGGAAACATATATAGACCTCCACGAACTTCTAATGATAACTTAAATGCTTTTATAAATGAATTTACTTCTATAATATCATCAATGGAAAACAACTGTAATAACAATCTCATTATCCCAGGAGATTTTAATATAAATTTGCTTTAATTAAATGAAAATGATGCATATAGTAACTTTTTTTACACCATAATATCACACAGCCTTTACCCGCAAATTACTCTTCCTACTAGATTTACTAGAACAAATGGTACTTTAATAGATAATTTCTTTTGTAAACTTAATAAATCTATATAGGAGAGTAGGGAGGCAGGGATTTAAATCAAAACATTTTCTGATCACCAGCCGTATTTTATATTCATCAACGTCTCATTAAAGACTGAATCTCCACCTAAATATGTTAAAATAAATATACTAAATGAAGAGGCAATGCATAAAGTTAAACACGAAATAAAATCAAATGAGATATACAATAAGCTAAATAAAAATATAAACGCAGACACAAATTTAAATTATGATATAATCTACGAAGAAATTATACGGGCAAAAAATAAGCATATGCAAATTAAGCTGGTGAAATTTAATAAATATAAACATAAAAGATCCACGTGGATTACACAAGGATTGCTAAAATCTATTCAATATCGAGACAAACTCTATAAACAATTAAAATTGACACAACCAAATTCGACAAGCTATGAAGCTATTAATATTAATCTAAAAACTTATAATACGATATTAAAGAAAAATATTCGTGCAGCCAAACAAGTGTATTTTGAACAAAGATTTAATCGATTTAAATATGATATAAAAAATACCTGGAAAGTTATTAATGAATTTCTTTCAAAAAATCGTACAAACCGTAGATTACCATTATTTTTTTATAGAAAATGGTACAAAAATAACTGATAAAAAGGATATTGCAAACAAATTTAATAATTATTTTACTAATATAGGTCAGACCATCGCACAAGGTATTAAATATAAAGGTAACAAAAACTACGTTTCAGAGTGTTGATGAAGAGACTATTAGGAAAACTATTAATAATCTTCCCACAAAAAACAGCTCTGGATTTGATGGCATTTCATCAAAATTGCTCAAGATAATTGAGCCTGCAATTATAAAATCATTAAAGCTGTTAATAAACCAAATTTAAAAATCCGGGATATTCCCAGACAAACTAAAAATTGCAAAAGTTATTCCTATATTTAAGAAAGACGATCCATCTTTATTTGAAAATTACAGACCAATTTCCCTTCTTCCCACAATTTCTAAAGTGTTAGAGAAATAAATTTTTATTCAATTATATTCATATTTCAATGATATGAAGCTTTTATTTGATAATCAGTATGGTTTTAGAGCAAAATATTCAACGGAATTTGCTGCGCTTGAGCTAATAGATAGAATTATAACTCAAATGGATAATAATGAACCAATTAATGTATTTCTCGACCTTTCTAAGGCGTTTGATACTATTGACCATAACATTTTACTTAACAAATTAACTTACTATGGCCTAAATGGTTCAACTTTGCAGTTATTCAGAAGTTACTTACAAAACAGGAAACAATACACTGAATTTGAACAAATAAATTCAGACATCTTACCTATAACAATCGGCGTCCCACAAGGTTCAATCCTTGGACCACTATTATTTATCATTTACATAAATGATTTCTCACAAGCTAGTCAATTATTTAATTTCGTCATGTACGCTGATGACACCACATTATCTAGCTCTTTAAAAAGTCTTAACAACAACAACACACGCAACAAAAGTACAGAATCCTTAATAAAATTATGAAGAACTTTTTAAAGTTAATGAATGGCTAAACATCAATAAATTATCTTTAAATAAAAGCAAATCAAAATACATGATTTTTCATATGCCTAATAAACGCACGCAGACTCTTACGCTTCAAATAGATAATATAAATATTGAAAGAGTAGATGAATTTAACTTTCTAGGATTGACTTTAGACACTAACCTAAATTGGAAAAAACACACTGAGAAAATTTCAAATAAGTGCTCCAAAACAATTGGCATAATAAACAGATTAAAATATGTATTACCTTTAGATATAAAAGTGTTGTTATATAACACATTAATATTATCTCATATCAATTATTGTACCATGGTTTGGGGATACCAAATAAATAGAATTACAAAAATAAAATAAAAAAGCCGTGCGAATAATAACCTTAAATAAATACAACTCACACACGGAACCACTTTAAAAAAAACTTAAACTACTAAAAGTAGAAGACATATTAAAGTTACATGAATTAAAATTTTACTTTAAATACATCCATAAAATGTTACCTCCTTATTTACTTAACTGGCAAATTATCCCAAGTGTAAACATACATAATTATAATACTCGTGAAAAAAATTATATACATACTTTTAGAACTAAGCATAAATTTGCAATGAAATGTCTCAAATACAGCCTACCACATGCTATAATTGACACCCCCGATATAATCAAAGACAAAATATTTACTCACAGTTTGCGAGGTTTCTCATTTTATATAAAAAACATACTTGTTACACAAATATAATGATTCATGCACTCTATCAAATTGCTACACATGTTAACAGAACCATTAAATACAATACATTTGATGCTAGCTTCAGGCAACCAGCACACACACAAACTTACATTCTCACATAAAACAAGCACTCCCAAAAAGACATACATGAGATAGACACCTTGTAAAATGACCACATAAATTATCACGTAAATAGGGTGGCTCCTATGATAGCGACAATTGTGTCTTAATAGGAGTCACCGACCCCGATTGAATAAGCTATATGATTAATATCTATGGTACACCAATACCATAATAGCTGTACATGCGTTTGTATCTATTTTCCGAATAGTATGTTGAACATATAATGATATACGTTTATGTATGTCTGCATAATGTTTATATTTGTTGTTTATTACAACATAAGTGATGTTCAAAAACCAATTAATTGTGTACCTATATGGGGTCAAATAAACGTTATAATACATTGCGCTAAGGGTTTATTTCAGAGGATCCTTCTCTAGGGATAGTGAGTCCTCTACGTGTTACACACTTTCCCCGGCGTGGGATATATTACTTCTTCAGGTACAGACACCAAATAGAAGGAATAAACGGTTTATAGTGTCTCTACCGAACAAAGGCAGCATGAGGTGAACGAAATTGCTCACGTTTCGAAACGGCGGGTCGGTACCAGAACTCGAACCCAGGATACTTCGATTGATACTCTAGCTACTCGATCCCCGCGCTCCATTGATGTAATCACTCATCAAATCATACCACTGCTGGTAACATTCACGATGGACTGTATCCAACCAATCGTGTTGTTGCTTCTCTCAATTCGACGATTACAAAATATAGTTAATTAGCAGGAGTACGCCAACAAAAGATACACATATCCTGGGTGAATCACACGGAGAGGACTGTTTGTGTTGAGAGCTTAATGGAACCACGTAAGAATTACGGTATCTTTGATGTCAGTATATGACCTTTGTATTATTTAGGTGTGTTCCTGCCATGTTCATGCTAATAAATATGTTTTGTGAAATCTGATTGCCAAATAAGGCCGCGGTTGCAAGCTGGTGAATATATAAATATATATATATATATATATGTATGTATATATATATATATAGACATACATACATTTATATATATATATATATATAAATATATGTGTGTGTGTGTGTGTGTGTGTGTGTGTGTGTGTGTGTGTGTGTGTGTGTGTGTGTGTGTGTGTGTGTGTGTGTGTGTGTGTGTGTGTATATACGTTTGTATATAAGCTTTGCTTGAAGAAGTGACACCAGCAGAAAGGTAATTACCCTATCCAAGCGACATCAGATAAATCGACATTACAATAAATGACTCAAGTAGTGAACTTTACCTTAATATTAGCCGGATGTTCACACGGTTGCGTAGTCTCTTAATACAAAACCGAATCCAAGGATGGAGATATTGTTATTGTTAAAATTTGGAATCGTCCGCATGGCTAATGTTTTTATCATGTCATGGGGTGCATGTGTTTCATTTAGACATATCATATTACAACTATTCTGCTAATTGCTTGTGGGTATTGCGGTGTAGCATAGGCGTCACACACGTTGGTTTCTCTTTATGTTTGTATTGGAACGTGTACTAGTCACCCGTGCGTGACGATAGCGCCCATACACGAACCTCAACCAGAAAGTTCACTGTCGTATGCGAACCAACGAGCGTTGTGTCATTATAGCAGGGAGTAATCAGACGGGTATAAATAGCTGTTGAAAGGTTGCATTTATTCTCATAGGGTGAACCCAACAACCCGATATAGAGATTGAAATAACAAAAACGTGCGCAACAGTTTAGAAAAATACCTGTGTGAACTTCTTAAATGTATGGTGTATTCGAATTAACTAGGACTGTTTACCGTAACCCACAGTAACGTACACATGTGAAATACAGTTGTTTGCTAGATAATAGTAAACAAACAACTAAATTTCACATTTGCGTAAGCACTAACTTTCTAAAAAAAGTGTCATGGCGTAACTGATCTAGGGGGTCGGATTTGACCACGGTTTATTCCTACCATATATACGCCAACATCCGCAGAATTACTTGGAGAATTCGTGCAAATTTGCTAAGGGTGTTTAAATAAATTCTACCGAAATAACGATATATGATAATAACATACCATTTATGCAACGCTGAACGTTACTACTTTGACAGGAGGCAGACTTCAGTCGGTAGGCGCTAGTTGAGACGAATAACAATTCGTGTACGTGCAAAATAAGCAATGTTGTTGTTTTTGTGACTGTGAAAACGGTGCCATACGTAAACGAAGCAGAGCTGATCAAACTGCAGTGTTGGGTTTGGAACGAGACAGAAATTATATTCTTGGTGTAATTAGTTGAATGTATATATATTCATATATATATGTGAGTGTGTGTGTGCTTGTTCGTGTACGTGTGTGTGTGTGTGTGTGCGTGTGTGTGTGTGTGTGTGTGTGTGTGCGTGTGTGAGTGTGTGCGTGTGTGCGTGTGTGCGTGTGTGCGTGTGTGCGTGTGTGTGCATGTGCGTTTGCGTGTGTGCGTGCGTGTGTGCTATTTGTGGATGACATGTACAGAACAACAAGGAAGTCGTATCCATGATCGTGGACCAGGCATAATCGGCCAATCCGGATTGCGATATGTCCGTTATCTTGGTGTACAGGAACGGCTGATGACAGAAATGACGTGAATGCAGGCACTGCGGTCAAAGTACCCGACTGTGGATTAGACTGATTACAGATAATATATTGCCGCTTTCGCCAGAGGCATAGAGGAGTCATCCAGTAAATACGTAACTTTTAACTGGGTGACGGTTTTAGGACAACTGTCACGAAACGTTGCACGAGGGTGTTGATCATTGGATAAGCGTTGCATAACGTTCTTTTAAACGGTGACTCGTCGAGCGATTGGTTTGTATCAAGCGCCACTCGTGTCAGAGAACCGTGATGCTCATTGGTCAGTACGTCGTAGTGAGAACGTCGTACTGACCCCATTACAACCAGCTCCAGCGCTCCCAATTGGTCAGTAGCGCGTTCCGCGCAACTTAAAACTGGGTTACGCGTGACCAAGTTTGAGACCAAAATGGGTCACGCGTAACTACGCCTGACCCATTTTTGGGGTCAGGCGTACTCCAAAACTAGGCTCTCCCAGGGAAGGTCCCGGGAAGGTTCGTAGTGATCTTGGGAAACTGTTGCGCCTCTAGTTGAATATTGCCGAAGCAATGGTCATCTAGCGGAGTATTAAGGAAATAAAGGAATATAACATAAGAATTTTACTTTGTTAATGGATACCTAACGGTAACGCGTCACAATACAAAATGGCATTTTTGGCGGGATGCAATATAAATAAGTTGTGCTTATTAGATTGATCGATACGATATGAATCGAATTATAGTAAC
>CM034544.1:17160411-17195842 GCA_020002185.1 Paraescarpia echinospica | reverse complement strand
GGCCAGTTACAATCTATCAAGGCAGGTAGGATGCAGGAATTTAGGATGGCCTCAGCTCAAAATGAACTGCATTTTAAAAGGGGTAGGATCCAAGTGTTGCACATTTGGGCTTGGGTCCATTCTCAGTGTTCAACATTACGACAAAATTTATTTTGTGTACAAAATGTGCATTAAATTTAGGTGCAACTGATTGGAGGATTTAACAAATTCCTGTGAACAAGAATGTTCAAGACAACTAGGAGGCACTGATCTGTGCTGTGAAGATGTCAATAACAATTTCTTCAGACCAATAAGAAATAAACATTTCCGTAATTTAACAGCATGATATTAGATCGGGCAGCAAAGATTTGTTTTCTCTTATGCTGTTTTGATTGATACAGCAAAGCTAATCAATTATTATAACTGTCAACTCTCCCGTGAAATCTGGGAGTCGCCTGGAATATAGGTAAATCTCCCGGATTTTCTCTCGAAATCTCCATCAGCACCCCCTATCTTTGAGACAGCGCGACACCATGGAAGATGTGCCAATACGTGAACCACTGAATCTCCAGCAAAAAATCTCCAATAGCACCCACCCCAATCTTCCTATGTCAAGATTCGAGATATATGGGAAGCGTGCTGAACCCCTGAGGAATCTCCCGGATTTCAACAAAAAGTTGGCAGGTATAAACGATATATTTTCCTTGTCATGTTGTAATAACTTCTAGGGTCAGGTATGTTTAAAGTATCAGACGAGTATCCAAAAATACCAAAAAATTATTCTGGTACGATTTAACCATGGGAATAGAATCTCATCTTTAGACACATCTGCCTGATTCACAGTGTGAACGTTGTTGTCTGTTTATTGCTCTCACACAGACTGCAATATTTACACTTGTCTTTGACGTGAATAATACAGACGGCGTATTGCACACAACAGTGTAATCCACTTACTTAAACATGTAGTGCCATCAAACATATAACTGTACGAGCATGTCGTACATTGATCAGCAATGGTGCAGGAATCACAGATGTCAGCACAAGCTGAAAGCAGAAGAACTTGGCATTACACCCAGAATTGTATGTGGTTCACAGAAACACTGCGACGTCTCAGCATCCCTCGGTTCCACTGCGACATACATCAAGAAGGCTGCATGTTTATCTGCAAGGCAACCAGATAACATTTACATGTGTCCGCTGTACAGCTCGTCTTTGTTCTGCAATATAGAATATGTGATGTAGATTTCAATATGCATTTGCAGCACAGTATTTTAATTTTGTGAGTGCATTCTGCTATTCCGCTAACAATGCAGTTGTTTGTGTTGGACTGCCCATGATAATTTACGTGTAGGGAAGGAC
Source organism: Paraescarpia echinospica (assembly GCA_020002185.1). Lineage (NCBI taxonomy): Eukaryota > Metazoa > Annelida > Polychaeta > Sabellida > Siboglinidae > Paraescarpia > Paraescarpia echinospica. The sequence goes on along the minus strand of CM034544.1, from coordinate 17,194,504 downwards.
ATCACTGCAAACACAACACACCATTTTGTCTAGTGGTGTTGCACCACTAGCACAACGTACAACAAATAACCAATGTTGAAGTTGAACGTGTATTAATATCAAACACTGTAGAATGCAGTACATACCTTTACATGTCTTTGAAGTACTGTCATAGACTAAGAGTGACTTGCAAGAGTCATTGTCACACACATTTCCCACAGAACACTTGGAGCAGTCAGCCGCACATTCTACAACAAGCAATTAAACATCAGTTGAGCAGTCACAACAAGGAACAATAGATGACACAGTCCCTCAAGACAGACATCAGCCATAGAGACAGGGAGAGGGGGAGAAAGTGACACAGAGAACGGAGACGAGGAGAGAGGGAGAGCGAGGCAGAGAGGAAGAGCAATGGAGAGAGAGGGAGAGCGAGGGAGAGAGAGGAAGAGGGAGGGAGAGAGAGAGAGGGTGAGAGAGACAGAACAGGAGAGGGAGAGAGGGGGAGAGAGAGGAGGGATGGAGAATGATGGAGAGGAAGAGAGACAGACATACATAACATATAACATTCACATATTGCAGACATTTCATTACCATCTTTCTGGCAGATGTTTAATGATCAAGCAGGGGTAGAACTACCCACTAGTCCGCTAGTCCGTACACTAGTAAAGATTACGGCGGACTAGTAAACCCGCCTACCAACTAGTCCGGCTGTCTAGTAAAAAGCAGCATATTGCGTACCATTGACAAACTAACTCTTTATCTAATGAGGCGACAGTGAAACGGTGCTTTTGAATGGCTGTTGTGTGATATCAGATTCTGAAATGACAGCAGCCCTCAAAATTGCGACTGAATTGGTCGCATATCCGACTGTTTTTTCTGTATGGCGACTACCACATTATGATTATGTCTGTAATACTAATAGCAGATCATGCGTTGTCATTTGCCGTTTCATAAACCACGTGTTGTCGTTTCTCGGAAACTACTTTATTGGCGGTATTTTGAAACAAACATGACTACTCTTCAACGGTATTTTAAAACGCGCAAGGCAAATTGCTACGAAATGTCATGGCGTCTGTGGTACCTCGTGCCCCGACGTAAACGGGGGCACAAGTGGAAGGCGATAACGTAAATCGTTTGGCGATCGTTGTCTGGCTGTCGGATAAGCGCATGGAAGACATGTTGCTAATTAAATGTAGTTGCCACATCGCTAGAACACATATAAGTGTACATATTGCGGTTTTGAATGCAAAACTCGAAGCCGGAGGAATAACAACAGCCAAGGTAACCTAGTTGGCTCAAACTCAAAGTGATATAGTCCGCGTTTCGTAGTTCTCACAAATTCCGTTGGATGGCGTCATAATAGTTGAACAAAATTGTCAGTGAAACAGCATCAGTGATTTAAACATTCATAACTGTTAATATGACTGCATGTGTAATTTACATCTGTTAACCTATATATTAAGCACTGCTGCATTAGAAACAACCAGTCATTGATGTTATTGTGTGACAGGAATTATTTTATTATCTGAACTGATTATGTAATATGTTACGGTGTTGCAAATATTGCACAAAATAAATGTTGTTAGAAAAGTTAACCACACAATAAATCAGCATTAAACAGATGCATAGGTCATAAATTTGTAATATTTAACATATTTTACATAAAATATTATTTCACAAAGTTAACTTTGAAATAAAATGTAACTTTTCTGAACAAAAAATGGCTTCTTTTTCACCTTAAACAGGAAATGCGTCATTTGACATGGAAAATGCGTCATTTGACACAGCATTTGTCTTTTTCTGACACAGAATTTTGAAACGGAAAAATCAGTGTTCCTATATACACATGTATATTTGCTGTTAATTATTGGTAATTTCAAGGATTCCACATATGACTGTTATTGATTTGCCAGTGTACCTTGTTATAATGCATAACATTTGTATCCGGCCACATATTCATACATGTTTTAAATGTACTTATATTTCAAACTGACGTCTATGGTTAATTAGGATTAAATTGGTACTGAAAACACAATTGCATACATAGGCACACACAATTAGTTGGCTCCTACTTTTTAATTTGGCTCCTAAAATATAGGTACAAGCCAGTTGGCTCCTAGACAAAAAAGTTAACTTAGAGGGCTGAATGATAGTTTTGTTTGGTTTCGCGTATCTGGCAGAGGAGTACAACTAAAGAGTGCAATTGGTGGCCCTTTTCAAATGCACGGATTCCAAATATGGTTTACATCTACATTGCTTTATTAGTCTGCGTTTACTCACAATGTATCATTACTTGACTGGGGGTTGCGAAACCAGCAGTGAAGCGCAAGCTGGAAAAGCATGAATGGGACACGCAATACGACCAGCAGAAATGATAGTATGTGTACTTGATGGTTTGGGAGTGCGACCACAAGTTGTTGTCTTACGACGAAGACAGTCACAAATTATAGAAAGGGGAAGGGTTTGATGTTCTGCACAGTGTGCGAGCGAGCCATTCAAGCACTGAACACAGCCACCATGGACGGTCTGACACATTTGTTGCGATATAAATTTGTGCTGTGTTTTGATATTTTCAGGACTAGTAAACCTTTCGGCGGACTAGTAAACTTTTGTCTTTACTAGTCCTGCTGTCCAGTAAAATAAATGCTGAAGTTCTACCCCTGTCAAGTCTCACAGGACTATCCCTACCCTGTCGCCCCCTTACACGAACATATCATAACAACTTACGGCACATTATTGTCAACTTTTATGTAGTGCACTACATGGAACAGTACACCAGGCCTTAGAGAGACGATGATCTCGCTTACTACAGATCCGTAGTCCTTTACTCAGTTCACCTGCAGTGCATTGAGCGAACTGATGTGCTTATCAGCAAGACATGTGGTTCTGCAACTGTCAACGATGCAAGGCATCGACTCTTCTCCAATGACAGTCATCAACGACCCAGGCTGCCCTCTTCGAACATATCAAGAGGTACATATTGCAAGCCTCTTTCATCTGGAAGCAGCCAACCGCTAGCCACCAGGCAATCGCTGTGTTTGGTCAATAGGGATGGTAACAGGATGAGCACAGCAAGCAATGGCTTCCTTTCTGGACCACTCTCGCCGACGCAAGTATGGCTTGTGCCCTCCTCCTACACGGTGGCTGCACGAAACGTGCAAGGGCAATTGAAAGAACTGCAGGGCACGCCTTCATTGCACGGCATTGTGCAATAGCGAGGGTGGCTGCCTAAACAATGATGGCAAAGATGCTAACCATTGAACCTCTACTAATGGATAGATGGATGGTCGGATGATGGATGACACTGTTTAGGTACATTCATTGTAAGTTTCGTTTTGACCCATTGATGGAATGATTCTGAACTATTTAAAAATTATATGTTCACAATAAGGGTTGATAAAATATCAGTGAATTTGTGGATCTAATTGACATAGCATTGGATTATTCCATGTCAAATCAATCACTATTAGGCCATTTTTGCATCACCCCATTCCAATTTTGATTAAATTTAGCAAAGTTGTTGGCTCACATGAGAATATCTAAATAATGTTTCTTTTAATCTAGGTCAAGTATTATTGATGATATAAGTCACTGAACTTTTACCTCATTCGCATACTGAATGTCACAATGCCCATAACTCTGCTGCTAATAAAGCTAGAAAAGCAAGCAATACATAATTGGAAAGCCAATAAACAAGCGCACATAGGTATAATGTAAATAAAAATTATATATATTTTTTTCATCATTTGAATTTTGACCTCAGATACCCAAAAACCTGTCCTCTGATTTGTTTGATTTTTTTATACAGTATCCTATACTATTTCCGAAATATCCCTGAAAATGTTAGAGTGGGCAAATAATAATGTTCAGAGATACATTAAATTGAGTACACCCGGGGATGACAAATTGTACCAGGATGGCACAGGATAACTCACTTAAAACATACAGTACTACCTCTGCTGTGTAAATCCATATATATATGCTTACTAATTATATAATTGTTATTCAATACACCAGGAATTATTGTTATGCAATAAGCCACCAGAGGGACTAGATCATGCACATGTACATGTCTACTATGTCTGTAATTTTATGTGATTGGTGGCATATAGAGCATCATTCAAACATTACAAATGAAATAACTATTTAGTCAGCCTGTAACCATCAAGTCTACTAGTGACTAGTGACGGTGTACTGATCCACCAAAATAGCACCCAGACAAAATAAAGAAAAAACACTTGTGAAATGTTTCTGCAGAACTGGTTTCAAGAAACTAACATTGGGTTTGACCACACAACATAAGCTGTGCAGACAATGTTGCGAAAAGCTGGAATCACTTCTTGAAGTAACTTCGTCATCACCCGCTTCTTCATTCGCACCAATGTCTGGCCAAGAATATGATCAAGGCCAAATATCTGATCAAGAAAGAACAGTTTTTGAAAAGCAAGAACTGTCAGTACTCAATGAATCATTGGATATTTTTGGTGAATCCCCACTCTCAAAACGAAAGTTAGGCCAGGAATCCTATGCTGCAAAAAAGGTGCACAAAATTAACAGCAGTGGTGAAGAAGGTAAAATTAGCTGCACCTGAGAAATGCTTTGAACATGAGAAAACAGCTACTTCCAGTAAGAAAGACTTTGGTGAAATGATGGCACAGTTAAAGGACAAATTCCGGAAAACAGACAAGAGAAGGGAAAAGATCAAATTATTGACCGTGATCCCAAAGAGTTGGAGCATCCGGAAAACAGCAACACTCTTCAACACATCATACCTCATTGCAAACAGGGCAAAACATTTAGTGAAAGAGAAAGGCATCCAGTTTGTGGAAGCATTCTAGTCTATTCTATGAGAGAAAAGACTTTCTCTCCATCTTTGTTCTTGGTGAACGAGTCCATAAGCAAAAGCAACTAGTTCTTTGTAACTTTGCATTTGCACAATTCATCAGACTGGAAAATTAATGCAAAACTCAGCAAACTTACCAAAAATGATCACATCCCACTGGTTCACTACAACCATTGTCTTTCACAACTACGATGTAATCCACCAAGTCACGCATGCTTTCTGCAAAATGTGTGTTGTGACTCAATTGATTTGAATGAATGACTACGAATTACATTTGACAGCCAGGTAATCAAGGAAATTGAATTTTAAAAATGGATAACTACTGATTGATCAACACTGCCAACCATGAAACTCAGTGCAGATGATTTGATCCATGAATTCAACACCCAACTTGAAATCTTGCTGTGGCACGATTTCATAAGCAGATAGCAGTCTTCATGTCTAAGAGACACTTGTGAATCACTTCAGCCAGGCCATTTTCTACTACTCTTTTCGTCCTGCAAGATGAGGCACAATTGTTCTCTTGGAATAATGCACAGGCAATATTGCACCCATTTGTTTGCTACTATTGTGAAGCTGGTAATGACTGTGTGTCACATGTTAGTTATGTTGTCATTTCTGACTGTAACATATATGATACCATTATTGTGCACCTGTTCCAAAAAAACCTCATCAGCAGCTCTTTGAATTTGCATCAGCCCATTTTCCTGCAATCAAATTCTACTTTTCGACCACAGAAGAGTACTACGAAGAAACAACTCTTCTTGCAAGCCATATGCAGAGCGAAAACAATAGCAGGAACACAGAAGCTACACTTCTTCAAGCAATTATCACTTAATGATTTGGAAGTAGCAATATATTTCACATGTTCCATAAGAAGAAAAGAGATTGTGACAGATGGTCTCAGTCTCGTGGATATCAAAGAGTATCTGATGGCCATCTATGATGGAAACTGGTGGGTGGCATATGTAATGGATGTTATTCCAGCTAATAAAGAGGCTGAACTGAACTTCCTTCACCCATATGGACCATCACCATCATATTGCTACCCACGACACAGTGACACTCTTCATGTTCATGTGGGTGATATACCAACGTATATTCACCCGACAAACCGACACTGGTTGGATCTACAAACTATCCAGAGGACACAAACAAAGTATACGAGGCCCTGCAAAGAATTTGAATACATGTTAAGAGAGAGACTACAGCACATTTTATTAGAAGGAACCCTTTAGGAGCTTGTTAAGTGATCTAAAAAAAGGGAACTAATAAAATTCAATGTTGCATCCACTGATCTATAGATCAAAGGTAAGTCACCCAGGTGTACTCAATTTAATGTATCTCTGAACATCAGTATTATTTGCCCACTCTAATATTGTCAGGAACTCTTCTGCAATAGTATAGGATACTGTAAAAAATAAAAAAAATGGTAGGATACAATTTTTGGGTATCTGAGATTAAAGGTGAAATTTAAAAAAATATTTTATTTTTATTTACATATTTTTATTTTACAAAACCTATGTGTGCCTGTTTATTGGCTTTCAAATGATGTATTACTTCTTTTTCTAGCTTTATTAACAGCAGCGTTATGGGCATCAATGTAACTGTCAGTATGTGAATTGGTTCAAAGTTCAGTGACCAATATCTTCAATAATATATTTGACCTAGAATTTTTATTTTGACATTCTTTAGCACAGAGCCAACAACTGTGCTAAATTTCATAAAAATTGGAGTCGGGCAATGTTTTGAGTAATTGATTTCACATGGAATGACCCCATTGGTATTCCTAGAATAATAGTATAGTGTATCATTACCATGGACTGGGTTGCATTCCCAGTTGTACATAATCAGAAGTTTCTATAATAAATGATGACACTGATCTTGACCTTCATTATATGACAAAACATTTTGCAGCTCTTTGAATGTGCATCAGCCCATATTCCTGTATTAAATTCTACTTTTTGACCACAGAAGAGTACTATGAAGAAACAACTCTTCTTGCAAGCTGTATGCAGAGCGAAAACAATAGCAGCAACACAGAAGCTACACTTCTTCAAGCAATTATCACTTAATCTCTTGGAAGTAGCAATATATTTCACATGTTCCATCAGAAGAAATGAGATTGTGACAGCCCAGCATGACGGTCTCAGTCTCATGGATATCAAAGAGTATCTGACGGCCATCTATGATGGAAACTGGTGGGTGGCATATGTAATGGATATTATCCAAGCTGATGAAGAGGCTGACCTGAACTTCCTTCACCCACATCGATCATCACCACGACACAGTATCCAGAGGACACAGAAAAAGTATATGAGGCCCTGCAAAGAATCTGAATATGTTAAGAGAGAGACTACAGCATGTGAGTATATACTCATTTCATTATAAGGTACCCTTTGGTAGCTTTTTAAGGTAGCTGCACTGGCTATCATGTCAGTTGATTTCTTTATTTTTTTTCTTCATAGAACATTAGTAGGTGTCAATATGAACATGTGTACTATTAAAAAAACCAAGGCACCATCACCATATGTCACCAATCAGTCCTTTAAAAGCTAGTATTTTTAGTGTGTCTGTGGAAAGTCCCTTCAGATTCTTGGAAACTGACGATGTTTCCATAGTGACGATCAAGTGTGCGTCATCCCAGTTCAAACATATATCCATTCACCATGAATGCAGATCATAATAGTCTGGTTATTCTCATGCCACTATGCTGTTGTATTATAATTACCTAAATACATCACGCTGTCAAATCACCAAAAACTGGCCTTAGTTTTGTTTATTCTCCGGATAATCTCAGAGGCCATTTGCAATGACAAGTGACTGATCCCAGCAGGTGTCAATCAACCTTGTCTACTGCAACAACTTCAACACATGGCCCTTTGTAACACAATATCATGAGACAACTTGGTGGGAAAACCTTGGGGGAAAATCTCAGTAATAGAAGTGTCTGTCAAATTGTGTTGAAATAAGCCACATGCCAGTAAAAAAAGTCACATTTCTAAGCAAAAAACAAGCATCTGGTGACAGTTGTATTATTGGTAACAACCAGGAAGTATTACTTAATGTAACTTTCTTATAAAAACTACAATACTTACAAAGCCATAACTTGGCATAAGAACTCGACTTGTGTTTACCAAAAATTACACCGGATGGTTTTATGTTTGGTGAAGGGGTCGTGCCAAAAATGCAGTACGGATTGGAATGTCAATAACATGTTTGTACTTACAACCATACACATTTTTCGTTTGGGGAGTTTCTCAAAATGAAATAAAATGCCATTTTAAGGTGATTTTTGACATATTTTTTAATTGTCTTTAAACACATTTAAATATATCTACACAACATAAAAAATCTATTATTTTTGGTCTGGAGTATTGTATATAAACTCTATGAAAAAATGGTTAGCTTATCTTCAAAACTTATATTAGAAATGATTAATTCAAAAGAAGCATATAATAGCCGATGCAGCCACCTTAAGTGATCTGAAAAAGGTGAACTAATGAAATTCAATGTTGCATCCACTGTTGTGTAAACCAAAGGTAAGTCACCCAGGTGTATTCAATTTAATGTATCTCTGAACATTATTATTTGCCCACTCTAATATTTTCAGGAACTCTTCTGCAATAGTATAGGATACTGTACAAAAATCGGAGGATACATTTTTCGGGTATCTGAGGTCAAAGGTCAAATGATGAAAACTATGTTATGTTTATTTACATGACATTTTCTATTTTATTTTATACCTTTGTGTGCCTGTTTATTGTCTTTCTAATGATGTATTACTTGCTTTCTACCTTTATTAACAGCAGAGTTATTGGCATCAATGTAATGGTAGGTATGTGAATCAGGTCAAAGTTCAGTGACCAAGATCTTCAATATAACTTGACCTACATTTCATATTTTGTTTTACTTTGATATTCTGGTGTGAGCCAACAACTGTGCTGAATTTCATAAAAATTGGAGTCGGGCAATGTTTTGAGTGAATGATATGACATGGAATGACCCAGTGGAAAGAAGCAAACATTATACCATTATTTAAAAAGGTTCGACAAACAAGTCAGACAACTACAGACCAGTGAGTTTAACATAGGTGATTTGCAAAGTATTAGAAAGACTAATTAAAGATCACATGGTGGATTTTGTGGTTAAACATAACATCATAAACCCATTTCAACATGGGTTTCTAAAAGTGAGGTCATGCTTAACAAATATGTTATGTTTTTGAAAGATATCACTAAGTGGGTAGACGAGGGATCTCCAGTAGATATCATCTACTTAGATTTTCAGAAAGCTTTCGACAAATCAAAGATCACTGCTTAAACTAAAGGCCCATGGCATAGGAAATGGTATAATCAACTGGATAGAAAAATTGCTGATTGATAGAAGACAACGGGTACAGATAGGCTGATGGGGAGGCTTCAAACTGGAAATCAGTTTTGAGTAGTGTACCACAGGGATCAGTATTGGGACCTATATTATTCTTAAAATATATATCAACGATTTGGACGATCATATAACAAGTAAGGTTTTGAAATTTGCGGATGATACAAAAGTGTTTAAACGTGATGGAGATAGACAGCATTTACAAGATGATCTTGACAGGTTGATCAAATGGTCTGAAAAGTGGCAAATGTTCAAATTTGGAAAATGTAAGTGCCTCCACACAGGACATGGGAACAAAGATGTACAATATACAATGGGGGGGTTATGTACTAAGTACTACAGTAAAAGAAAAGGCCTTGGGGTTAACCATTAGTGCTGCTATGAAGGTTTCAGAGCAGGCCTGGGGTAATAGTAATATGTAATAGTAACGATTACAAATAGTGAAGTAATAGAAATAGGTTGAGCAAAAAATCAATGTAATAGTAATAATAATAATAGAAAGCAATGTAATAGTAATTTACATATTACTTTTATATTACAAATGAACATTTCAAATGAATTTCCAGATTACCCCATTTACCCATACTTGGACTTCAAAGGAATCTACACTTTGGAGTAATACCGGCTTCTTTTGTGTTAAACCTGCTCCTACAGCCTAACAAAGACAATGAAGACTGCCAGTCTGCCAACGAATCCATGTACAGTTTACACAGCATAACTGACTGGACTGTTTGTAAAATCTGGTCAGTGGCAGGAGCTGGGGTCATTCAGTTGAAGACTTCTCTGAGTCTGGCTGAACCGTCTGTACGTGTAGTACCTGCCAATACGGAGGGGAATTATAAAGGAAAATGCAAGCATTGTGCTACAGTGATATCAGGATCTTCAAAGACATCAAACTTCACAACACATTTGGAGGCAAATATTATTTTATTTCATTAAACGTAATTCATGTTGAATGTGTTGACACTGTTTGCCATGTTATATTGTGTCATACTAGTGATACTACTAATACTATTGAAGTGACTTCCTTGTCCACCTGCCATCTAGAGTTAATTCTCTGGGTGGCAATCTTGTTAAATCTTATTAAACTGGTGAAGTTTTGACTGACAGCGTTTTGAATTGTGTTTTACAATGATGTGGGTTTTCACGGATGTTCATTTTGATTGATAAGATTTTGACTAACGGAATAATGAGTGATGAGATTTTGACTGATCAAAAATGGTTTTGAACTTTGGATTCATGGGGTTTTAACTGCCGTGGGTTTTGACTGATGGTATTTTGAGTGATAAGACTTTTTTGGATGCACTTTTCCTTATTATGGAATTTTGGGTGATGGCGATCTTGACAGAGATTAAGGGGGTTCCCCATGCAACCAGCTAACCACAACTTACACAACAAATTCACACACACACATTATCATGCACATATACAGACATACTGTGTGCAAGCACAGTACTTAGAATCTTTCATTTCTTACCTGATGCAGACGTGACCGTGAGAGGTAATTCAACATTCCGACATCACAACTCCACATGGGAATACCCGTTCTGTTGCCAGGGACAACAGTTCAACCACTAAGAGCTGATCCAAATCCCTTAGACTGTCCTTCATAAACAGCTGATGACATTCGCACCTCCCCTGTTGAAGAGCCAGCAGAATCGGGTAGAGTCCAAAAAGAACTTCACCTTCGACTGGTGGTCTTCTTGACCAATCCCTGAAATCATTCGGTCAGAATACTAATTAGTAATATGCAAGTGGGCTTTAAAGTTAAAACTAAAGAATAGCAAATGACGAGGGTCTGAATTTATAATTAAGATATAGGTTTGGTTTTATTATATTTCAATTGTAATTAACAACATTCCACATCCAAATACTTCACATTAAATTTATCAGTGGGTGGCTCTCACGTTAGCGGCATATTTATAAAAAAAGAGTAACTTTTGTAAACCTAATGCCGGGCATACACTGCTAAAGTTTTGTTGGGTGTCGTCTATTTGATCAATAAGAAACCATGACGTCTTTGTCAAGATTGTGATTTTAAGGACTTAACATAGGTTGGTAGCATCTGTGAAAGACTGCATTTAGGGTTACAATGTAAAGCTATGGTTGGCTGACTGGTGTTAGGGTTGTCCTGCAGGCCATTGATGGCTATCCAGTGGTTATGCAATACTGTGAAGGAACTGGATTGGTGACCTAAGGTCAGATTTTAAAGAACCGGGCAAATATCATTATAGTTAGGGTAGACAGGGAGGATTGTCGAATACAACGTGTAATATTTATAACATGATTGGCCTTCCATATGAATAGATATGATGATACGGATGTAAGTTTAAATGGGATAATATTAAGGTGTATAGGGATGTCGTTATAATGAAGATTTTATACTTGTTGATTATCACCTATTGGATAGGGTTGAAATTGTTACAATGGCGTCAGCATCAGCAGGGGTCACATGACTGATGCTAGGTATAGGGTGGAGGTACTGAGATTTGAAAGTAGAATAGAACAGACGAATCCAGAACCAGACAGAGCAAAGAAATGTAATCTGGTCTCTTCTGTGGAGAGAAACCATTACGGTGCGGTTGGCAAACATGAAGTCTATACCCAGTGGTGGCTTTGACGTTGTATTTCTCCATGCATGTATAGAGTAGAAGAAATACCGGAGGTATGTGGAATATATTAAGAGAATGTTAGATTAGAGGTATTGGCTTAAACATGTGGTTTTTACATTGTTATAATAGTGTCAAAGGGTGTGGTCAATAATAAAGGAATATGGTCAGCGCAATGATACTGGTATCTTGAGATTTAGGCGAGGTGGTGAATCATCGCTCTGTTATGTAAATGTTAGATAGTAAGAAGAAGCGAACATAGGTTGTATTACGGTGTCACAGATAATGGTTATTGGTGTATAGTTTGTTAGGACTTAGAATATGTAAGGTGGTGGGGTTGTTATTACTAATGGGATATTGGGTCCGGATATGTATATATCTACGGCAAACATTAGGTTACATATGTTTGTGTGTAAGTACTATGATGTCGGTAGAAAAACATATGATATGAAGGGTGTAGTTTACATACCAAGGAATAAGAATATTTTATTATTATAATTATAATTTATTGTAGTGTCGGGGCGGGGTGAAGTCTGACAAAGTGCACACAAAGGGCGGTATACGCCGAGTAACACCTCGTGTAACAACAGTGCGAAAGTAGACGGGTTACACGACAATGGTGAATTCACACCCGAAGAGGGAATTCCCAATGAACCGAGTGAGAACTACTTCACTCGACTACTCAGAGATAAATTATTATCAAGTTGACGGTGTTGATGGAATGTGGTATCGTTCATTATAAACATTATGTTCTCGCATCTCTACATTGCGAGTGCCACACAGACAGCCGTAGGGTGTTGAACTTTTGAGCCTATATGGCAAATATGTTATAGAATCTTTTGATGAAATAGTATAGGATTGAAGAACTGGTCAATCCTTGTGTACCTATGAAATGTTATGATAGAGATGTATGTACGTAAGACTTTGTATGATAAGAGGTTAGGGAGGCTTCCTTGAAGAATCGCTGTGTTTTGTTTTGTTGTTTGGAAGATGGGCCAATAAATTTGGAAAATTCTTTAATTGTGTATAACTACTTCCCTTCCGATATATCTCAGAACCCGGATATTTATTAGCAAGGCCGTTTCACCTGGCGGTTCTTGACAGTCTCGTCTTACACCGTTGTACATTACGCAACTTTTGTTGGTGTGATTCAATTTTCCAATGATGAATCGGTTCAACAACTGTTGTACCAGTCAAATCAACATGCAACTCGAGTTTTGTTGAGTTGCTGACCATCACACATTGCACGACTGATCAGCTTTTAGTTGATCAAACAGATGAATGGCAACAAAAGTTTAGCAGTGTACACCCAGCATTAGTGGTAGACTCTGGCCAGATGTTTTTTGTTGATAGAAATGCTGTTACATTTATTTTCATTCCTTTATTATGATTTCCATAAGTGTGTATAACCAGGTACTCTTCTATATATAGTTGAGTGGGCTGAATATTAACTGGTATTCTGTAACTAATCATATGTGATAGATCACAATGGTTTGGACCGTATAGTACATTTCACCAAACTAAGGAAAAGGAGGTGTGAAAGTATTGAATTTTGTTTGTTTTTTGCATTTTTAGAAACAAGAAATAATTAACTAATAAAAAATACCCTCAAGTCTGAACCAATGTGGCACTTCACTTTTATATATATATATAATTATATACATAACCGTGACAAGAACGTCACAAAATGACATTTAGACAACACTAAGCAATTATAACGTAACATTTTCTAAGAAAACTAAATAATTTCATGGACTCTCAAAAAAGTATGCCTACTCACATTGCACGTCGTTTCATTCCCGGACCAGCCAGCCCATACTTGTACCAATTCCCGTCTTCGTTTCATAGGTTTTCCTGAGGTTGACTTCGTGGCTCCAACCAACCGGTAGACTCTAACAATTCTCTGATGATACTTGGACTCTTGTCTTTTTCCCGTCACACCATGTCGCTCTATCGTTAATTAATACAAATATATTGACACAAGTTTGAGTTTGTGACCCTCAAAATGACACTCAAATTGAAAATTGAGGTTGGAATCCACCCACGCTTATTTTCTCATCCCATGGGTGATGCAAAAAATGCTGTTAAAAGTATAGCATCACATGTTGGCCAACAATCTGCGGAATGGCACAATTTTGAAAATGCCTCTTTTGATGATGATCTCATTCAACCTTCACTCCACAGTTAGACCACTACTTTACAATTCCGTGTCACACGTAATTTTGACGGGGATACAATGCGTATCAGTGTACGACATGGGATAATGTAGGTAGACAAAGTAGATAAGCAAACATTGTAATTTTACAACGTTTGCGGAATTGCGCAGTTTTGAACATTCATCAATTGATGGTTACCTTGGTTAACCTTCGCTACACATCTATTGCAACACTTGATAGCTCCCTGTCGTATCCCGTATTTACGGGGAAATTGTAAGCTTTCCAAGGGCACATGACGTAGCCATGAGTAAGTAGGTAACGTAGATCTATACAACCTAACAGTGATATTGTATAACGTTTGCGGGATGGATCAACTTCGAACATTTAACACATGACGGTGACACTGTTTGATCGTCGCTCTGCACTAACTCCAGAAACTAACACCACCAAGTTATATATAATTTTGACGGGAAGAAATTCACTGTGTATATGATGTGTCCATAGAAATGAAGTAGATTCAAATTTATTGTAACATTCGACAGTGAACTAGATCAGGATTACTAACTTCGCATGTTTGCATCACAAAATAGAGACTAATACTGCTTGTAACATATATTATCTAGACTACTAATAAATGTGATGATTGAATATTTATGTTGATGACGTTTCAGATACCGTCTGCTAGAAACATTGTGATTACAGATAAATGCATCTAACAGTCTAACCTGTAAACCTATTCACATTTGTGTATAATTATAAAACATCGCACAAGTCAGAAAGCATCGCAAACATAACAGGTCATGCAATCAAACTGGTACATATTGGTATATGATAACTCAAATTATAATTGTCAGACAAGCTATTAATATTATTATTATTATTATTTATTATGATTACTAACCACACTTATTTCCTGCAAGCTGCAACAAACTGAAAGTATCCTAAACTAACTTGTTTAGAACTTGTCAGGTACATTGACACCGAATGCTGACATGCCACCTAGATGACAGACAGACAGTAAGAAAAACAAATGCATATTGTCACAGAATTAGGCTATGCACGAGGAAGGTTGGAACAAGTTTACTCTTTAGTAGGCCTAAGTCCTACTCATGTCTGAGGCTTTACAAATCGTTCGATTGAACATGTCTGCCAGGCAGTAAGGTGTAAAGCACTTTGAGCAGTCCTGAGGACTGGATATTGCGCTATACAAAAACTTACCTTTAAGTTAAACAAAACACAACATACATATTTGTTATGAAATGGTCGTAATAAATGTATGCCCAAAAATGCGTGTGGACTAAGATAGGAACTGTTGGTTGAACAGAGCATCCGAAGAACCTCGTCCGCCGCCCTCCGCGTGGTGCCTCCGCAGTGCACAGCGCTCTCGTTTGTTGTCGGCTGTTTCTTCCGTTGCCAAAAGTGGGCAATTATCCAAACTTGTAGAGCTACATCCCAGTAACACCATCTTTCAGAATCCCGCAACTGGGCACTGTCACGTGCCGCATTGTTTAGTTATGTCCAATAATACGTATATTTCCATATATCTGCCGTGTTAAAATGACCCTCCAATGACGGACAAGCGTGACGTTCGCAGCGTCCATTACAAAAGTACCCTTACGTGAGTGTGTTAAAGAATCGCGACGTCGCGGTAAGGCGCGAACTCTGGACACAGCCCAAGCGTCAGTTATTCCATTTTGTCGTTAGAGTCTATGTGCACAGGCTCGCACGTGGGATGCCAGTCGAATAGCAGTAGTCAGTACTGGTCAACAATTTCGCCACACGAACGTCGGCTAGTTAGTGCGCGATCCTGAATGCGCCGTTTTCTTCTTTTAGCTTCAGCTACCATGGCTGTTTCCACATTAAGGGTAATACGGACATTTACATTGTGTTTAACGCGTCTGTAAACGGAACACTGTCTGAAATATAGTGTATGTATACAAATAGTAATATATTAAGCTACTCTAGTTGTTTAATTTAAATAATAGTTAACATATACTGTATATTTTGTCTACGTCACAATCGAAATTATGCGCGTGACCTCCGCCAAGCTTTGCCTTTGTCGCCAATGTTGATAATGGTTTATACGTGAATTACATTACTATTGCTGCATGACATGTCAAAAATCAAAAACTCCCGCATATAGTTATCACTTTAGAAACTTTTTCTTATGTTTTTGGCATAAAGAAATGTAAAATATACGACGGAATACACGAACACACAAAGCTTTTCGGAGGATTTGTTAGGCAACAGGTCAAGTAATGGTCAATTGCACTGCGACGCGACAAAGTTAAGCGAACCCTAGCGCTTGACGTGGTTGTGACGTCGCAGTGTGATGTAACCGTATGTTGATGTAACGTATACGGACTAGGTAATGTATCTGCGACGTAAATGGGACGTCACATTCTTAGCCGACAATATAATATTACCACTCACGTTGATCAGTTGATGTACACTTAGTTGCATACGTCCGCATGCCGTGTACAACTATTTATGTGATTAGCGGAGTGATGCAGACTAGAGCATCGGACTCTCAATCGAGAGAACGTCGATTTTTGAATATGTTCTGCCGTTTCGAAAGTTGGGCAAGTTCGTTCACTTCACGTTGCTTCAGTTCACTAAGGTCTGTGTGCGAATACTTGGCTATAGATAGTGGTGTATAAATATTTTTCGAATAGTGTTCGCGCATGAATTGAAGCGTGGCTGAAAATTCATCCCGATAAGCCGAGATGCTGTTCGATTCAGCAGGTCTGTGAGGGTTTATAGTGTAAATCGCTTTGAGAAGTCTTGAATACTGGGTACTGCGCTACACAATTATAAGAACTTACTTTTTTAAATATGTGACTATTCAATTGTGTTTTAGACGCCTACTTGGTACCATAAATGTGCAAGTCGCCGATTTTGGGGAATCGGACCTCGAATCTCATTTCAGTGTCGCACCAAATATTGCGTTTGAAATGTTGTGTCCATTTCGCCTTGTATTTACGCGTTTTATTTCACGTTTACTATTTCCAATAACATGTATTTTATCAACCTCAAACAAATTGTATTTATTACACATTATTTAATTTGTACACATTTACCTGTTGCTGTACGATTTACTTAGGCCCTATAACTTTATATACTCGATACATATTTTCATATAACCATAAGCAAGCAGTACTTGTTTCATAAGACATGTGTATAAAATTTGTATAAAACCTAGCTAATCATATATAGGCAAAAGTTGTTTAGACAAAGAGGACTTGTAAATCAAAACAATATATCTTTGCTTGGTGTAAATGCAATATTTCTTAAAACAACGGTTACGTTTTAGAACGTTCCATTTGGATGTCGTAATAAACATAAATACCTCATAGTTTCAAGTTTTCACCTTCCATTAAAATATCGTCAACCGTGTGATTTGGCGGTATTTTCTTGTAGGTTTGTTTAACATCAGCACTGGGCTTCAAAGGGTGAGGGAGCCAACAAGAAATACTTAACGATTTCTCCATAGTCTGCATTTTCAGGTCATATGTTAGCGTGAAATGTTGGAAAAAAAGTATTCGGCACTCTGAGTGACAAGATATGTCTATCTTGATGGGTTGTCAGTTTGCCGTTTTACGTGGCCTGCCCCGAAAAATCTGATTTAATTCAACACCTGTGGGTGATGATTATTACGACATCCGACACCCACATACCAATGTTATGTTTTTTACTACGAGTACGATAATACATAGACGGAAACATTTGGAATGTGCTTGAATGCTTCCAGTACTATTACCTTTGATAAAACAATACATAGGGAAGTGTTTTTTTTGCTTTCACGATAAATACCCTACTCCTAATGATAGCATATTTATTTTCTGCACTATACATTTTTACTAAACTAGAACAAACGTAATTATATATATATATGTATATATATATATACATATATATTAACCACTAAAATATATATATATGTTTAGTGGGTAAGCGTAAATACCTATTGTTTATCAAACACAGTACCTGATGTACATACAAGGCAGACTTACAATGTCAATTTCATTGGTGAATAGTGGTGTTAAGTACCGTTTGGATGTCGTAATAAACATGAACATATCATTGTTTCAACTGTACCAAAACATACTGTATAATGTTATTTACCTTCGATTTGGCAACATATGATGACAATTTTTCAAATATGTACACTGGATACTTTCGGGTGGGTTTGCTTAGCACCAGTACGACATCATGAAGCATGTGGATACTACAACAACTTCTTCACGATTTCTGTGAAGTCGCCATATGCAGGCTACTGAATACCTTCAAATGTTGGAGAAAGCAGTTCGCTATGCTCTAAATGGACATAAGTGCATCTCCCTTGGTGGTTAAACTGCTTTTGTTTTTCACTGCTGCTCAGACAATATGATAGTGCTTCTTACCAAGTGCTGCTTCAAACAACTGCCAGGACTACTTCGGCCCAAAGACTGAAACCCGCTGCATACATACTTGAAATACTACCATTTTCATAATAAAACTTTAAACAAACTCAAAAGTTGGTTTCTCTCTTTTAAAAAGTTAAAATGCTGTTGATAGTTTGGCCTTGTCCCTCACAAGACAGACGGTAACTTGTACCCATCATTGAAGAAAAAAATTCGTACTTGGCAAATAAAACAAATCATACAAAAAATATAGTATATATCATGAAATTCCAATATTGTTCTCGGTTACCTAATACGATATAGCACAAAGACTCAAATTTCCATGAAAACCATTTCAACCTAATTTTTTTGGAAAATACAGTGATATTTTATTTCGAAAAATCACTTACTCTTAGCCAATGACTATTTTAAAACACAATTACTACGGTAAACAGGTACCCCAAGAGACGCATAACTACGCCATAACATCCCGTAGTACCACATAAACGCGTCTTCCACAAGGTCCGGATATCATAATAAATGGCGATGTCGTAATACACATTGCAATGCTATTGCCATATAACGGAGCTAATGGGCATACTTTACAATACAGATGCGGGAAGATTTGTATTATTTTACTTCTAGTAGCATAGTCCAACTGGTGCTGGTGACAAATAAGATCAGTAGAATATCATTTAGGAGAAACCGGATGTCGTAATAAACATGTCTGGAAAGAGTCGCAAGATTTCTGTGATTTCAAACATGTTATTTTGGTTGGAAGTAGTATAAAAATTATTTTCTCTTGTGTATATATAAAACCAACCCCTGTATCATAGGAACATTACGTCCTACTAATATCACGGTTCTTGATGTGTTTGAATTTTATTTATTTTTGGATGTCGTAATAAACAGCAAATCTGTAAACAACATGTAATTGGTCCCTCAGAACAATGTTTCCAACACTTTCGTAGATTGAATGTACACCTGTCATAAATCCGTGTATTTTCTGAAAAAAAAGTTTCAAATGTCATAAATAGTAGTTAAAATCAATGGTGTAAGAAGTCGAAAATCGCGAGACACGCGTCTTTGGGCTTCTCCTGATATTTGAGAGCCTATATATATTTCTAAAACTACTGGACCGTTGAAGCAGATTGACAAGGCTACGGATAAGTAGACTGCCTATCAAGAGCACTTGGAAAGATGGCTGTACTCTCATTGTTATGTCGTCTAGAACATGTCGAAGTCCGAAGACACACGTGTTTACAGTTTGCAAAAACATGAGTCCACACACACACACACACACACACACACACACACACACACACACACACTCACGCACGCACACACACACACACACACACACACACACACACACACACACACACACACACACACACACACACACACACACACACACACACACACATAACACTCACACAACACACAGCCACACGCACATACTACACACACACACACGTACACACACACACACACACACACACACACACACACACACACACACACACACACACACACACACACACACACACACACACACACACACACACACACACACACACACACACACACACACACACACTTTACACACACACACACACACACACACACACACCACACACACACACACACACATACATACAGATACTGTCATCAATTATGTTGATGACAGCAAGATATTTGTGTGTATTCATATATACATATGTACATATATATATATATATATATATATATATATATATGAATACACAAATAAATAAATAACTATATTACATATAAACATATGTATATATGAATACACATATACACTAAGTGTGTGTATTCATATATACATATGTATATATATATATATATATATGAATACACATATACACAAATAAATAAATAACTATATTCATATATATATATATATATATATATATATATGTGTGTGAATATCGTTATTTATTTATTTTAAAGTGATGTGCACTTGCATCATTGACAATGGCACTAATGGTCGCATTTGAAGGCGAGTTCTTTCAACAACTGTCTATATGAGCCGTTAAGGTATGTGTACGGTACCCACGCCACACTGAAGCCGTGATCGCGGCGGTTATAAACTGTGTTAGGTTACTGCTAATTGACCGTTTACAGCGTACGTAGAATTGTGCTGTTTGACTATTCACCAGGACGGGCCATAGCGAATTCACACCGCCTGTAGCACGCGACCTGTAGTGACTTCCAACAAAACACAGGCACCGCGTGAAGGTTTTGCCGAAAGACCAGCCTACTCGCACATTATAATGTCAACAGCGATGTCACTGTTTGTGTGTGTGTTTGTGTGTGTATGTATGTATGTATGTATGTATGTATGTATGTATGTATGTATGTATGTAAAGTATGTACATGTGTACGTATGCACGTATGCATGTATGTACGTATCTATATATGCATGTCAGGCTGTCTTTCGCTGTATCTGATTGTTTGTCTGTCTCTCTGTCTATCAGTCGTTTCGTCTGTCTGCCCGTATGTCTGTCTGTCTGCCTGCCTGCTGCCTGCCTGCCTGCCTGCCTGCCTGCCTGCCTGCCTGCCTGCCTACCTGCCTGCCTGCCTGCCTGCCTGCCTGTCTGTCTGCCTGCCTGCCTGCCTGCCTGCCAGCCTGCGTGCGTGCGTGCGTGCGTGCGTGCGTGCGTGCGTGCGTGTCTGTCTGTCTGTCTGTCTGTCTGTCTGTATGTCTGTCTGTCTGTATGCATGTATATATGTGTGTATGTATGTGTGTATGTATGTATGCCTGTCTGCCTGTCTATCTGCGTCTGCCCGTCCGTCCGTCCGACTGTCTGTATGTCTATCTGCTTGTCTGACTCTATCTCTCTCTCCCTCTCTCTCCCTCTCTCCCACTCTCTCTCTCTCTCTCTCTCTCTCTCTCTCTCTCTCTCTCTCTCTCTCTCTCTCTCTCTCTCTCTCTCTCTCTCTCTCTCTCTCTCTCTCTCTCTCTCTCTCTCTCTCTCTCTCTCTCTCTCTCTCTCTCTCTCTCTCCCCCCCTCTCTCTCTCTCTCTCTCTCTCTCTCTCTCTCTCTCTCTCTCTTTCTCTGTGCCTGTTTGTGGTACATGTTACCTAATAATCTATCATGTCCAAAACCGCAATGCAATATACATTGTACATATATTATTTATATTCCTGTATCTATTCTATTGAGTATTATATATTTTTTTAAAACACCGCAAGTGTGTGTCAACAACCCACTGATAACTTTCGCCAAGATAAGATTGGAACTAGGTTAGCTGGTTTTCATAGCAATGATGCACGTCCAGCTTGAGTAAAATCAGATCGTGTTCAACCAAGTCAATAGCCTTTCTGAGGTCGAGTACCACCATGCCACACAAATTACCTTTGTCGGCATTGCTCAGGAAATAGTCGGTTAGCTTAAGTATAGCGGGTTCACATGACCGATTATCTCTGACGTCGGATTGTCCAGCAGTACGTTAAACTCAGCAAAGTAGCCGTTACTGGGAATTTCGACAGAAATTTCAAAACCTATTTTCATTGATAATTAAAGCACGTCGTCATTCTAGTGTCCGCTTTGGTAGGGTGTCGTCATTCTAGTGTCCGCTTTGGTAGGGTGTCGTCATTCTAGTGTCCGCTTTGGTAGGGTGTCGTCGTTCTAGTGTCCGCTTTGGTAGGGTGTCGTCGTTCTAGTGTCCGCTTTGGTAGGGTGTCGTCATTCTAGTGTCCGCTTTGGTAGGGTGTCGTCATTCTAGTGTCCGCTTTGGTAGGGTGTCGTCGTTCTAGTGTCCGCTTTGGTAGGGTGTCGTCGTTCTAGTGTCCGCTTTGGTAGGGTGTCGTCGTTCTAGTGTCCGCTTTGGTAGGGTGTCGTCATTCTAGTGTCCGCTTTGTTAGGGTGTCGTCATTCTAGTGTCCGCTTTGGTAGGGTGTCGTCATTCTAGTGTCCGCTTTGGTAGGGTGTCGTCATTCTAGTGTCCGCTTTGGTAGGGTGTCGTCATTCTAGTGTCCGCTTTGGTAGGGTGTCGTCGTTCTAGTGTCCGCTTTGGTAGGGTGTCGTCGTTCTAGTGTCCGCTTTGTTAGGGTGTCGTCATTCTAGTGTCCGCTTTGGTAGGGTGTCGTCATTCTAGTGTCCGCTTTGGTAGGGTGTCGTCATTCTAGTGTTCGCTTTGGTAGGGTGTCGTCATTCTAGTGTCCGCTTTGGTAGGGTGTCGTCATTCTAGTGTCCGCTTTGGTAGGGTGTCGTCATTCTAGTGTCCGCTTTGGTAGGGTGTCTTCATTCTAGTTTCCGCTTTGGTAGGGTGCGATTATTTTAGCTGATTTTGTGACGCTTTACAATGCGAAGCTACCATAACAAATTTGATCTGTGTGGGGTGCAATGATGTCAACACTCAGTTTGAGTAATTACTACTGATGCTATTGAGTTCTGATGACAATTTATGTCAGTTTAAGAACACTACCAGTCGTCAGTTTCAGCAATTCCTTTTATTGTATGAACTATTTCAACTTTTCCAAATACATGTTTAGGACCTATTTTATAATGTTGTAATTAACCAATTATATTTAGAAAAATATGAAATAAATATATTTTACGCATTACCTTGGTATAGAAACACTCATTTTTGTATTAGTTGCCGTTTTTCTTTCAAACATGGTATATAGAACATGTTCACAGCAGGAAACTTAAACAAAGGTTTAATTTGTTTGATAGTTGCATTTAATAAAAGACATCAAATTTGAGTATTTCGATCCAGTGATAGGTGGTGCAATGTGGCGAAATGTTCGTTGAATGGATCAGCCTTCATTTTTGCCTGTGGTTGTGGCTGACTGTTCTGCTTGGCTTTGTTCGATTGAACCGCGCTAAATTTAACCGTAAAGTAATTGAGGTGTTTGTTATGTCACGCGTCGTCTTAGTTGTTGCTGTGCTATAGATCTGATGTAGAAGTATCACTTAACTTTTTGAATGTCATGGTTCAAGCGCTTTTTAACATTGTTATGCTTCGGCAGTGAAAGGAGGGTCACTTCAAAGTTTTGAGAGGTGGAACAATTAATATTTGGCCGCTATCATATTGTCCAGATCGGCTTTCAAACTGGAGGGTTGTTTAACAGCGTTGACACGCTTCGGGTTTTTGTTCATTCGACACTTTGTTAAACATCTCCCTTTTTACTTCAACGTCGTCGGTCATTACGATCAGTGATCATGGGCATTGTAAGCCATAAGCCGGAGGGTTTTTAGGTAAATGTTTAGCGACGAATGCTCATAGTGATTTTTGGCTACACCTACATCCCCAGAGATAGAAAATAGGTGATAATATTGCAGCACTCCCAGCTTTCTGTGACAAATCACTCTTTTTCACACTATTCCCATATCCGCAACAACAACATTTATATAAAATTGCTAATGGGGGATCCAATACAAACTACCATGGCATATTTACTATATCTCTCAGTAAAACGAAAATTGGATACAATATGGGATAAATGTCATGCATTCCATACATATCAAAATTAGTTTCATACCTTGAGAAGTGTGGAAATGTTGTGGTATTTTATTTACTACATCTCAAAATGCAATCCACAGCATTCAGGTTTTCAACAAAAATCACTTAAAATTCTGGCTAATAACCACATGTATCCCCATTCGAGGTTCTTATTGCATAAGAATGTTGGTTTACATCCATAGATATGGAAAATATGTGATAGCATTGTACACACATTCTTTTGTGTGAAATCACTCTTTTTAATTCTTTCCCCATTTCTGTGAAAGCTATTTTTCTATGGAAATTGCTGAAGGGGTGATCACACACAAACCATTATACAATAGTTATTATACATGTTATGAGTACGATAACTGTACATAATATGTATGCACTGTAGTGTGTCATGTAGATGAGGAAATGGTTTTAATACCTTGCGAAATGTGGAATTTATGGCATTTTATCTACCGCATATCAACATGCAATTCACATCATTGAGGCATTCAACAAAAGAAATCACTTAAATGTGTGGCTAGTAACCTCATGTATCCACATTCAAGATTCTCGTTGCAACAGAATGGTCACTGGACTTCAGTTTTTATTAAGTAGGCACAGTCTGTACATTTTATTGCAGTTATGTGTATTATCATGACATTGGAATTTGCAGTTGTGGTCACAGAGCAGTGTTCTGAGAGACGGATGGAAGCGACGGAATATGTCAGCACAACGTCTGTTTATATATACATGATCGAGACAGGATTATAATTGCGGGCGTGTTGCACCACACATGAGTTGGTCGGACCCAACATGACCAATTCTTTGTATAATGTATAGATTGCAAATGAACACCTTTCATCATATCCACATTGACACTCCCAGCATAATTGACGTCACCTTTCAGATATAATTGACGTCATCTTTCAGACATAATTCATTGTTCTGTTCGTACCACACTGACACGCATGTATGAACATTTCTGTTAACATATACCGATTCTTTGGTGTCACATTCGAGATACGACGAAGGATATAGTTAAATGTTGTCGCGACGTGGTATAAGCCAGCAAACCTCCACCCCGCGTTCCGTTGCGATCTCGCTTTCTGGCTGATAAAAACAGCCAGTTATGAATATCGCATCATGGTCACTTGAATAGTACGTTTTAGACCATGCGCTTTACTTGAAACATGATTCATTTTCCATTCGGATAACCGTAGGTTTTTTTTCTATCTAATGCGAATCCCGCTGACTTTGCTGTCGTGTTGTTAACGTATACGCATGTACCCATCTGTTGACAAATAACGGTTTTCACACAAGTGGTGGGGACACGATCATTGAATTAGTTGCTGTTAGAAGGTCGATCACGTGGCATGAAACCAGCTGTGCAGCCGATGACGACGGTCCGTCTTGCGTTGCGCCCAGATGCCCATTGGGATAATAACAAAATGATCATCGGAAGCATCGGCCGTAGACGAACCTGGTTGTCCTGACTAGGTGAACCAAAGGCCACTTGAAGCTTACATGTACATACATGATATAACGTAATGTAATATAATGTAGGTGAACCAAAGGCCACTCGAAGCTTACATGTACATACATGATATAACGTAATATAATGTAATGCAATGTAATGCAATGCAATAAATGCAATGCAAAGCAATGCAATGACCTGCCTAATAGCATTGATTTCCCCGTTGATATTGTTACATTATATAATGTGCGAGTTAGCAGGTGTTTCTGAATACTATTTAAGCGGCGCCTATATTTCGCTGGATGTCAGTGCAGGTCTAGGTACATTGGTGTCATGGGTTCACTCTTGCGTGTCCTGGTGAATAGGGGAGTAGCGCACCCAGCACAGTTCTGTCTACGCCGGAAACGGTTCATTAGCAGCAGTAACCTAAGACGGTTGATCAGCGCCACGATCACGGCTTTAACGTGGCGTGGGTAATGTACACACGCCATGACGGCTCATTTAGACACTTGTTGAAAGAAGTCCGTTTCAAATACGACTATTGACGCCGTTTTTTGCAAACTTCTGCACCCACAAAGCAGATGCATATAGTTAACGTTAATGAAATTCATCAATAGCACAGTCCATATCCACGTTAGTTAAGGTGAAATGTGAACAATGCATATATATAGGGGCCTATATATATATATATATATTATATGTATATATATATATATCATATACATATATTATATATATATCATATACATATATTATATATATATAATATATGTATATTATATATATATATGTATATTATATATTTATTTATATATATATATACATATATATATATACATATATATATATATATATATGGAAGTATCCATGTTTAAGTAGTCAAATCTTAGTCTAGAACTTACGGTAGGTAAGGCCAATTTACCCGGCTACGTGACATTGGTGATTGGTGTCTCCTTTGTGTACACAATAAGTTCAAACATACGAAATACCACAAAGCCAGATGGAGTTCATGTTCTTGCCCTCGTGTTGACAATACTAACCGTCGTTGAAGAAGCTGCCAAGAGGTAAACTGTTCAGATTAAAACTGGAGCTTCATAACAATTATTATACAAACCGATGTGGCACTGTGCACTGCATACCGTATACTACAGTGACGTGGTAGCTAGTGCATCGGACTCGCAATCGAGAGAAACCGGGTTCGAATCCCGTACTGCCGTGTCGAACCTTTAGAAAGTTCGTTCACTCTAAGTTGATTCAGTTCATTCAGCTGTATGAACCTGGCTATAGACAATGGCAGATATTTGTGTACGAATAGTTGATGCGTTTTAATTGCAGCGCCGTGAGTGAATTCTTCCCAGAGAAGTCGAGATGGTGTTTGACTGAACATGTCTGCCAGGGAGTAAAGTGTAAAGTGACTGGAACAATCCTAAGGACTGGATATTGCGCTATATTAGAACTTACCTTAACGTTGCTTTACTATTATAGGATAATATGATGACATTCATTGTACTAGTTGCTGGAGAAATGCTGTGATAAATGTATTGAAATAAAGACATTATAATATTTGCAAACCTTCCTGGCTTGCCTTGTGCATATACACTTTACCTTACGATAGGTCCCACGCCGAATGGCTGCAAACTTGACACTAGCACGTCTGGATATTCACCATCAGGATGGTTCTATCGTAGTGATTTTGACATATCGAGCGACATGTATGCGATGTATGCCAAAAGAATATTTCCAAAAACACGATCGATTTATCCTTCCCCGAATTAACATTTGTGAAATAGCATCGCTTTTAAAGATGATGTGTGTTTAACAAAGTATCGTGATTACTTGTATATTAGTATATAGTTATACTACTTTAAATGGGACTTGAGTAATATAAATCAAGAGATTATATCGTTGAAAATCTACCTAGGCAGGACTGTAATAGAACGTATGGACTAAGGGATAGGCTGTTATAATCTAGCACGATCAACGCGTGTTCAACAACAAAATGAGCTACCACAAATTTGGAACAAGTACACATGGGCAGATATACAACTGATTATACTTGATGCGAATCATAGTATATCATTACGTTGTATGATACAAGCGTGATGAATGCATGCAACGGTGAACTCATACAAACGTGTCGCGAATTATAAATTGTGGAACACATGCGTGTCTGTGAATCAAAGATCAAAGACAGAAGAACTGCAATAGCAGTTGTCAAAACAGGTAGTAAACAGTGGTGTTGCTAAAGGATGTTCAACCAGACAGTTTTTGACTCGACGTGTGAACATTTTCAAGCACGTAAATGTAAATCCTGGTATGCAGTCATTGAGACTGCTCAATGCACTTTACACGACGCTCCATTGCTGCCCAGTTAATTCGAACACCATAATTATATATAGTTTCAACCACGCTCGATTTCTATACAAAACCCTGTGACGAGATTCACCGATCATTGTCTACTACCAGTTGCAGCTGGTTGTCAAATGTAACGTGGAGTGAACGGAATTGCCAAACTTCGAAACGTCAGTGAGATTACGTGAACCCAGCTATCTCGACTGTATGTAAAATGTTCTGATAACTAAGCAACAGCTTAATCTCAGACGTATGTCAACAATACAACTGTATTTAAACATTGCAAACTGTATGGGAAATATCACACACACGCATCCACACACACACGCTCACAGACAGACAGACAGACAGACAGACAGACAGACAGACAGACAGACAGACAGACAGACAGACAGACAGACAGACAGACAGAAAGAAAGACAGACAGACAGACAGACAGACAGACAGACAGACAGACAGACAGGCAGGCAGGCAGGCAGGCAGGCAGGCAGGCAGACAGACAGACAGACAGACAGACAGACAGACAGACAGACAGACAGACAGACAGACAGACAGACAGACATACATACATACATACAGACAAACAGACAAACAACATACAACATACAACAGGCAGATATACACAGATTGACATACATACAAACAAGAAAGCATACATGTACATACATATATATGTCCCCAGATAATAGACATAATCACACACGCACATAGTGTTGAAATGGCATGGTTGAAATGGCATTGTTGTCCTTAATTATACGTCTCGCGCCCAAACAAGTGTCCGCCTTTATTACTAAAGACCATATTCATTTGAGTTGGAGTGAAATCTAACATAATAGTTTTGAAAAGTAGACAGTAAAGAGCAGTACTTTATACTGACACACATGTAGGCGTCAGTGTTCGATCTGAAACAGAAATAACCCTTGATTTTTCCATCAGGTTCTGTAATAGTACCAGGATGGATTTTCCTTAACAGCTAAATGTGTTAGTGAAACGATCCCTGCGTTGATAGTATTACGCAATCGAGTTGACGTAACAACATTTCGAATTAATTGATAAACGTAGGCATTTAGCAAACAAGCATCAATTGGCACATTGACATTGCAGCTTAGGAATTGACGCCTCACTCTACCCTAGCAAAACACGCACGCACTCACACAAGCACGCACACTTACACAGACTCAGTGACATAGGGACAGACATACATGCAAAAAAAAAACATCACATACCATAACAATATGCACACCCATAAACACACAAAACACACACACATACACACACCAAACCACACACGCACATGCACACTCGCGCGCGCCAACACACACACGCGCACACGCACACACGCACACACGCACACACGCACACACGCACACACGAACACACGCATACACGAGCAAACGCACACACAAAACACACGCTCATAACCCATAATTACATGTGTGACGATCCAGCGATCCATCGTTGTTAGAATGGCCTGTTAAGTGTATGTTGCCGCGTCCCTAATCGTATGCCTTGCGCGTTAACAATTGTTTGTGCGCCCGCGTTTATAAATAGAGAGCGAACTGAGAGTTGTAGGCGAAATATATAATATAATAGTTGACAAAGCAGACTAGCGTGTTCCGCAATAGATGGTGTGGCAGCTAATTATTTTAAAACCCAGTTGTTTTCGACCATAACATTTTAAACTTTTAAATCAAGCAAATACCAGCCAGGCAGACAGACATAAAAAAGACAGGCTGACATACAAACAAACAAACAAACAGAGAGATATACACCCACACATACATGCATACACACATGCATACATGCATACACGCATACAATACACGCATACACGCACGCACGCATGCACGAACGCACACACGCACACACGCACACACGCACACACGCACGCACACACGCACACACGCACACAGACAGACAAACTGAGATACAGACAAATTAATAGACAGGCAGAAAACAGACAGGCAGACATAGAGCCAAACAACCTGACAGACAGTCAGACAGACAGACAGACTGACATACATACATACAGACAGACAGACAGACAGACAGACAAACCCACAGATAGTCAGACAGACATACAGATATACATAGATATACAGACAGGCATGCATACAGACATACATACATACAGACAGACAGACAGACAGACATACAGACAGACAAACCCACAGATAGTCAGACAGACAGACAGACAGACAGACAGACATATAGATAAATATATATATATAGTTTATTTTTGGAATCGTATAAATCATACATACAAACATAATCAAACAAGTATAACAATCGGTGATGTAATATATATTCGATATTTCCAGGCTGACAGCGGAGCCAATTAAGTCTGTAACCAGTTGGTTTAAATGATAATAATAAAATCAGTAGATCTACTTATTAAGTGAACTGTTCGCTGCCAATTCCACCAATAGCCGTATAAACAATGTAACAATAGTTTCACGTGTAGCGTGTTGATACAGTTTCTATAATAGATCATATATGTAAAACGGAACAACAACAATATGAAATAGTAAACGTTCAATTAAATTGTGTATCAAACATTTGGTGATCCCAACTACCGACAATGACTAGAATATGATTACATATGAACAAGTGTTTCGTAATGAATTAAGATTCTGTTACATCTTC
Organism: Paraescarpia echinospica; assembly: GCA_020002185.1. Classification (NCBI taxonomy): domain Eukaryota; kingdom Metazoa; phylum Annelida; class Polychaeta; order Sabellida; family Siboglinidae; genus Paraescarpia; species Paraescarpia echinospica. The sequence continues at coordinate 17,164,208 of CM034544.1, read as the reverse complement.
ATACCTAATTACACCAATTGTTTTTAGTGATAATACTACACTTTCTAGGTTGTTTTTGTTTTGAGTGATAGTTGAAATTGTATTGCACATCAACGGACCTTTACATAACAAACTGTTTGAAGATCTTACAGTAGAAATGGTGAAAGAACGTATATGTGAAGTTTGTCTTGTTCCGTGAGTGTGTATGTCACAGGTAAATGTAACAAAATTGGATAAAGCAGTAGTGGAAGGCTCCAGTGAACATAATTATACATACATTTTTCAACTTCAATTTCATATATATCTTGCAATTTTATTAAATTTAGGCACATAAAGAGGGGGTGCTAGTGTTCCCAGTAATTTCTGTTAAGTTTTGTATGTGGATTCTCACAAGATGATTCCGTACGTCAAGTAGGGGTAAACAAATTATAATAAATTGTTTTAGGGCAGAGACAGGAAGATGGCGGCTAACTTTATTAATTGGGTATAAAGCACTGGTTAGTTTATTTTTGCATACATTTATGTGTTCCTGCCAATCACATCTTTCATCAATATGAAGGCCTAGAAATGTTACATATTTCATATGCTGAATTATTTTATTAGACATTGTTAGGAACAATTCTTCACTCTGAGGAGGACTGGATCTACTGAATAACATGCATTTTGTCTTGGAAACATTTAGGGATAATTTATTCGCACGAAACCAGTCAGCTAATACGTTAAGTTCGTTATTCATATCTTCATATATATTATTTATTTGATTTTCAATCTTATATATAGTAGTGTCATCAGCAAATAATACTTTTGCTCCTTTTATACAAAAGCGAAGGTCATTTAAGTATAAGATAAAGAAGAGCGGACCGAGGATACACCCCTGCGGGACACATACATGTTAAGTCTCCTGCATTCGCCGGGGGACTCCTGGAAATCCATCAAATCCCCCGATCTCCTGGAAAGAAGAACAAATCTCCTGGATTTTCAGTGAAACCTGATATTACAAGACCCTCCAATTTACGCATAAATCTCATGCATTGCTTAACGTTTTATTATAACATGATTATTAATGTCTATGGAAAGTATCCTTTTTTGTTATATTTTAATCCGATTTATGTATAAATGTCTGATTTTCTAAGATCCTCCGATTTAGGTATAAATGCCTGATTTTTCGAGACCCTCTGATTTACGTATAAATCTCCTGGATTGGCGTTTCTGAAACTTAACATGTATGGGGACACCGTATGTGATATCTTGCTGAAGCGAATTTCTATTATTGAATTTAACGTATTGTATGCGCCATTGACACGTACACCCTCCTATGCAAAGCAACAATGCAAGACAAGTGTATATTGGATATACTGTCCACCAGGTTACTGTTGGCCTACTCCGCTAGGGGACACCACCTTTCGTCTTACTCTGTCACTTCACATAGGACATTAAAGGAAATAAAAAAAGGCATTAGCTAACATCTTTTTTCCATGTGTACACAAAGTTTAACCTTTTATGTAACATTTGACAACATTAAAAAAATACAGAAAAATATATTTGTAGCATAAATTCGATTTTTAACCCTCTGTGTAGCGATTCCCGCGGAAAATAAAAATTTAATGAGCTAGGCGATCACGTGGTATCGGGACGTCACTTATGACCCACACTCGCATCAGGCCGACCCTTTCCATGCATTCAGAACATGTTTACAAGTATAGCTTTTGGGTCGAAACGAGCGTCAGAATGAGTTATTGTGCAATATTCCGATGAAATACAAACACTAGCAGTTATCTTACCGTTCCACGTGAATCCAATTTTATTCAAAACATTGAATGCGAATGGGCCAACAAGTCGACTAGGTTTCGCCGAGCTTGGGCTCATTTTCAGAATAATTATATCGAATGCAACCAACGAGAGATAATCTACGCCAATAAACATACATATCAAACATATATTGTATCCAGCTACAGAAAGTAACATGTATGGATGGAGGAGTTGTACAATTTATCATAACAACTTAAGTCCTGTTGGCTCAGTTGGTAAAGGCGTTGGTTCTTTGGCATTCAGTTTGCAATCGGGCGACACCGGTTCAATCCCCCCACCAAACCATTGATCTTTGTTTACACTTTTTTTGGTTTATGTTTTCACGAAGTAATATAAACCAAATAATTTTTATACTATGATGCACTGATTGTAAGTATTTTTTTATTTTTGTAGTAATTATTTATTCGCCACAAAAATGAAAATATGGGAATTATATAACGATGTTTCAAAATGTTATTTGTCCAAACAAATATAATGCAATGGATATATAATTTATTAATTGTATATATATATATATATATATATATATTGTACGGTAATATATTGTAATTATATATGTGAAAACAAATGGTGATCTGTCTGGATAAATAAAATTTTGAAATATCGCGTTATATATAATTACCATATTTTCATTTTTGTGGCGAATAAATAAATACTACCAAAATATTTACAAACAGTGCATCATAGTATAAACATTATTTGGTTTATATTACTTCGTGAAAACATAAACCAAAAAAGTGTAAAAAAATCAATGGTTTGGTGTGGGGTTTGAACCGGCGTCACCCGATTACAAAATACACGCCGAGGAACCAACGCCTTTACTAACTAAGCTAGCAGGACCCACAGAGATTCTCTGACTGATTTAAGTTGTTATAATAAATTGTACAACTCCTCCTTCATACATCGATATTCTATTGATATTATGAGATTATACACGTTATTTTCTGTAGCTGGATACGATATATGTTTGCTATGTATGTTTATTGGTGTAGATTATCTCCCGTTGGTTGCATTCGGTATAATTATTCTGAAAACGAGCCCAAGCTCAGCGATACCTAGTCGACTTGGAGGCCCATTCGCATTCATTGTTTTGAATAAAATTGGATTCATGTGGAACGGTAAGATAACTGCTTGTTCCTCTATGATGACTAGTGTTTGTATTTCATCGGAATATTGCACAATAACTCATTCTGACGCTCGTTTCGACCTAAAAGCTATACTTGTAAACATGCTCTGAATGCATGGAAAGGGTCGGCCTGATGCAAGTGTGGGTCATAAGTGACGTCACATCTCGGCATCCCGAAAAGCGCGCCAAAAATATGCATATTCGAAAATGTCCGGATGCACAGCATTAAATGTGGAATTTCTAATTCATTGATTTTTGTTTTTGTTTTTGGTTTGGTGGTCATGGAAATAGATAGCAGGGTGTGTATAACATGAATTCAAGCCATAGATATTTTTATTCCCTTTAATTTTGTATGCGCCCCTGACACATACATCCTCCTATGCAAAGCAACAATGCAAGCCAAGTGTAGATTGAAATAGGCCAACTTAATGACATTTAGTTTTATTCATTTACATACACCATGTATACAACAACATAAATACATCAACACATATATCCAGCAAGCATGCCGGCCCCAATGGTATTGCTAACCATCCTCGCAAGCCAGGGCTGTTTGCCATGCAAAATTAGCCCTGGCAGATCTCCTACGCGAAGTGCGGAAGTTAGCCTAGTGAAATTAGTAATTGACTTCGACAGTCGCGATTGCGTCACCCGTTAGAACAGCGCAAATACCCGCCCTAATTTGAAGACGGATAAACGACTTCTGGGAATCCCAATAATAAGGGGCCAATATAATTACCCGTTCGCCCATTAGCACGAACAGCTGAACGGTATTGTGTATTCGAATAATTGCTTCTACTTCCTAATTCCTAAACATTGCATGTAACACGAGCCACGGTTGGTTGAAATGAGTTTTATTATGACCATCTGACCTGCCGCCAAC
>CM034544.1:17120887-17159411 GCA_020002185.1 Paraescarpia echinospica | reverse complement strand
GAGGTTGACAAAATGTCAGGTACATATAACAAAACAAACAGTTACTTTTATCACAATTCTTTGTTACAAAAAAACAACACTAGTATATGTGATATCAAATTAGTGACTAAACAATTGTGTATTTACAAAATTTTAATATTTAATGCCTATAAAAAATGTAAACCAATGAGACAAAATTACTTAGGAAGATGTTTAGTTGAACAAATTTAATATGTACATATCAAATAAAAATAACTGTATTATGATTTTTTTTTTAAACATCAATATGATATAAACTTCAAAACTGTTGTAGTTTGTGCAATGCTTGGTTTGTTTACAACTCGCAAAAAATAGTGACTAGACTAGACAGGGTCATCGCCATGTGACTGAGAATTACATGTACAATCGCTACATGCTACATTGCTCCAGTTTACTCAGCTGTATGAAGAGTACCGGCTACAGACAGTTGATATTTTTGTATGAGTAATCTTCGCATATTAATTTCAGTGTGGCTGAATTCTTCCCACATAAGTCAAGATGGTGTTTTCGATTTAACAAGTCTGCCAGGGAGTAAAGTTTAAAGCGCTTTGAGTAATCCTGAGGACTGGATACTACACCATATCAGAACTAAACTTACTCAAGTGTTGTTTAATTATCATGCAAAATGAAAATTAATGTAAATTATTTGTGAAAATATAAAACAGTGATAAAAAAGAATTATTGAGAAAAATTATACATGGCATGAAAAACATATAACAGTCCTCGTGATACATAGATAATTTAAACAAGTAAAATGCTGCTGTCAGTGTATCAACAGATTGTTGTTGAAAAATGTGAAAAGGCTTTCAATACTATTACTTCATCACAAACTTGTGCCTGGTGTATGTTGCAAGAACTCAGCTGGCTGCCACTGACTATCAGCAACACAAAGACAATGAAACCCTACCACTGTAACAATTCTGGATAATTAATGTATTTTTTCATGGACACTGCTAAAAGTTATAGTTGAATTGAATACAAATACCTTGTATTATTGACTTTTGATAAATGTGTCATCACATATAAAAATATCATACATGTCAGAGCCATCCTAATTGTCACTTTGTCAACGGTATAGGCAGATGCAGACGTACAGCAAAAAGTCAGGAAGCTGGTATGCAGTACCATCGAAGACAGCGAGACATACAGTGATGTCATCGATATCTAAACCGATTCAGTTCACCGAAGAATGCTCGACACTGAACCTGTCTGACAGCATCGAAAGTTGTTGCCATATCTGCAGACCCTGGCACCCACCGTTCCATCACCAACTGCAGAGCTAGTCAAGCGTCACCACATTCTTATGTCGAGCAACCTGCAGTCAACATTGGTTTCCAGTCAGTCAAGCTAACTGACTGACCTGGAAGCCAGTGTACACCCCATCAGCACTGGGGAATCTGTCACGGATTCAACACGACACAATTGGGATCACTCAGTGGACATTCATATGACAAACTGTTAGTATGCAGCATGTTGCATGGCTGTAGAATCTTGTCCGAGATCCTGGACAAATACAACTGCCCAGTATGCCATATTAACTTGGAGAGCTAGTGGTACTAAGCACACTAGTTCAATCTCCTGTAAAAAAAAAACATATATTCAGTAAACAAAAACAGGCATCATAGTAGTGTTGGGAGTAAATAATTATGATGTGTTCATTGTCATAATCGGTATATAGTAATGTTTCATGTATGACCTGCAGCATTTCACAAGAAAAAAGGCAGCAAGAAATGTTCTATTACAGCTACATCTATACATGTTGATATCTTAGGAACAGTCAGTGTTTACCAGAGTTGTTCCGGGGAAGGGTGGCTTGATACAGCATGCAGACATTAGTGGAATATGCAATTTTTCAAAACGGTGAACAATTTTAACTGTTTTTCGTTACTATGTGTTCATTGTCATTACATGAATTTAAAAGTGTTCAATTTCATTACAGTGACGCCTCATCTTAGTCATTATTATAGACTGATTTAAATTCTGCTAATCACTAAAGCATCAGTAAAGCGCATTTATATTTTTGGTTTTGTTTTCAGTATACAAATTCATGTCAGTGTCTGCCATGTGTAACTACTATACATATTTATGTTTGACATTTTAAGCCTGAGGTTGAATGGTCAAGGTGAATGTTGGAAATGACAGAATGAGGTGTTATTGTGATGATAACATTACATTTTCTTCGTCAAGTATTCAATGGTTCATAATACGTATGCCTACCTTCTTCAAGAATGACTAATTTATTTTATAAACTTTCAGAGTCATCGCCATATGCTAAATACTGTTTAAATGTGTATTAATATGTCTGTGTTGATACACCTGTGGGTATAATATACAAGTGCAGAAGTCAATCTAGTTTTCTAAGATGTTATTATTAAAATGTGTATGAAAACAAATGTGGTATATTTAAATGTGCACATTAAAATTTGTTGATAACTTATACGTGGTTGATTGTTATAAATTTGAAATTACCTGGATTGATCAAATGTGGGCCTGCCGCAGATTATGTATCATCCCTGTGTCTGCCTGGCCCGGGTGACCGCCTCTAGCTCCTCCTCTCATTCTCATTCATGGGTTGCAATGTGGTCTCTATCAATACATAAATACATAAGAATAGCCGGCATATGTCAGCTGAAAGGTATCACAGGATACCAATTAATGCATTACATACACTATAGCCAGGCATCAAGGACCCCAATGGAGACAAGTGCGTGCATTTTCTTGTGTAATCCTTATATATGGTGTACTCTAGGTGTATTTATATTTTATGTATTTACACGTTTACATTTTTATATTGAATAAAATCATCACCATTATGCTTGTCATATAAAAATCTAAATTATTTTGCATAAAACACAATTGCAAATCAACAATATTCTGCAGTAATAGTATCAAAAATATGAGTCACAAAAAATGTTTTAATAATTACGATCACCAACATTACGGATGCTCCCTGACTAAGTTACTCGCACGAACAACAGGGGCCTGCTGCCAAAGCAATGTTACTTGTCATTTCGCACCATCACGTCATCTACTCTCGATATGTATTGTCGGAATAACAGCTTATTAACAACATCCTGCGTAACCAAATACAATACATATGAAATATTAGGTATCAAATATTATGCTCGTTGTCACTCTCTGGCTGATATGGTGACTGTCTTAGACTTAGTCTTAGACTTTTGAGTTAGAACTTAAAGTCAGCCTCGACAGGCTCGAATCGAGTGTTGACGTTCGCAAGTTGCAATTCTCGTTGAATTAATACACGGCTACGCGTTCTTGTTGCTAACTGCGATAGTCTAATACGTACCTTCGTACAACCACTTTGGAATTATAATCTTCATCTTGATACGCTAAAGCACGTGTGTGTTGTTATTGTTTTCGAATGCCTGGGATGCCGATCTCGCGTAAAGCACATGACCGAAGTGGCGCAGTAGGCAGACAGCGCAATTGGCTTTCGCCAGCGATACCCGCTGTAACGACAAATCTTTTTTTTGACGATTAAAAAACAAGCACGCATTTTTGTTTATTAAACCGACTGTGCGCACTGGTTAAACTATTCACACATTACACATCTGGACATAAAAGAACCGGATTGGCGATGGGCAAACGAAGTGATTGAGCACCTTTAAGCTGAATTCGCTTTGTCGAGTAACCAAAGCAGCTCTCGCTGTGTTGTCGTCATGATTCGTTGGTCACGTCGGTGTAAGCTCAGGCGGACACACGTCGCTGATCGCCGAACCACTAAGAGGAAGTTGTGTGTTGCTTTATAGTAAGAAAACAGGACGCTACTGAATACGACTCTTGCTGTAATTGATAAATAGATTTTCTAACAATCGCAAACAGCACACATGCTTCAAAACGACTACGTGACGTCCTTGTTGACTGGTTCTTAGAAATGGCACCAAAAGTGCACAAAATCCGATAATTAATTATAAAATGTATGGCAATCACAGCCAACGTGCACGCTTTATGGAAACTACCTGAAGTCGGAGAAACTTCCTTGTTGATTGATGCTTAAAATCAAATCAAATCAAATTAAGAAATACTTTAATATCTGTCCTAAAAGAATAAACTTTAAAACAGAAAATTTTCTTTCGGCTCATCCGTTGACCACCAATCAATCAATTAACTCTAAAAAAAGATATCAAAACACAAACAGTCCCTACACGTGTAAAGTCCCCACACATGTAAAGTCCCCACACATGTAAAGTCCCCACATATGTAAAGCCCCACACATGTAAAGTCCTCACACATGTAAAGTCCCCACACATGTAAAGTCCTCACACATGTAAAGTCCCCACACATGTAAAGTCCCCACACATGTAAAGTCCCCACACATGTAAAGTCCCCACACATGTAAAGTCCACACACATGTAAAGTCCCCACACATGTAAAGTCCCCACACATGTAAAGTCCCCACACATGTAAAGTTCCCACACATGTAAAGTTTTACGAGCAGGATGTATATAAATAACACATTAACGTTTCCTAAAACGAAAACTAAACACACCACACAAACACAAGATTGACTAAATGTAAAGTTTTTTCAAGCATAAAAAATCGCATCATATTTCGCCAAAAAACATCAAACGGTCCACTGACTCCGCCTAACGAATTAATACAGTTGTTATTGCACATTTATATTTTAGTTGACAACAACACGTGGCAGCGTGATTGCCGGTGGATTGGCGTCCACGTCGTTGACAATAAGCGCATTGTATTGTACAAAATTGTCCATTTTTGATTGACATTATGCTCCTTATATCAAGTCATACAGCATGCTTTGAAAAGTCGGGGTGGCTTGAACAATATTAAGCACCACTGACTAGCTTGCACCACCGGTAGAGCTAAAACATACTTTATTTACACTGGCGCTAAAATGTGAACGTATCAACACTCAATTATCCAAGAAAAGAAAAGCATAGCATATCGCAAAGACGAAGACGTAAGAACCTAACTGAATATAACTATCTGAAATACAACCTCAACAGGTCAATGGTAAAAGGAATCGAGTGTTTTAAAGCTGCCAACCATCCCGGGAAATCGAGGAGTCTTCAAGGTTTTGGATGTATCTTACAGTCTCTCGAAATGCAGGCACATCTCCCGAATTCCCCAAATTTATCGCTGAAAATCTCCGATAGCGCTCCCCCTGTTTCGAGACAGTGCTACACCAAGGGACAAGTATTGCGGCATGCTGAACCGCTGAATTTCTGGCGACAGCAAGAAACGGGATGCGCGCTGAACCGCTAATGAATCTCACGAATTAAAAAAAGTTGACAGGCATAGTACTTATAAAAAGGCGTGTGGACATCGGCTCCTCGGAGGAGAAACATTTACATTTCCCATAATTATCTTATGTATACAATTATGTGTATCTGTGCGTGTGCGTGTGTATGTGCGTGTGTATGTGCGTGTGTGCGTGTGTATGTGCGTGTGTATGTGCGTGTGTATATTGAGTGTTGTGCTTATTTTAGATTCACAAATCATGATCTTTAAAATGATGCCTTCCTTGTTGAATTGTCGTAATTATTTTGATTTATTGCTAAAGTCGAAGCAAACTTCAAAAAGCAACATGTTGAGAAGTGAAGTAACGTGTTCGTAAATTATATATTTTACTAGTTTATATGGCTTTTTTAGGAAAATCAACTGGACTCTGACATATGAGATTATAAGTTGTCTGTTAAGCTATTTTGGCCTCGTGTGCCGAATATGCATGTGCGCGTTAATTATCGGTTCAGTCTGGCGGGTTACGCATGATACCATCTCTAACTGGCATGCGGCAATTTCCTGTGACGTGTCTGGCGAGTACAGTTACAGGTAGTTACGTGTCAGCGATTACGATCTGTCATGTCAGCACGACACCACCAGACCACAGCATTCAATCAGATGCGACGACTGTGAACTGGTGCCCGGGGCTATGAATCACTTCACGTCAAATCACGTCATAGCTATTCATTGAGCACGCAGCAGCGCTTACCGGTGTAAAACGTTCAGACAACTTCCCCGTTCAAATAGTAAGGTAGTGGTCTTTATGACAATTTATGTCAGTTTAAGAACACTACCAGTCGTCAGTTTCAGCAATTCCTTTTATTGTATGAACTATTTCAACTTTTCCAAATACATGTTTAGGACCTATTTTATAATGTTGTAATTAACCAATTATATTTAGAAAAATATGAAATAAATATATTTTACGCATTACCTTGGTATAGAAACACTCATTTTTGTATTAGTTGCCGTTTTTCTTTCAAACATGGTATATAGAACATGTTCACAGCAGGAAACTTAAACAAAGGTTTAATTTGTTTGATAGTTGCATTTGGTAAAAGACATCAAATTTGAGTATTTCGATCCAGTGATAGGTGGTGCAATGTGGCGAAATGTTCGTTGAATGGATCAGCCTTCATTTTTGCCTGTGGTTGTGGCTGACTGTTCTGCTTGGCTTTGTTCGATTGAACCGCGCTAATTTAACCGTAAAGTAATTGAGGTGTTTGTTATGTCACGCGTCGTCTTAGTTGTTGCTGTGCTATAGATCTGATGTAGAAGTCTCGCTCACCTTTTTGAATGCCATGGTTCAAGCGCTTTTTAACATTGTTATGCGTCGGCAGTGAAAGGAGGATCACTTCAAAGCTTTGAGCGGTGGAACAATGTATATTTGGCCGCTATCATATTGTCCAGATCGGCTTTCAAACTGGAGGGTTGTTTAACAGCGTTGACACGCTTCGGGTTTTTGTTCATTCGACACTTTGTTAAACATCTCCCTTTTTACTTCAACGTCGTCGGTCATTTCGATCAGTGATCGTGGGCATTGTAAGCCATAAGCCGGAGGGTTTGTTGGTACATGTTTAGCAACGAATGCTCATAGTGATTTTTGGCTACACCTACATCCCCAGAGATAGAAAATAGGTGATAATATTGCAGCAATCCCAGCTTTCTGTGACAAATCACTCTTTTTCACACTATTCCCATATCCGCAACAACAAGATTTATATAAAATTGCTAATGGGGGATCCAATACAAACTACCATGGCATATTTACTATATCTCTCAGTAAAACGAAAATTGGATACAATATGGGATAAATGTCATGCATTCCATACATATTAAAATTAGTTTCATACCTTGAGAAGTGTGGATATGTTGTGGTATTTTATTTACTACATCTCAAAATGCAATCCACAGCATTCAGGTTTTCAACAAAAATCACTTAAAATTCTGGCTAATAACCACATGTATCCCCATTCGAGGTTCTTATTGCATAAGAATGTTGGTTTACATCCATAGATATGGAAAATATGTGATAGCATTGTACACACATTCTTTTGTGTGAAATCACTCTTTTTAATTCTTTCCCCATTTCCGTGAAAGCTATTTTTCTATGGAAATTGCTGAAGGGGTGATCACACACAAACCATTATACAATAGTTATTATACATGTTATGAGTACGATAACTGTACATAATATGGCTGCACTGTAGTGTGTCATGTAGATGAGAAAATGGTTTTAATACCTTGCGAAATGTGGAATTTATGGCATTTTATCTACCGCGTATCAACATGCAATTCACATCATTGAGGCATTCAACAAAAGAAATCACTTAAATGTGTGGCTAGTAACCTCATGTATCCACATTCAAGATTCTCGTTGCAACAGAATGGTCACTGGACTTCAGTTTTTATTAAGTAGGCACAGTCTGTACATTTTATTGCAGTTATGTGTATTATCATGACATTGGAATTTGCAGTTGTGGTCACAGAGCAGTGTTCTGAGAGACGGATGGAAGCGACGGAATATGTCAGCACAACGTCTGTTTATATATACATGATCGAGAAAGGATTATGATTGCGGGCGTGTTGCACCACACATGAGTTGGTCGGACCCAACATGACCAATTCTTTGTATAATGTATAGATTGCAAATGAACACCTTTCATCATATCCACATTGACACTCCCAGCATAACTGACGTCACCTTTCAGATATAATTGACGTCATCTTTCAGACATAATTCATAGTTCTGTTCGTACCACACTGACACGCATGTATGAACATTTTTGTTAACATATACCGATTCTTTGGTGTCACATTCGAGATACGACGAAGGATATAGTTAAATGTTGTCGCGACGTGGTATAAGCCAGCAAACCTCCACCCCGCGTTCCGTTGCGATCTCGCTTTCTGGCTGATAAAAACAGCCAGTTATGAATATCGCATCATGGTCACTTGAATAGTACGTTTTAGACCATGCGCTTTACTTGAAACATGATTCATTTTCCATTCGGATAACCGTAGGTTTTTTTTCTATCTAATGCGAATCCCGCTGACTTTGCTGTCGTGTTGTTAACGTATACGCATGTACCCATCTGTTGACAAATAACGGTTTTCACACAAGTGGTGGGGACACGATCATTGAATTAGTTGCTGTTAGAAGGTCGATCACGTGGCATGAAACCAGCTGTGCAGCCGATGACGACGGTCCGTCTTGCGTTGCGCCCAGATGCCCATTGGGATAATAACAAAATGATCATCGGAAGCATCGACCGTAGACGAACCTGGTTGTCCTGACTAGGTGAACCAAAGGCCACTTGAAGCTTACATGTACATACATGATATAACGTAATGTAATATAATGTAGGTGAACCAAAGGCCACTCGAAGCTTACATGTACATACATGATATAACGTAATATAATGTAATGCAATGTAATGCAATGCAATAAATGCAATGCAAAGCAATGCATTGACCTGCCTAAAAGCATTGATTTCCCCGTTGATATTGTTACATTATATAATGTGCGAGTTAGCAGGTGTTTCTGAATACTATTTAAGCGGCGCCTATATTTCGCTGGATGTCAGTGCAGGTCTAGGTACATTGGTGTCATGGGTTCACTCTTGCGTGTCCTGGTGAATAGGGGAGTAGCGCACCCAGCACAGTTCTGTCTACGCCGGAAACGGTTCATTAGCAGCAGTAACCTAAGACGGTTGATCAGCGCCACGATCACGGCTTTAACGTGGCGTGGGTAATGTACACACGCCATGACGGCTCATTTAGACACTTGTTGAAAGAAGTCCGTTTCAAATACGACTATTGACGCCGTTTTTTGCATACTTCTGCACCCACAAAGCAGATGCATATAGTTAACGTTAATGAAATGCATCAATAGCACAGTCCATGTCCACGTTAGTTAAGGTGAAATGTGAACAATGCATATATATAGGGGCCTATATATATATATATATATTATATGTATATATATATATATCATATACATATATTATATATATATCATATACATATATTATATATATATAATATATGTATATTATATATATATATGTATATTATATATTTATTTATATATATATATACATATATATATATACATATATATATATATATATATGGAAGTATCCATGTTTAAGTAGTCAAATCTTAGTCTAGAACATACGGTAGGTAAGGCCAATTTACCCGGCTACGTGACATTGGTGATTGGTGTCTCCTTTGTATACACAATAAGTTCAAACATACGAAATACCACAAAGCTAGATGCAGTTCATGTTCTTGCCCTCGTGGTAACAATACTAACCGTCGTTGAAGAAGCAGCCAAGAGGTAAACTGTTCAGATTAAAACTGGAGCTTCATAACAATTATTATACAAACCGATGTGGCACTGTGCGCTGTGCACCGTATACTACAGTGACGCGGTAGCTAGTGCATCGGACTCGCAATCGAGATAAACCGGGTTCGAATCCCGTGCTGCCGTGTCGAACCTTTAGAAAGTTCGTTCACTCTAAGTTGATCCAGTTCATTCAGCTGTATGAACCTGGCTATAGACAATGGCGGATATTTGTGTACGAATAGTTTATGCGTTTTAATTGCAGCGCCGTGAGTGAATTCTTCCCAGAGAAGTCGAGATGGTGTTTGATTGAACACGTCTGCCGGGGAGGAAAGTGTAAAGTGCCCGGAACAATCCTAAGGACTGGATATTGCGCTATATGCGAACTTACCTTAACGTTGCTTTATTATGATAGGATAATATCATGACATTCATTGTACTAGTTGGTGGAGAAATGCTGTGATAAATGTATTGAAATAAAGACATTATAATATTTGCAAACCTTCCTGGCTTGCCTTGTGCATATACACTTTACCTTACGATAGGTCCCACGCCGAATGGCTGCAAACTTGACACTAGCACGTCTGGATATTCACCATCAGGATGGTTCTATCGTAGTGATTTTGACATATCGAGCGACATGTATGCGATATATGCCAAAAGAATATTTCCAAAAACACGATCGATTTATCCTTCCCCGAATTAACATTTGTGAAATAGCATCGCTTTTAGAGATGATGTGTGCTTAACAAAGTATCGTGATTACTTGTGTATTAGTGTATATTTATACTACTTTAAATGGGACTTGAGTAATATAAATCAAGAGATTATATCGTTGAAAATCTACCTAGGCAGGACTGTAATAGAACATATGGACTAAGGGATAGGCTGTTATAATCTAGCACGATCAACGCGTGTTCAACAACAAAATGAGCTACCACAAATTTGGAACAAGTACACATGGGCAGATATACAATTATACTTGATGCGAATCATAGTATATCATTACGTTGTATGATACAAGCGTGATGAATGCATGCAACGGTGAACTCATACAAACGTGTCGCGAATTATAAATTGTGGAACACATGCGTGTCTGTGAATCAAAGATCAAAGACAGAAGAACTGCAATAGCAGTTGTCAAAATAGGTAGTAAACAGTGGTGTTGCTAAAGGATGTTCAACCAGACAGTTTTTGACTCGACGTGTGAACATTTTCAAGCACGTAAATGTAAATCCTGGTATGCAGTCCTTGAGACTGCTCAATGCCCTTTACACGACGCTCCATTGCTGCCCAGTTAATTCGAACACCATAATTATATATAGTTTCAACCACGCTCGATTTCTATACAAAACCCTGTGACGAGATTCACCGATCATTGTCTACTACCAGTTGCAGCTGGTTGATCAAATGTAACGTGGAGTGAACGGAATTGCCAAACTTCGAAACGTCAGTGAGATTACGTGAACCCAGCTATCTCGACTGTATGTAAAATGTTCTGATAACTAAGCAACAGCTTAATCTCAGACGTATGTCAACAATACAACTGTATTTAAACATTGCAAACTGTATGGGAAATATCACACACACGCATCCACACACACACGCTCACAGACAGACAGACAGACAGACAGACAGACAGACAGACAGACAGACAGACAGACAGACAGACAGACAGACAGACAGACAGACAGACAGACAGACAGACAGGCAGGCAGGCAGACAGACAGACAGACAGACAGACAGACAGACAACATACAACAGGCAGATATACACAGATTGACATACATACAAACAAGGAAGCATACATGTACATACAGATATATGTCCCCAGATAATAGACATAATCACACACGCACATAGTGTTGAAATGGCATGGTTGAAATGGCATTGTTGTCCTTAATTATACGTCTCGCGCCCAAACAAGTGTCCGCCTTTATTACTAAAGACCATATTCATTTGAGTTGGAGTGAAATCTAACATAATAGTTTTGAAAAGTAGACAGTAAAGAGCAGTACTTTATACTGACACACATGTAGGCGTCAGTGTTCGATCTGAAACAGAAATAACCCTTGATTTTTCCATCAGGTTCTGTAATAGTACCAGGATGGATTTTCCTTAACAGCTAAATGTGTTAGTGAAACGATCCCTGCGTTGATAGTATTACGCAATCGAGTTGACGTAACAACATTTCGAATTAATTGATAAACGTAGGCATTTAGCAAACAAGCATCAATTGGCACATTGACATTGCAGCTTAGGAATTGACGCCTCACTCTACCCTAGCAAAACACGCACGCACTCACACAAGCACGCACACTTACACAGACTCAGTGACATAGGGACAGACATACATGCAAAAAAAAAACATCACATACCATAACAATATGCACACCCATAAACACACAAAACACACACACATACACACACCAAACCACACACGCACATGCACACTCGCGCGCGCCAACACACACACGCGCACACGCACACACGCACACACGCACACACGAACACACGCATACACGAGCAAACGCACACACAAAACACACGCTCATAACCCATAATTACATGTGTGACGATCCAGCGATCCATCGTTGTTAGAATGGCCTGTTAAGTGTATGTTGCCGCGTCCCTAATCGTATGCCTTGCGCGTTAACAATTGTTTGTGCGCCCGCGTTTATAAATAGAGAGCGAACTGAGAGTTGTAGGCGAAATATATAATATAATAGTTGACAAAGCAGACTAGCGTGTTCCGCAATAGATGGTGTGGCAGCTAATTATTTTAAAACCCAGTTGTTTTCGACCATAACATTTTAAACTTTTAAATCAAGCAAATACCAGCCAGGCAGACAGACATAAAAAAGACAGGCTGACATACAAACAAACAAACAGAGAGATATACACCCACACATACATGCATACACACATGCATACATGCATACACGCATACAATACACGCATACACGCACGCACGCATGCACGCACGCACACACGCACACACGCACACACGCACACACGCACACACGCACACACGCACACACGCACGCACGCACGCACACACGCACACAGACAGACAAACTGAGATACAGACAAATTAATAGACAGGCAGAAAACAGACAGGCAGACATACAGCCAAACAACCTGACAGACAGTCAGACAGACAGACAGACTGACATACATACAGACAGACAGACAGACAGACAGACAGACAAACCCACAGATAGTCAGACAGACAGACAGATATACATAGATATACAGACAGGCATGCATACAGACATACATACATACAGACAGACAGACAGACAGACATACAGACAGACAAACCCACAGATAGTCAGACAGACAGACAGACAGACAGACAGACAGACAGATAGATAAATATATATATATAGTTTATTTTTGGAATCGTATAAATCATACATACAAACATAATCAAACAAGTATAACAATCGGTGATGTAATATATATTCGATATTTCCAGGCTGACAGCGGAGCCAATTAAGTCTGTAACCAGTTGGTTTAAATGATAATAATAAAATCAGTAGATCTACTTATTAAGTGAACTGTTCGCTGCCAACCCCACCAATAGCCGTATAAACAATGTAACAATAATTTCACGTGTAGCGTGTTGATACCGTTTCTATAATAGATCATATATGTAAAACGGAACAACAACAATATGAAATAGTAAACGTTCAATTAAATTGTGTATCAAACATTTGGGGATCCCAACTACCGACAATGACTAGAATATGATTACATATGAACAAGTGTTTCGTAATGAATTAATATTCTGCTACATCTTCATACCTACTTACAACAATTGTTTTTAGTGATAATACTACACTTTTTAGGTTGTTTTTGTTTTGAGTGATAGTTGAAATTGTATTGCACATCAACGGACCTTTACATAACAAACTGTTTGAAGATCTTACAGTAGAAATGGTGAAAGAACGTATATGTGAAGTTTGTCTAGTTCCGTGAGTGTATATGTCACAGGTAAATGTAACAAAATTGGATATAGCAGTAGTGGTAGGCTCCCGTGAACATAATTATACATACATTTTTCAACTTCAATTTCATATATATCTTGCAATTTTATTAAATTTAGGCACATAAAGAGGGGGTGCGAGTGTTCCCAGTAATTTCTGTTAAGTTTTGTATGTGGATTCTCACAAGATGATTCCGTACGTCAAGTAGGGGTAAACAAATTATAATAAATTGTTTTAAGGCAGAGACAGGAAGATGGCGGCTAACTTTATTAATTGGGCATAAAGCACTGGTTAGTTTATTTTTGCATACATTTATGTGTTCCTGCCAATCACATCTTTCATCAATATGAAGGCCTAGAAATGTTACATATTTCATATGCTTAATTATTTTATTAGACATTGTTAGGAACAATTCTTCACTCTGAGGAGGACTGGATCTACTGAATAACATGCATTTTGTCTTGGAAACATTTAGGGATAATTTATTCGCACGAAACCAGTCAGCTAATACGTTAAGTTCGTTATTCATATCTTCATATATATTATTTATTTGATTTTCAATCTTATATATAGTAGTGTCATCAGCAAATAATACTTTTGCTCCTTTTATACAAAAGCGAAGGTCATTTAAGTATAAGATAAAGAAGAGCGGACCGAGGATACACCCCTGCGGGACACACACATGTTAAGTCTCCTGCATTCGCCGGGGGACTCCTGGAAATCCATCAAATCCCCCGATCTCCTGGAAAGAAGAACAAATCTCCTGGATTTTCAGTGAAACCTGATATTACAAGACCCTCCAATTTACGCATAAATCTCATGCATTGCTTAACGTTTTATTATAACATGATTATTAATGTCTATGGAAAGTATCCTTTTTTGTTATATTTTAATCCGATTTATGTATAAATGTCTGATTTTCTAAGATCCTCCGATTTAGGTATAAATGCCTGATTTTTCGAGACCCTCTGATTTACGTATAAATCTCCTGGATTGGCGTTTCTGAAACTTAACATGTATGGGGACACCGTATGTGATATCTTGCTGAAGCGAATTTCTATTATTGAATTTAACGTATTGTATGCGCCATTGACACGTACACCCTCCTATGCAAAGCAACAATGCAAGACAAGTGTATATTGGATATACTGTCCACCAGGTTACTGTTGGCCTACTCCGCTAGGGGACACCACCTTTCGTCTTACTCTGTCACTTCACATAGGACATTAAAGGAAATAAAAAAAGGCATTAGCTAACATCTTTTTTCCATGTGTACACAAAGTTTAACCTTTTATGTAACATTTGACAACATTAAAAAAATACAGAAAAATATATTTGTAGCATAAATTCGATTTTTAACCCTCTGTGTAGCGATTCCCGCGGAAAATAAAAATTTAATGAGCTAGGCGATCACGTGGTATCGGGACGTCACTTATGACCCACACTCGCATCAGGCCGACCCTTTCCATGCATTCAGAACATGTTTACAAGTATAGCTTTTGGGTCGAAACGAGCGTCAGAATGAGTTATTGTGCAATATTCCGATGAAATACAAACACTAGCAGTTATCTTACCGTTCCACGTGAATCCAATTTTATTCAAAACATTGAATGCGAATGGGCCAACAAGTCGACTAGGTTTCGCCGAGCTTGGGCTCATTTTCAGAATAATTATATCGAATGCAACCAACGAGAGATAATCTACGCCAATAAACATACATATCAAACATATATTGTATCCAGCTACAGAAAGTAACATGTATGGATGGAGGAGTTGTACAATTTATCATAACAACTTAAGTCCTGTTGGCTCAGTTGGTAAAGGCGTTGGTTCTTTGGCATTCAGTTTGCAATCGGGCGACACCGGTTCAATCCCCCCACCAAACCATTGATCTTTGTTTACACTTTTTTTGGTTTATGTTTTCACGAAGTAATATAAACCAAATAATTTTTATACTATGATGCACTGATTGTAAGTATTTATTTTATTTTTTTAGTAATTATTTATTCGCCACAAAAATGAAAATATGGGAATTATATAACGATGTTTCAAAATGTTATTTATCCAAACAAATATAATGCAATGGATATATAATTTATTAATTGTATATATATATATATATATATATATATTGTACGGTAATATATTGTAATTATATATGTGAAAACAAATGGTGATCTGTCTGGATAAATAAAATTTTGAAATATCGCGTTATATATAATTACCATATTTTCATTTTTGTGGCGAATAAATAAATACTACCAAAATATTTACAAACAGTGCATCATAGTATAAACATTATTTGGTTTATATTACTTCGTGAAAACATAAACCAAAAAAAGTGTAAAAAAATCAATGGTTTGGTGTGGGGTTTGAACCGGCGTCACCCGATTACAAAATACACGCCGAGGAACCAACGCCTTTACTAACTAAGCTAGCAGGACCCACAGAGATTCTCTGACTGATTTAAGTTGTTATAATAAATTGTACAACTCCTCCTTCATACATCGATATTCTAGTGATATTATGAGATTATACACGTTACTTTCTGTAGCTGGATACGATATATGTTTGCTATGTATGTATATTGGTGTACATTATCTCCCGTTGGTTGCATTCGGTATAATTATTCTGAAAACGAGCCCAAGCTCGGCGATACCTAGTCGACTTGGAGGCCCATTCGCATTCATTGTTTTGAATAAAATTGGATTCATGTGGAACGGTAAGATAACTGCTTGTTCCTCTATGATGACTAGTGTTTGTATTTCATCGGAATATTGCACAATAACTCATTCTGACGCTCGTTTCGACCCAAAAGCTATACTTGTAAACATGCTCTGAATGCATGGAAAGGGTCGGCCTGATGCAAGTGTGGGTCATAAGTGACGTCACATCTCGGCATCCCGAAAAGCGCGCCAAAAATATGCATATTCGAAAATGTCCGGATGCACAGCATTAAATGTGGAATTTCTAATTCATTGATTTTTTTTTGTTTTTGGTTTGGTGGACATGGAAATAGATAGCAGGATGTAATATAACATGAATTCAAGCCATAGATGTTTTTATTCCCTTTAATTTTGTATGCGCCCCTGACACATACATCCTCCTATGCAAAGCAACAATGCAAGCCAAGTGTAGATTGAAATAGGCCAACTTAATGACATTTAGTTTTATTCATTTACATACACCATGTATACAACAACATAAATACATCAACACATATATCCAGCAAGCATGCCGGCCCCAATGGTATTGCTAACCATCCTCGCAAGCCAGGGCTGTTTGCCATGCAAAATTAGCCCTGGCAGATCTCCTACGCGAAGTGCGGAAGTTAGCCTGAGTGAAATTAGTAATTGACTTCGACAGTCGCGATTGCGTCACCCGTTAGAACAGCGCAAATACCCGCCCTAATTTGAAGACGGATAAACGACTTCTGGGAATCCCAATAATAAGGGGCCAATATAATTACCCGTTCGCCCATTAGCACGAACAGCTGAACGGTATTGTGTATTCGAATAATTGCTTCTACTTCCTAATTCCTAAACATTGCATGTAACACGAGCCACGGTTGGTTGAAATGAGTTTTATTATGACCATCTGACCTGCCGCCAACCACTGATCAAGTGGGCGATTTCACAGGCTGAGCTTAAATTCAGAATTTCGCAAAGCGATCAGCCAGGGGGTAGTGCAGGCTGGGACTGGTGTAATCAGCAGCAGCGACCCCTGGCGCGCGAGGATGTTGCTAACGAATACCTACAAGTCCTAGACGTATTACCAACTACCAGTACTAACTATCTCACGACACTATATTTACAATTGACACCGTGTCGGTGGGGGTTACTCCGCCTTCATCCTGCCTGTACCATTAGCAGCCTACTTTATTTACCGCACTAAAAACCCCGAGTACACTACTGAGATCCAGTAAGAGGGAAAGCCTAGGCCAAACCTCGTGTACTTATATAACAGGGAAAAGCGTCCAAGAATCTACATTGCATACAGTCATACATCAAGTGTGGCACAGGGAGGAGGATGGCGAATCATTATTATTGAATTTAACATATTGTTTCCGGTTTGAGATATAACTCTTAAACCATTTGAGTGGAGTACACCTTATTCCATAATATTCAAGTTTATGTAATAAGATTTTGTGATAAATTTGATCGAATGCTTTACTCAGATCCAGGAAAACACTAACGACCGAGTCTTTTTTCCAGAGCTTTTATGTCATCACTAGTAAGTGTGGTTATAGCTTTTATTGTTGAATGTTTTTGACGAAAAGCATATCGGGTATTGTCCAGTATTTTTTTTCTTCAAAATCATAAGTCCTTCTATGTACAATGTTTCCCAGTATTTTATAAATTTGGGGTAACAAAGATATGGGTCTATAACAAAAAAATTCATCTTCAGCATTTGACTTATAGACAGGTATAATTTTTGCTATTTTCAATTCATCTAGTACTATTCCTTAACTATTGACTTGGTTATAAAAATAGTTATTGGTAGAGCTATTTGCTCACCGAATAGTTTTAGAACAAGCGGACTCAGCTTGTCATAACCAGAACTTTTCTTAGGTTTAAGAGACATTTAATTTGCCTGATCTCATTTTCATCGGTGGGGTTCATAACAAACTACTGGATTTGGTTTAAGGCAATTCTGAAGATATGCTGTAAAATGCTTTTTAGATTGAGGTATTGCATTTGCGTGGTTTGGACCAACATTTGTAAAAAGTGCAAACTATGGAACAAATAACAATATAATAATAATAATACTTATTATTATTATTATTATTATCATCATAATAATTATAGTAATCGTAATATTAATGACAACAATAAAGTAATTAAATATAGGGATAACAAATTAATTACGATCGTTTTCGCGCAATACCACGTATGGGTACGTAAGGCAGCCCGGCAGGTACGGTTAACGTATGCGGCCATCGACATCGTGGAGTCGAACTGTACGCCAAGCACAAAGTGTGTGTTGGCTGAAGTGCTGACGTTGTATCTGCAGATGTCAAAGGGAAGAGGAAGTGGTGGAATTGACAATATCCCAGAATGGTGCGGTGTATTTGGTTTCTTTGACAAACTTTTTTAAATAACACATCACGTTATAAATACGAACTTTACGTTAGTCTTCCTCTCTGTAAAATGGGACTAAACAATAGTCGTTGTAGTCGAATAATCAATTTCTGACATTTATGTGACAAATAATTATTATCGTCTTACGCACAGTCGCCGCAGCGCCCGCTAAGAGGAAGTTATGTGTTGCTTTAGAATGACGGTGAGAAACAGGACGCTAGTGGATGCAATTGTTGTTATAATTCATAAATAGATTTTCTAACAATCACAAAGAGCACACATGCTTCATAACGACTGCGTGATGTCGGAGTATCTTCCTTTTGACTGGTTCTTACAAATGGTATCAATATATATATATATATATATATATATATATATATATATATATATATATATATATGTATATATATATATATATATATATATATATATATATATATATATATGTATATATATATATTGTGCTTTGGGGATTCGTGAACATTAAACGGAAGAGAAGATCAATAAATTTCCTGGCCATATTTTTAACATATTAAGATCTAACAACCAGCCTTTTATAGTATTACTGTCATTTTTGTAGTGTATCCAATATTGGTAACATGCATTTTTTAAGGAAATGTACAACTGATCTAAGATCCGCAAATAGTGCTGTTAAAATAAAAACAACTTTATTGTAGCTAATATGTTCACAAACACGTACAATAATAGCAAATACACGTACATCACGAACAGTTCTTGGAAATGGTCATGTAATATTAATATATATTATGAATGTATGTGTGTTTGTATTAGTATTAACTATTGTTGTATCAACTTCGTTATATATTGAGTGTGGACTATAATTATAGGTGTTATTCAAGAGCACGATGTGACATCGTAATTTTATGAACATATTGCAGACACATGGAATGATTTGTCGCATTTGGCTGTGTATCTACCAGAGGACACTCTGACAACAAATCGGGAGATGTACATTTCAAATAATGCAATCCGGAGGTAGTTACTACAGTCGACCGTTTTTTAAAAACGTCACATATTTAACTAGTTGCACTACGAAATGTTACCGGCTTGGTCAATTGTACGGATGCGAATGTTAGTTGAAATAAACACAACTACATATCTTCAATGTAACGTATTGTCTCAACGGTCGGGACTGCAATACAGTTGAATCGAACTAATAAGGTAGTCCTTCGCACTGGGACTGATTAACGAGGTGACAATATTGATATGATTGATTTCCTACACTTTACCAACAAATATTTTGGGACTGTCCCAGGGTGACCTGACGTTGCGAGATGGCTGAATTAATGAGGTGACCGTAAAGCGAGGTTTTGCTGCATATCATCAGATTCATAGTGTTCAAGCTAATCCGATTGGCAATGTCGTAGGTACTATTAGCGCGCTCAATCAATGTCAACAGTTTAAGCTGAATTCGCTATGTCGAGTAACCAAAGCAGCTCTCGCTGTGCTGTCGTCATGATTCGTTGGTCACGTCGGTGTAAGCTCAGGCGGACACACGCCGCTGATCGCCGAACCACTAAGAGGAAGTTATTTGTTGCTTTATTGTGAGAAAACAGGACGCTACTGAATACTACTCTTGCTATAATTTATAAATATATTTTCTAACAATCGCAAACAGCACACATGCTTCACAACGACTACGTGACGTCGGAGTACCTTCCTTGTTGACTGGTTCTTAGAAATGGCACCAAAAGTGCAAAAAATCCAAAAATTCATTATAAAATGTATGGCAATCACAGCCAACGTGCTCTCTTTATGGAAACTTCCTTGTTGATTGGTGCTTAAAATCAAATCAAATCAAATT
The DNA here is from genome assembly GCA_020002185.1 of Paraescarpia echinospica. Classification (NCBI taxonomy): domain Eukaryota; kingdom Metazoa; phylum Annelida; class Polychaeta; order Sabellida; family Siboglinidae; genus Paraescarpia; species Paraescarpia echinospica. The sequence continues at coordinate 17,138,879 of CM034544.1, read as the reverse complement.
TAAAAAAACCTTTATTATCTGTCCTAAAACAATACACTTTAAAACAGAAAATTATCTTTCGGCTCATCCGTTGACCACCAATCAATCAATTAGCTCTAAAAAAAATAAAGATATCAAAACACACAATATTATTGCATGCACATGTAAAGTCCCCACACATGTAAAGTCCCCACACATGTAAAGTCCCAACACATGTAAAGTCCCCACACGTGTAAAGTCCCACACGTGTAAAGCCCCACACATATAAAGTCCCCACACATGTAAAGTCCTCACACGTGTAAAGTCCCCACACATGTAAAGTCCCCACAAATGTAAAGTCCCAACACATGTAAAGCCCCACACATGTAAAGTCCCCACACATGTAAAGTCCCCACACATGTAAAGCCCCACACATGTAAAGTCCCCACACATGTAAAGTTTTACGAGCAAGATGTATATAAATGACACATTAACGTATCCCAAAACGAAAACTAAACATACCACACAAACATACAATTGACTAAATGTAAAGTTTTTTCAAGCATAAAAAAACTGTCAAACCCAAACACTCCCAGAACACCAGAGAATGACACTAGTGCGTCAATGTCTGCATTATCAAAACACACGGTGACCAAGAAACCGTGTAATTAATAACTGATACGTGCATATTAAAATAGTATATTAAATGATATCCACATACTATAAACATGCATGTACACGAAGTGATATCATAGGTACAAATATCCCTATGTGATCGTACAGTGTTATGTATTAGATTATTGGTGGGAGACTGTGTGGCCCGCATCATATTTCGCCAACAAACATCAAACGGTCCACTGACTCCGCCTAACGAATTAATACAGTTGTTATGGCACATTTCTATTTTAGTTGACAACAACACGTGGCAGCGTGATTGCCGGTGGATTGGCGTCCACGTCATTGACAATAAGCGCATTGTATTGTACAAAATTGTCCATTTTTGATTGGCATCATGCTCCTTGTATCAACGTACAGCGTGCTTTGAAAAGTCGGGGTGGCTTGAACTAATATTAAGCACCACTGACTAGCTTGCACCACCGGTAGAGCTAAAACATACTTTATTTACACTGGCGCTAAAAAGTGAACGTATCAACACTCAATTATCTAAGATCCTCCAGAAAAATATAGCATATCGCAAAGACGTAAGAACCTAACTGAATATAACTATCTGAAATACATCTTCAACAGGTCAATGGTAAAAGGAATCGAGTGCTTTAAAGCTGCCAACCATCCCGGGAAATCGAGGAGTCTTCAAGATTTTGGATGTATCTTACAGTCTCTCGAAATGCAGGCAAATCTCCCGAATTCCCAAAATTTATCGCTGAAAATCTCCGATAGCACTACCCCCGTTTCGAGGCAGCGCTACATCACGGGACAAGTATTGCGGCGTGCTGAACCGCTGGATTTCTGGCGACAGCGAGAAACGGAATGCGCGTTGAACCGCTGATGAATCTTCCGAATTAAAAAAAATTGGCAGGCATAGTTCTTATAAAAAAGGCGTGTGGACATCGGCTCCTCTGAGGAGATACATTTACATTTCCCATTATTATCGCATGTATATAATTATCTGTGTGTGTGCATGTACGTGTGTATGAGCGTGTGTATGCGTGTGTGTATGATGAGTGTTGTGCTTGTTTTAGATTCGCAGATCATGATCTTTAAAATGATGCCTTCCTTGTTGAATTGTCGTAATTATTTTGATTTATTGCTAAAGTCGAAGCAAACTTCAAAATGCAACATGTTGAGAAGTGAAGTAACGTGTTCGTAAATTAATATATTTTACTAGTTTAGATGGCTTTTTGAGGAAAATCAACTGGACACTGACATATGAGATTATAAGTTAGGCATTTCTGCCGGAATCACAAAATTATCTATTAAGCTATTTTGGCCTCGTGTGCAGAATATGCCTGTGCGACTTAACGATCGGTTCACTCTGGCGGGTTACGCATGACACCATCTCTAACTGGCATGCGGCAATTTCCTGTGACGTGTCTGGCGAGTACAGTTACCGGTAGTTACGTGTCAGCGATTACGATCTGTCATGTCAACACGACACCACCAGTCCCGGCGTCAGATGCGACGACTGTGAACTGGTGCCCGGGGCTATGCATCACTTCACATCAAATCACGTCATAGCAATTCATTCAGCACGCAGCAGCGCTTACCGGTGTAAAACGTTCAGACAACTTCCCCGTTCAAATATTAAGGTAGTGGTTTTGATGAACCTATTTGAAAACAGTTTGTTGAACCTAAATTATTATCACTCATGTTGACTGTTGTCATTGTAGGTTCACAGTAAGATATATCTATTGTCTTTGTAGGTTCACAACAAAATATATTTGACATGTTATGAAATAGATGGATAATTTAAACACATGCATATTGTTATAAAACATATCATAAACATGTATCTGGTTTTTTTAATCGAACACTGATTGTTTTGAACCTAAGGTGAAAGGTGAAAACAAGTCCTTCAATTCAAAACACTAACGTAGTATTTATGATGGTGAATGTTTTCAAATACTATACCGGCATTCGCCTCGGTTCTGCAATACGAACTGTTCGACTATTCCAACGTGTTACTGAGTCCAGTAGCAAAAATAAACGTTTGTGTAAGTACTAATTTAATGTGTTACGTTAATATGTAGAAGTAAAATGTATGTATATAAATTGCTTCCGGATTCAGTTGGCTTCATTTTGATTAGGAAAATTACAAAGGCTACAATCTTGTTAGAACTTTTTTAACGTGACATTAAGAAACAACGTCACGTGACTACCGGGACTAGCAAATTACAACGCTAATGACGACACCGTGAGGGTGATGAAAGAAGGCTTAAGCCAAATACCATGATTCAGACAGTAAACTCCTGATCATAATAGAAGCAGGAAGTACAACCATTCAGTAGTTTGTTGTTAATAATATATAATGTTTACCGTCGTATTATTATTAATATTATTATTAATTTAGTTCAGCATAGACTTAGGACGGTTCATAAATGGGACAATTTTGTCTTCAAAACAGTTTTTATTTAGAACAAAGTTATCATCAGATATAAATAAGAATACTTAAAGTAAGATGCTGCTGCATATAAATAAATTATTTATTATTGTGAAGTGACCCCGGAGCGGTTACAAAGAAGGATGGTCGTAACACTGTTCTGGTTTCCTCAGAAAGAGGTGTTTCGAGATATACATTAATTTCGCTGGAACAACCATGTCAAAGGTACATACGTTGACTTTGCCCACATTGCCACTGATACCTGTGAACAGTTCATCAATACAACGCTTAACGGCACTATTAAACGCCAACTCGAAAACATATCCTATCCGAAACATAACATCTGGCTGGCGTCCAGTGTTTCTCTATTACTGTTCTCAAACTTAGCTAAAGTATGATCTATCATAACACTAGACACATAAACCACCACAATATTCTACTTACATATGAAAGGCAGCAATATGTTTTAACATCACTCTACATAAAGGATTTCATTTATTTAATCATTATTGCATGTTCATTGGTTCATATACCTATTGGTGTTATTCATACTCACGCAGTGACGCGGGAACGAAATTGGGCCGCTGTAACTTCTCCTTCTCCGCTGTCTCGGCTGTCAACCCACGACATCCGAACACGGGGGGCACAGTGCTGTTGAAAATTTTATTTTTTACGTCGCGCCGCTGCTGTCAATTTCCCTTCTCCATCTTCTCTCTGCTGAAATGATGACATCCCGAAGACGGGAGGGGGGTGCTTTCGAAAAAATAAAATTTTCGCCACCAAGCCGCCTATTACTAGGGGGGCACAAAACAATATGTCTACCCTCCAATTGCACACACCTTTCACAGTCGAAAAAAAATACATATTAATCGTTTCATAAAATTTACATTTTCACCCGCTATTGACGCTCGTCACAAAAACAAACATTCACGCTCACATTTAATGGGGGGCAGAACCATATGTCTAGCCCCAGAGAAATTCAAGAGGGGGCAGCTGCCCCCCTTCACCCATCCTGTACCTGCGTTTATGTACTCACGTCACTTCTTAAACGATCTGGAATATATTTGTATCATTGCCGTATACTTCTTTCACCATGTGAGTGCCTTCTTTGTCGATGGATGTTGGGGGACGTTTTTGGCCAGAGAGTGATGACAAAACGTAAACCGTCGCATTGAATAATGTTAGTGTATGTTAGTATTGACAATAAATTGGGCAAACCGTTAAGATTGATACAACTATGTGTGCTTTTTGTTATAAATGCAGGCGTTTTTACAAGGAGAGGTAATGTTCTTGCAGGAACCAATGTACAGGTGACATTTCTGTCCGTTTTAACACTGCCTCGATCTTACTTAACTAGGATTGAAGAGTCGCTTAATCTTAGACCACAGAACATTGTAGTTAGCAACATGTATTGTACGTCAGTACGGCTGAATTAGAGGACATCGTACTTGTATAATTAAATAAATAGAATGTTAATATGTATTTGTCATTTATTTAGACATGTCAGAAATAACACACTTATTATTGTTGCTATTAGTATTATTATAATTATTACTATTATTATTAATAATAATATTATTGCGAAATAGTTCACGGATATACACGGATCGTTTGACGTCACGCTGCTTATTGTGCCAATCATACGAGGAAGTGAACTTAGTCACGACACTGCCTAAAATCTACCCGTATACATCATTGAGGACCAACCGACCGTGTCCCAAATGAGCTACATTGACAGTCATGCAATGAAGTTTACCATAACCGCTCGGTGAATCATCGTTGACAGATCGCAGCTTGGTCTCCGCAAAGGCAGGCTTTACGTAAAACTTACTTTCGTCTCGTGTGTCTGCTGTTCCTCTGCTCAGTCGGTCGCTGCAAAATAAGAGACGGGACAAGGTAAGGACCATAAATATCTGAGTTTCGCTAGTGTTGAACAAGTTTAGCGTGCAAAATAGTGATCATGCTCAGTTGAGTACGCGGCCAGCGCTGAACGGCGTGTACTATAGAGAGGTTGGTGTGGTGAAGGCTTGTGGCGATAGATAGGCACGTTTTGGTGCACAGGGCCTTTGTATAGTGAACGCGGGATTTGGTTTCACGATGTGTGCCGACTAGGTGGGTTTTCCGTGATTGGGTGTCCGGTTATACCACTGTTTACGTTATCTGGATCTGGGCCGGGGTAGCTATTCAGCAGAGTCATATTAATAGCAAGGTCTTCTTGCATTCATTATGCAAATCATTCTTATTTTATGTTATTTTCTTATATATATACCAAACTACAAGATGTCTATCTCAAACTGTTTTCACATTTACATGTTTAATCAATCTCACATTTACGTTCAGTGCATTACGTCTATAAAACTTACGACAGGCAATGCCACAATTATATTTCATTATCGGTAAATGCATATGTCACAATTTGTTGAACACTCATTCACACATACAAATATAATAACAAATACATATGATAAATACCAAATTATATAAAGGCATGACATCAGACGATACGTTCCTCTCCTTTTTAGGAGGTATTAATAACAATGACTTAATTAACATCTTAGACACAAATGATGTTGACAATTATGAACCTCAACTAATACGTCGGTCATCATATTATGACTTTGAGAAGTTTAGCAAACTTACACAGATAAACACTACGCGTTTTAGTGTCTTAAGCACTAACATTCAATCAATAAATTCTAAATTTAACGAACTGGAAGCTTTTGTAGAAGAGCTAAGTAGTAACAATTTTAAATTTAATGTCATCTGCTTACAAGAAACTTGGAAATCAGAAAACGATGACCTATCACAGTTTTCCTTACATGGTTATGACTGTTTAGCTCAAAGTAAGACGTGCAGTAACAAAGGAGGGCTAATAATATATGTTGACAATAAATATAGATCAGAGGTTATATTAAATGTAAACATGTACGAACACTGGGAAGGAATGATAGTCCAAATAAATGGTGGTAATCTATATAAGAGCATAACCATCGGAAACATATATAGACCTCCACGAACTTCTAATGATAACTTAAATGCTTTTATAAATGAATTTACTTCTATAATATCATCAATGGAAAACAACTGTAATAACAATCTCATTATCGCAGGAGATTTTAATATAAATTTGCTTAAATTAAATGAAAATGATACATATAGTAACTTTTTTGACACCATAATATCACACAGCCTTTACCCGCAAATTACTCTTCCTACTAGATTTACTAGAACAAATGGTACTTTAATAGATAATTTATTTTGTAAACTTAATAAATCTATATTGGAGAGCACTGCAGGGATTTTAATCAAATTTTTTTTTTATCATCAGCCGTATTTTATATTCATCAACGTCTCATTAAAGACTGAATCTCCACCTAAATATGTTAAAATAAATATACTAAATGAAGAGGCAATGCATAAAGTTAAACACGAAATAAAATCAAATGAGATATACAATAAGCTAAATAAAAATATAAACGCAGACACAAATTTAAATTATGATATAATCTACGAAGAAATTATACGGGCAAAAAATAAGCATATGCAAATTAAGCTGGTGAAATTTAATAAATATAAACATAAAAGATCCACGTGGATTACACAAGGATTGCTAAAATCTATTCAATATCGAGACAAACTCTGTAAACAATTAAAATTGACACAACCAAATTCGACAAGCTATGAAGCTATTAATATTAATCTAAAAACTTATAATACGATATTAAAGAAAAATATTCGTGCAGCCAAACAAGTGTATTTTGAACAAAGATTTAATCGATTTAAATATGATATAAAAAATACATGGAAAGTTATTAATTAATTTCTTTCAAAAAATCGTACAAACCGTAGATTACCATTTTTTTTTTTATAGAAAATGGTACAAAAATAACTGATAAAAAGGATATTGCAAACAAATTTAATAATTATTTTACTAATATAGGTCAGACCATCGCACAAGGTATTAAATATAAAGGTAACAAAAACTATAGTTATTATTTAAACAAAAACGTTAATTCTGTATTTACGTTTCAGAGTGTTGATGAAGAGACTATTAGGAAAACTATTAATAATCTTCCCACAAAAAACAGCTCTGGATTTGATGGCATTTCATCAAAATTGCTCAAGATAATTGAGCCTGCAATTATAAAATCATTAAAGCTGTTAATAAACCAAATTTTAAAATCCGGGATATTCCCAGACAAACTAAAAATTGCAAAAGTTATTCCTATATTTAAGAAAGACGATCCATCTTTATTTGAAAATTACAGACCAATTTCCCTTCTTCCCACAATTTCTAAAGTGTTAGATAAATTAATTTTTATTCAATTATATTCATATTTCAATGATATGAAGCTTTTATTTGATAATCAGTATGGTTTTAGAGCAAAATATTCAACGGAATTTGCTGCGCTTGAGCTAATAGATAGAATTATAACTCAAATGGATAATAATGATGAACCAATTAATGTATTTCTCGACCTTTCTAAGGCGTTTGATACTATTGACCATAACATTTTACTTAACAAATTAACTTATTATGGCCTAAATGGTTCAACTTTGCAGTTATTCAGAAGTTACTTACATAACAGGAAACAATACACTGAAATTGAACAAATAAATTCAGACATCTTACCTATAACAATCGGCGTCCCACAAGGTTCAATCCTTGGACCACTATTATTTATCATTTACATAAATGATTTCTCACAAGCTAGTCAATTATTTAATTTCGTCATGTACGCTGATGACACCACATTATCTAGCTCTTTAAAATGTCTTAACAACAACAACAACACACGCAACAAAAGTACAGAATCCTTAATAAATGAAGAACTTTTTAAAGTTAATGAATGGCTAAACATCAATAAATTATCTTTAAATAAAAGCAAATCAAAATACATGATTTTTCATATGCCTAATAAACGCACGCAGACTCTTACGCTTAAAATAGATAATATAAATATTGAAAGAGTAGATGAATTTAACTTTCTAGGATTGACTTTAGACACTAACCTAAATTGGAAAAAACACACTGAGAAAATTTCAAATAAGTGGTCCAAAACAATTGGCATAATAAACAGATTAAAATATGTATTATCTTTAGATATAAAAGTGTTATTATATAACACATTAATATTATCTCATATCAATTATTGTACCATGGTTTGGGGATACTAAATAAATAGAATAAAAAAAATAATAAAAAAAGCCGTGCGAATAATAACCTTAAATAAATACAACTCACACACGGAACCACTTTAAAAAAAACTTAAACTACTAAAAGTAGAAGACATATTAAAGTTACATGAATTAAAATTTTACTTTAAATACATCCATAAAATGTTACCTCCTTATTTACTTAACTGGCAAATTATCCCAAGCGTAAACATACATAATTATAATACTCGTGAAAAAAATTATATACATACTTTTAGAACTAAGCATAAATTTGCAATGAAATGTCTCAAATACAGCCTACCTCATGCTATAAATGACACCCCCGATATAATCAAAGACAAAATATTTACTCACAGTTTGCGAGGCTTCTCATTTTATATAAAAACATACTTGTTTCATAAATATAATGATTCATGCACTCTATCAAATTGCTACACATGTCAACAGAACCATTAAATACAATACATTTGATGCTAGCTTCAGGCAACCAGCACACATACAAACTTACGTTCTCACATAAAACAAGCACTCCCCAAAAAACATACATGAGATAGACACCTTGTAAAATTACCACATAAATTATCACGTAAATAGGGTGGCTCCTATGATAGCGACAATTGTGTCTTAATAGGAGTCACCGACCCCGATTGAATAAGCTATATGATTAATATCTATGGTACACCAATACCATAATAGCTGTACATGCGTTTGTATGTATTTTCCGAATAGTATGTTGAACATATAATGATATACGTTTATGTATGTCTGCATAATGTTTATATTTGTTGTTTATTACAGCATAAGTGATGTTCAAAAACCAATTAATTGTGTACCTATATGGGGTCAAATAAACGTTATAATACATTGCGCTAAGGGTTTATTTCAGAGGATCCTTCTCTAGGGATAGTGAGTCCTCTACGTGTTACACACTTTCCCCGGCGTGGGATATATTACTTCTTCAGGTACAGACACCAAATAGAAGGAATAAACGGTTTATAGTGTCTCTACCGAACAAAGGCAGCATGAGGTGAACGAAATTGCTCACGTTTCGAAACGGCGGGTCGGTACCAGGACTCGAACCCAGGATACTTCGATTGATACTCTAGCTACTCGATCCCCGCGCTCCATTGATGTAATCACTCATCAAATCATACCACTGCTGGTAACATTCACGATGGACTGTATCCAACCAATCGCTTCTCTCAATTCGACGATTACAAAATATAGTTAATTAGCAGGAGTACGCCAACAAAAGATACACATATCCTGGGTGAATCACACGGAGAGGACTGTTTGTGTTGAGAGCTTAATGGAACCACGTAAGAATTACGGTATCTTTGATGTCAGTATATGACCTTTGTATTATTTAGGTGTGTTCCTGCCATGTTCATGCTAATAAATATGTTTTGTGAAATCTGATTGCCAAATAAGGCCGCGGTTGCAAGCTGGTGAATATATAAATATATATATATATATATATATGTATATATATATATATATATATATATAGACATACATACATTTATATATATATATATATATAAATATATGTGTGTGTGTGTGTGTGTGTGTGTATACGTTTGTATATAAGCTTTGCTTGAAGAAGTGACACCAGCAGAAAGGTAATTACCCTATCCAAGCGACATCAGATAAATCGACATTACAATAAATGACTCAAGTAGTGAACTTTACCTTAATATTAGCCGGATGTTCACACGGTTGCGTAGTCTCTTAATACAAGACCGAATCCAAGGATGGAGATATTGTTATTGTTAAAATTTGGAATCGTCCGCATGGCTAATGTTTTTATCATGTCGTGGGGTGCATGTGTTTCATTTAGACATATCATATTACAACTATTCTGCTAATTGCTTGTGGGTATTGCGGTGTAGCATAGGCGTCACACACGTTGGTTTCTCTTTATGTTTGTATTGGAACGTCTACTAGTCATCCGTGCGTGACGATAGCGCCCATACACGAACCTCAACCAGAAAGTTCACTGTCGTATGCGAACCAACGAGCGTTGTGTCATTATAGCAGGGAGTAATCAGACGGGTATAAATAGCTGTTGAAAGGTTGCATTTATTCTCATAGGGTGAACCCAACAACCCGATATAGAGATTGAAATAACAAAAACGCGCGCAACAGTTTAGAAAAATACCTGTGTGAACTTCTTAAATGTATGGTGTATTCGAATTAACTAGGACTGTTTACCGTAACCCACAGTAACGTACACATGTGAAATACAGTTGTTTGCTAGATAATAGTAAACAAACAACTAAATTTCACATTTGCGTAAGCACTAACTTTCTAAAAAAAGTGTCATGGCGTAACTGATCTAGGGGTCGGATTTGACCACGGTTTATTCCTACCATATATACGCCAACATCCGCAGAATTACTTGCAGAATTCGTGCAAATTTGCTAAGGGTGTTTAAATAAATTCTACCGAAATAGCGAGATATGATAATAACATACCATTTATGCAACGCTGAACGTTACTACTTTGACAGGAGGCACACTTCAGTCGGTAGGCGCTAGTTGAGACGAATAACAATTCTTGTACGTGCAAAATAAGCAATGTTGTTGTTTTTGTGACTGTGAAAACGGTGCCATACGTAAACGAAGCAGAGCTGATCAAACAGCAGTGTTGGGTTTGGAACGAGACAGAAATTATATTCTTGGTGTAATTAGTTGAATTTATATATATTCATATATATGTGAGTGTGTGTGTGTGCTTGTTCGTGTACGTGTGTGTGTGTGTGTGTGTGTATGCGTGTGTGCGTGTGTGCGTGTGTGCGTGTGTGCGTGTGTGCGTGTGTGCGTGTGTGCGTGTGTGTGCATGTGCGTTTGCGTGTGTGCGGGCGTGTGTGCTATTTGTGGATGACATGTACAGAACAACAAGGAAGTCGTATCCATGATCGTGGACCAGGCATAATCGGCCAATCCGGATTGCGATATGTCCGTTATCTTGGTGTACAGGAACGGCTGATGACAGAAATGACGTGTATGCAGGCACTGCGGTCAAAGTACCCGACTGTGGATTAGACTGATTACAGATAATATATTGCCGCTTTCGCCAGAAGCATAGAGGAGTCATCCAGTAAATACGTAACTTTTAACTGGGTGACGGTTTTAGGGCAACCGTCACGAAACGTTGCACGAGGGTGTTGATCATTGGATAAGCGTTGCATAACGTTATTTTAAACGGTGACTCGTCGAGCGATTGGTTTGTATCAAGCGCCACTCGTGTCAGAGAACCGTGATGCTCATTGGTCAGTACGTCGTAGTGAGAACGTCGTACTGACCCCATTACAACCAGCTCCAGCGCTCCCAACTGGTCAGTAGCGCGTTCCGCGCAACTTAAAACTGGGTTACGCGTGACCCAGTTTGAGACCAAAATGGGTCACGCGTAACTACGCCTGACCCATTTTTGGGGTCAGGCGTACTCCAAAACTAGGCTCTCCCTGGGAAGGTCCCGGGAAAGTTCGTAGTGATCTTGGGAAACTGTTGCGCCTCTAGTTGAATATTGTCGAAGCAATGGTCATCTAGCGGAGTATTAAGGAAATAAAGGAATATAACATAAGAATTTTACTTTGTTAATGGATACCTAACGGTAACGCGTCACAATACAAAATGGCATTTTTGGCGGGATGCAATATAAATAAGTTGTGCTTATTAGATTGATCGATACGATATGAATCGAATTATAGTAACGTCAAGCACGAATGTCATAATTACGCGTTTTAATAAAATATACGTACTGACCAATGAGCATCGCGGTTCTCTGATACGAGTGGCGCCTGATAGGTTTGAAACACATAGCATTACATACTCACCCAGTCTTGGGTAGACTTCAACGTAAAGCCAACGAAAATCCAGCAATGCACTATTGTTTTAATTACTTTTACATATGTATAGTTCACGTATAAACATCGAATCAATACAGCCATACCGCAACCAACGTAATAAATACTTATGATCGATGTGTACGTGACTGAGAAGGATTTGTGAAAAAAACATAATTTTAGGGGTCAACGAAGAGTAATAACCGGGTGGGATTGTTTCAATAAACAATACTCTACTAAATTAAATGACTTACGTATGAAGTTTCTGTCTTCGCGGTATGTCGCTGAGTGAAAGTAGGACACTACTTTTATGCTGGTAACCCGGCTGACTTCCGTTGAATAAAACTGCACGGTGATTATTATTTTGTGGAGCGCAGTAGCGCAGCGGTAAGAGCTCCGAACTTTCGACTGCGAGAACCCGGGTTCGAATCTTGTGCGGCGGTGTCGAATCTTGGGCAAGTTCGTTTGCTGTGCATTGCTTCAGTTCACTCAGCTGTATGAATGAATGAGTACCTGGCTTTAGACAGTTGTGGATATTTGTGTACGAATAGTTTTCGCGCATTAATTGCAGCGTGGCTGAATTCTTCTCATAGAAGTCGAGAAGTCGTTCGATTGAGCAGGTCTGCCAGGAAGTAAACTGTAAAGCGCTTTGAGCAGTTCTCAGGACTGGATACTGCGCTATATAAAAACTTACCTTTTTACGCGACACGTGTTGTAGTGCTTATTTCTTCGGCTGCCTTTATGGCGACAATAGCAGGCGTGAGCAACTGACTAGCACAGCGGGTGAGATTTCTATCACACGGCTTTGGCGTCAAATGAACGTGGGTCGTCGCACAAGTTAGGAGTCGTCAGGGACCGTCGCACAAGTTCACAAAGTATCAAGCGACGTATGGATGTGTGGTCGTCACGACGTAGGGAAATGGACTGTTACATTGTCGGGTAGAACGCATAAGTTTCTTGTATTTTGTCTTAAAATAAAAAGGGTCGTTTTCGTTTAACTAATTATTATACTGGTTTCATAAAACATTACAATATATGCATATATATATATATATATATATGTATATATATATATATATATATTAATTGTGTAAATGCATACATCTGATATGTTTATTGTGTCAATATTTGTTATATTTTCGTGTCAAAATAAACGTCTTGTTCAGCAAAGTGGTTATTAGTATGCAGCAGTATGACACAGCACGTGTGTACCTTTTTGATTGCGCTGATTATAAACCTTTTGTTGGGATATTTTCAGCAGTTGATGTATTTATTGCTAAAATGAAGCAATCATTTCAAAAGTGACGTTTTGTAAAAAAAGTTTACAAATTGGGCTATGTGTAACTACAATGCGTAATGCAATCATACGTTTTGTATTTCATTAGTTTTGTATTATTTGTTGAGGACAACAAACCGGACATTGAAAGGGATGATGACAAGGTATGCGTTTCTGCCCAAACCAACAACATTACTGGAAAATGACCGATACAGCTGTTTTACTTGTATACAGAATAGCCTATTCTACAATAGCGGAATGGGCATACGCGATTTAATACCAGGTTCGTTGTGGCAGATCGTATAGTTCGGCACTTGTGGAGCGCAGTGGTGCAGTGAATAGAACTTCGGACTAATCCGGGTTCGAATCATGTGCTGCCGCCAATTTCATACTGTAAGCCATTTTGATCTCTCAAAACCGTATGACTTACACAACGTACCAGTGGGCTTGAAGCAATACCAAACACTTTATGTTTCGTTTATAATTTGCCAACTGGTGAGATCCCCCCTTCCTTATATATGAATACTACTTCATTGGTGAGTCGTTTGTGATCAGGACGACGACGTTTTGATCGCTTTCGGGATATCGCCACAATGATGAATAGAAACACGATAGACCAGGATGCGTTACTGTGGTTTTTCCGGGTGCCAGTAGTTCCCTATTCAATCCGCGTATTCGACTACACACATGATCAATATCGCCGTTGTGTTGGCTCGTTCGTGCAACGAAGTTGACGCTTCGCAATTGAACTGATTTTATTCCACTGCTACTGTATAAGTCGGCCTTATTCGATATGGTTGCGCTATGTTATAAACAAAACTCGAGAGTCTGCGGCAGTGCAATGGTTTAGTTCATCCGCCTAGCATGTCAGAGGTCTGCATGAGTTAAAAACCCGGACCGAGCAGGCATGGCACATTTGGTGTAAACACCTGACTCTCAACGTTGTGAACTTTGCATCCATCGTGAATCGGAGATCACGCTAGTGTAGTTTCCATCTCAGTTGGGACGTACAATATTCAATGAAGGCGACATGCACCCTGGCAGTGCCAGCATAGGTAGGTCGCTTTGGTGGTAATGTAATAAAATAATAATAAAATATAATAAAACGTTAGCATTGTTAACACAGTATGTAGAGACTAGTCGCTCAATAAAACGTTAGCATTGTAAACACAGTATGTAGAGACTAGTCGCTCAATAAAACGTTAGCATTGTAAACACAGTATGTAGAGACTACTCGCTCAATAAAACGTTAGCATTGTAAACACAGTATGTAGAGACTACTCGCTCAATAAAACGTTAACATTGTAAACACAGTATGTAGAGACTAGTCGCTCAATAAAACGTTAGCATTGTAAACACAGTATGTAGAGACTACTCGCTCAATAAAACGTTAGCATTGTAAACACAGTATGTAGAGACTAGTCGCTCAATAAAACGTTAGCATTGTAAACACAGTATGTAGAGACTAGTCGCTCAATAAAACGCTAGCATTGTAAACACAGTATGTAGAGACTACTCGCTCAATAAAACGTTAGCATTGTAAACACAGTATGTAGAGACTACTCGCTCAATAAAACGTTAACATTGTAAACACAGTATGTAGAGACTAGTCGCTCAATAAAACGTTAGCATTGTAAACACAGTATGTAGAGACTACTCGCTCAATAAAACGTTAGCATTGTAAACACAGTATGTAGAAACTACTCGCTCAATAAAACGTTAACATTGTAAACACAGTATGTAGAGACTACTCGCTCAATAAAACGTTAACATTGTAAACACAGTATGTAGAGACTAGTCGCTCAATAAAACGTTAGCATTGTAAACACAGTATGTAGAGACTACTCGCTCAATAAAACGTTAGCATTGTAAACACAGTATGTAGAAACTACTCGCTCAATAAAACGTTAGCATTGTAAACACAGTATGTAGAGACTACTCGCTCAATAAAACGTCGCCGAGCGTTGCAAACAACTAGAACTAGATGTATCGTTTTACAATGTAGCCCATCTACCT
This sequence comes from Paraescarpia echinospica, assembly GCA_020002185.1. Classification (NCBI taxonomy): domain Eukaryota; kingdom Metazoa; phylum Annelida; class Polychaeta; order Sabellida; family Siboglinidae; genus Paraescarpia; species Paraescarpia echinospica. The sequence continues at coordinate 17,123,546 of CM034544.1, read as the reverse complement.
AGCCTTTAACGCGCTATATAGCTTTACCCTTTCTTTTACTTTGACATGTCATAATGCGGGTCCTGCAATCACAACTATGTCGAGTTATCCTGCCCTGTATGTGCATAGGAAGTAAGGCGGGGCAAAACGTTCATTGGGGGATTAATGCCCTTCCCATTGCGTAGCTACACAATTTGAAAATAACGATAATTTGACATACGTGATACGCTACTGTGAACCGAATATAAAGTTCACGGGACTATTCTGCACAAGAACCAAACATAGCTGCCCCTGTCATGGCCCACCAACCTTATTAGTTGGCAGAAACGCACACTTTGTCATCTCACCTTTCAATAGCCAGTTAATCTTCCTCTTCCTCTTCCAAAACTCATAAAATGCGTGCATCAAAGAACCCACACTTTGAAAACCAATAGACAATGTGAATCAAAATATTTTTTTTCAAAACATCGCTTTTTTAAAGTTTACTTCATTTTTAACTATAATAAAAAAAAAACTGCCGAATATGTTTAATCGAATGAGGTATAATGTTAAAGTTTTTGATCTGGGGAATCAAAAAAGATACACTACTCCATTTAGTACGTGTGTGACGTAATGCCTATTTTGCTGTGATAGGTCACATATTATAAACTGGAAGAAATTATATTCAGCCGTATGTTCAATGAAGAACGTGCATACGCTCACGTACAGGTTGTGCTTTGTATTCGTAGCAAGTGGCTGTACATGTATCTTTATGCATGACGTGTGTCTGTGAATATTGACGCCTCTGAGCGTGAAAGGAAAATGTCGAGTCACCGTTAACATATTGCCTTGCTATTTTGGGTACATTCTGTATTCATTAATGAGATATTAGTTGCATACAATAATTCATTTCCGTTAGCTAACACAACTATTAGGAAAAGAAAACATAAACCGTGGATTACTATGGGACTCCGACACTCCATTAGAACTAAAAACAAATTGTATATGTATTACTTGAAAAAACCTTCAATGAAACTAATTATAAAAGATATAGAAATAAAATAAATTGTCTTATTACTGTAGCAGAAAGAGAATACTATCGACATGAGCTTCAACAGCACAAGGGTAATTTAAAAAAAAACCCTGGATAGTCTTAAAGAGTATTATAGGAAGGAAGGAAGCATTTTTATCTAATGACAAATTACTAATTGACGGTAAATTAACAACAACAAAAAAATGCATAGCTGATACATTTAATGAATATTTTACAAGTATAGGTCCAGAACTGGCTGATAAAATACCAGTCATATCAGAGAGACCTGATGAATACCTCCAAGGAGTCTATAAAAATTCAATGTATTTGTCGCCAACCACACCAGATGAGATAAAGGGAATTATTAAGAATTTAAAAAACTCTAGTCCTGGATGGGATGGCATAAAACCTATTATTGTCAAACAGGCCTTCTCCAACCTACTTGATCCTTTAAGTTACATTGTAAATTTATCTTTTGATCAAGGATATGTTCCTGATCAACTAAAAATAGCTGATATAGTTCCTGTTTTTAAAAATGGCGATACATCATTAATTAATAATTACAGGCCTATTTCTGTCTTGCCTGTATTTTCAAAGGTTTTTGAAAGATTAATGTACAATAGATTAATGAATTACATAATGAAACATAACATCTTGTCTAATTCCCAATTTGGATTTAGGAAAGGATATTCTACTGATATGGCTATTTCACTGCTAATTGACAAAATTAGTAAGGCAATTGATACCAAAGAGCACGTAATTGGGTTATTTCTGGATTTATCCAAAGCCTTTGATACCGTTAATCATAATATATTATTGAGAAAATTAACACATTATGGAATCAGAGGAAATATACTCCAATGGATTCGTAACTTTTTAAGTAACAGACAACAACGAGTAAAATTCTATGGAACAAAATCTTCCCTTAAAAACATAACATGTGGTGTTCCGCAGGGTTCAATTCTGGGACCTTTACTCTTTCTTATCTATATAAATGATTTATCTACTTTATCTGACACAACGTTTACCATTATGTTTGCTGATGACACGAGCATCTTTATACAAGGCAACAATATAGATGAAATGGAAAATGTTTTGAACTCTGAAATAAAAAAACTATCTTTATGGCTTAACATTAATCAACTTTCTTTGAATATACAGAAAACTCACACAGTGACCTTTAGTAATACGATCAGTATAAGAGAGAGGTGTAATAACATTTGCATAGACGGCATACAAATTAACACTGTACATGAGATAAAGTTTTTGGGTTTGCTTATAAATAATACATTGAATTGGAGCACACACATTAAATATATATCAAATAACATTTCTAAGAATATTGGTATTATAAAAAAGGTGACAAACAAATTAGATAACAAATCATTGTTAAACCTGTATTACATGTTTATATACCCATATATTACTTATTGTAATGTCGTCTGGGGAAGGGCCCCGAATATATACCTTGCTAAAATTCATTTACTCCAAAAACGAGTTTTGCGTGTAATAAGTCATGTAGGATTTATTGAACATACGCAGCCTTTATTTACATCTTATCAAATAGTGAATATTTATGACGTAAATAAATATTTATGCTGTATTCTAATGTACAAGCATAATAGGGGTATGTTGCCAGATATATATCATGATGTATTTGTCCTGCAA
>CM034544.1:16932212-17119887 GCA_020002185.1 Paraescarpia echinospica | reverse complement strand
ACCTTCCATCATCGCCCACGTTCAGTTGGATTTCTCGTCTCAAAACAGTTCAAAGATAGTTTGCATTCAAACCCTGATTACTCCAGCTTTGAGGCCATCTGTGCCGAAATTTCTGATTCATCTTTCTCTGCTTATTTTGTGTGCATTTATCGCCCTCCAGGACACCCGGCCCATTTCTTTGAAGAATTCCAGGATCTACTTGAAAATCTGGCAACTATTTATTCAGACTTTTATATACTCGGTGATTTTAATCTTCACCTGGACTCACCTTCATCAACAACAAGTACATTTAATGACATTCTGGCATCCTATGACATGAAACAACATGTTACCTTCACACATACATGGCCACTGGCTCGATCTCTTAATCACCCGTTCAGATTGTAACAATATTCAGACACCTGCTGCTTCTGATGGTTTATCAGACCACCACACTGTCATTGCTGATCTCAAAGTTCCTAGAATTCCCGTAGAGTCCAAACACAATGTGTTTTACCGACCGATCCATAAGATTGACATTGCTGCATTAATGACAGACATCCTTAAATCCGACCTCATCAGTAACCCCAAAGAACATCTGTCAGATCTGTGTCGACAGTACTGTCAAGTACTCAAAGATTTACTTAATAAACATGCACCCCTGAGATCTAAATCTGTGTCCCAAAAGCCACATGCTCCATGGATGACTCATGAAATTCTATAATCTAAAAAGCGCCGGCGCTATCTTGAACGTGTATGGCGCAAATCACGCTCGCCTTTGGACAGATCACGATATTCTAAACAGTGTCACTACTGCAACAGACAAATGGCCAAAGCTAAATCAAATTATTACACAAATATGGTCTCGAGTAACTCTGATAACCCACGTCAGCAATGGAACTGCATAAATCATATTTTACACAGACGACCGCCTCCATCTCTACCTAGTCATGTGTCAGTCAAATCTCTGTGTGACTCGTTTTCTAGTCATTTCAAAGATAAAATAAGTCTTATACATTCTGCTTTTCCATGTCAGACTTTAAGTTCTGTAAATGTGGACTCCCCGGAAGTAAATTCTCCACTTGTATTGTTTGAGCCAGCCACAGTTGATGAAGTGAGGAAAATAATAATGTCCTCCCCAAATAAGTCATGCGATCTCGATCCATTACCAGCCATACTACTAAAAGCATGTCTTGACTCTTTACTTGGTACAATAACGAATATCATAAATTTATCACTGAGTTCGGGTAAATTCCCAGATGATTTTAAACACGCACATGTAAATCCTGTTCTCAAGAAGACTTCTCTGCCTAAAGATGATTTCAAAAATTATAGGCCTATTTCTAATCTTAGCTTTATTTCTAAGTTACTTGAGAAAGTCGTAGCAAGCCGTCTAAGGTGTCATATCAGCTCAACTGGTTTATCCAGTGTGCTTCAATCAGCATACAAACAATTTCATTCTACAGAGACTGCTCTCCTAAAAGTACACAATGATGTTATATTAAACATTGATAAAGGCAAAGTAACTGCACTTACCTTGCTTGATCTGTCTGCCGCCTTTGATACCATTGATCACAACACTCTTGTCAAACGTTTATCAATGTGGTATAATGTATAAAGATAGATAATTACTTTTCAACCTCACTCCCCACTTCATGTGGCATTCCCCAGGGTTCCGTTCTTGGGCCTTTGCTTTTCACTCTCTACACTACGCCACTCAGCTCTGTAATCCAAAGTCATAACTTGGATCATCACCTTTATGCAGATGACACACATATCTACATTTGTCTCCAAGATGTTTCTTCATGGATGACCGATAGCAAATTAAAGTTAAATGCAGACAAAACTGAATTCTTCATCATTGGTAGAGTAGGGTGGGGCATAGCGCCCAGTGTAACAAATATCGTCATAACGGTTGGTTCTATTTAATGCAATATACTTACAAATATCTACAATATGTCGGTAACTATATCGAGTATATGTCGTGCAAATCTGACATGATTCGAATAATATGTTTTTGTATTGTAATTAATTATGTGCGTGCACCCGATTTGGGCGCTTTGCCCCGTAGGTGGGGCAAAACGCACATGGGATGGGCGCTATGCCTCATGTGGAATTGCATGTATTTGTTATCAGTAGGCTACAAAATGAGTATCTAATAACAAGAATACAGAACTTTATTTAATGCACATACATAATGCAGCCTACAAACGAAATGAAACACGAACAAAGAACGATATCGCACCAAGGAAACTGAATGCAGTTCGCTGTTGGCTTCAGTGTAGCGACATGTGCTATGACGACGTGCTGTTGAATTTGTTCATCCAAATTAGTCTGAGTCTGATTCACAGATGTGGCAAATGTAGTATGGGTCGCCTGCAGTGCACGCGGCGTGTGCCCATTTCTTGCAGCTCAGACACTGAAGCCACACCTCTCTGGACTTGCTGTTGGCGTAAGGCTCGCAGCAAACGACGCATTCTGTGTCTTCGTCGGTGTTCCTTTCTTGGTTTGACACCCCCGACGGACCAGCAGTAGGCTCTTGTGCTGACTTGGGCAGCTTGATCTCGCTGATTTTCTTTACCACCAGCGAACGTTTTGGTTTCTTCATGTCGCGTTTCTTCTCAGCAATTAACTTGTATGGCGAAGAAGTCAGCACGACACTGGAGGTTCTTCTCGCTACATGTTTACGCTTCTTGTTCGGCGGTGGTGACGAGCAGCTCATAATAATAGCGCGAATGTCACCTTCAGATCCTGCAGGACTTGCAGGATGTTCGGCAGAAACTGCCGGTGCAGATACACCAGTGGCGATATCTGGAGCGCTGGTTGCTTCAGTGGGGGCAACGTGTCCGGTGACGACACGGTGACAGCGACATGCAGACTGGAGCTTCGAGAACTGGTTGTTATGGGGTGGTGTGGTGCTGAGATTGCCGGGGCAGTAGCTGGAGAGGTGGTAACTCGGGTGCCGGCAACCTCAGTGACGACCACATCCATGGCTGTGACTTGAGGAGTATCGACAGGCTGAATGAACGGCAATTCAAGTACATTGAATTCTGCATCGAACTTGCTGTCGTTGAATGGCCATAAGCCGCACGTTGCAAATCCATTGACGGCAGACTGTACTGTAGCAGTAGAACTGTATGCTTGCTCAAACAATGGCATCACATCATACTGGGTGATGGCACGTCCCTTGTTGGATGTAAGCCAGTTGTCACATGAACGGCTGAACGCAGACTTCAGTGACTTAAAAAATGTCCGGTCGAGTGGTTGTAGCCGGTGTGTGCAGTGTGGTGGAAATGTCAGCAATATGACCCCATGTTCCCGGGCGAAGTCGATTGCCTCAAGCGTTTTATGGCTTTCGTGTCCGTCCAACAGAAGTACGTGTGGGTGGTCTTTGGTGCAGCCGGCAATCGTGACGAAGTGTTTGAGCCACTTCATGAACAGAGCTGAGTCGATATAGCCTGAACCGCGATCATTCACTGCATCAATCGAACCAGTAGGGGCACCGTTCATGAGGGCCTCCACCATTCTCTTGCGAGGGAACACAAACAGCGGAGGAATGTAAGAACCGGCAGCGCTTATACAGCACAGCGAGGTAATGTTCTTTCCACGCTCACCGCTCGAAACCTTTCGCACCTGCCTTGTTCCAGTTTCGCATACGACCTTTCCCACCTTCGCTACCGTCGTGAAGCCAGTTTCGTCGCAGTTCCAAATGGCAGTAGGTCTGTGATCCCCTCCTTGCAGGACATCTTTGTACAAAGCAAAAAACGCCATAACTGCACCACGGTTGAAACCTTCGACACGGGCCAGGCTAGTGGAAATTGGCGCACGAATCGACAACTCTGGGTGGCGCTTCATGAAATTTGACAGCCAGTCCTTTCCTGCTAGCCCACGCTCGTCATCAAAATTGTGCTGTATGCCCAATTTTGCGGCAACAGCGTAAGCCAAACGCCTGACATCAATAGTTGTAAATCCGTAAATTCTCTTGGCCATCTCCTTTGCATAATCTACCAATTATGCTTCAAAGGCACTTGAGAATACGCAACGCTTGCTGCCCATAGCAACAGCGCCAGGGAGCTGTACAACACCAGAGCAATGACGCTTTAGTGTGCGCCTTGGTATTCCATAATCTGCCCCTGCACCTCGTATACTCTGTCCTTCGTGGACAGCCGCTACAGCTAACGCCAGTCGTTCAGACCCATACGAACCCTGTATAGACTTTCTTTTGTACGTTCGAACCATGCTGTCTCTCAATCTGAAACGAACATGCTGTAACTGTTATCATTATAATAATAACAAGAACGTTTGATAAAACACACACACACACGCACACGCACACGCACACGCACACGCACACACACACACACACACACACATATTCACAATGCTACTTTTATATCAATAATTGCAGATGGGGCATAGCGCGCAGGCGTGGGCGCTTTGCCCCAATTCACAGGTGGCGCTATGCCCCACTGGCGTCTATGCTGAGAACGTTCGAGTCATGACATTTTCTTTTATCGCTCACCGTAACTGAAGGCATGAAAATGCAGGTTATACAACATAGCTTAGAAAGCTATTCCAAGCGTTTCAAAATTCGTAACCATTTAGGGGCAATTTATTGATTAATGTGAAAGCGATCTTATAACAAATAATAAAGAAACGGTAAATCGGTTGTACTTACACCGTGTTCGATTTTGTAGAGCTATAGCACGTTGATGTGTCGTCAGGACTCAGTAATTAATCATTTGATCGCTATGTGGAGCCATCAAATGCAATATTCGCCAAAATAGTGGCATGGGCGCTATGCCCCAACATGGGCGCTATACCCCACCTTACTCTACTCCAATGCAGCGAGGTAAACTTAATTACTTTTTTCCAACATGCATCCTGAGTCAAAATATCACACCAGCAGCATCAGTACGGAATCTAGGAGTGACCTTTGACTGCGACTTCAATTTCAGACAACACATATCCCAAACGTGCCGTTGCTGTTTTTATCATATCCGTGATCTTCGCCGCATTCGCCGACATATGTCGCTTTCTGTCGCTAAGACTATCGCAACAGCTCTTGTTAGCAGCAGATTAGATTATTGCAATTCCCTCCTTTATAATATTGCTATCAAGGATATTGCAAAACTACAACGCGTCCAAAATTGTTTAGCAAGGGTAGTCACACAATCTCCTCGATTCCTCCGCTCAGTGCCACTTCTAAAATCACTGCATTGGCTCCCCGTGCGATATCGCATTATGTTTAAGATCTGCACAATCACCTACCAAGCCCTTTCATCCAAACAACCTAGTTATTTACACTCAATGCTCACACCAGCTAGACAAGCCAGACAACTTCGATCGTTTAGTTCGATGTTACTGTCTGTTCCTAGAGTTAAGACAAAGGCTGGAACTCGCGCTTTTTCAGTTGCCGCGCCAACTATATGGAATTCGCTTCCCGTTAGTGTTAAATCAGCAGAAAATAGTGTTACTTTTCGTCGTCACCTCAAAACCTATCTTTTCAATATTGCCTATCCTCCCTAGCTTCCTAACACATACATCCATTTGTGGACGACTTCCGCCTATCACACGAATACGAGAATGCTCAATCCTTTGGTTTTGGTGCGCCACTGAGCTCGGATTGTCTGAGGAGATTGGCGCGTAAGAAGTTATGTATTATTATTATCATTGCCCGAAGACTATTCGTACACAAATAACCTACCACTGTCTATAGCCAGACCCATTCATGCAGCTTGGTGAACTGAAGCAATTTAGAGTAAACGAACTTCCCAAGGTTCAACACCGCCACACGGGATTCAAATTCGGTTTCTCTCAGTCGAGAGTCTGAAGCTCTTAGTGCTGCGCTATTGCGCTCCACTGCCGTTTTCTCGTTCATCGACGTTTGCATTTTACAAGCATGTTAACTTTTTATATGGATGTTTAGTTTAACATCAACTTTATAAAACGTGTATTGTGCAATATTGTGTAGGTACAAAGCTGGAATTTAACGTAATCTTCTACACGTTTCCTGAAGAAACGACGAGCTGCAGGAGCAGTATACGGCGTCAGTTCGTCCAAACTACTCGATCACACTGAAAATGAACTTCATATTATCATATATGTACCCAACATTTCCTTCCAAGCGACTTTGATAATTATCTTAAATATCAAGAGCGATTTTCACGTCACCGGATCCACTTGAAGATCGCATTTCCGAATAAATCAATGCTAAAGGTAATACAGCGAGTTTTCTAGTAATTCCTGGATTATTGCGCGTCGTGAAACTGTCATTGGCCTAGGCCGGGTGCTCACGCAGGTTTGCCGTCTTGGATTCTTGTTTCAAAATTCCCGATTTGTTTCTACCTCAGTGGAACACATGCTTGTGTATGGCATCTATTAGTCACATATTCTATTATGTATGTGCTGTAATGAAACAATATTGTCCCAGTTTTGCCTATTTTTTGTATCGACTGCAAACAGTCCGAATTCGAGCTGACATACGTGAATCCGGGTGTTCTGCTAATTCTAAGGCGTCGAAACCAGGAGTTGGGAGTCTGACCCATAGGCGAAACTCCGTCGAAAAATCTTCAACAGCATCCCCCAGACCCCCGTATTCCGAAATCAGGATCCGACATCAGGCAATGACCATGTAAAATGTTGTTGTTGTTCAGATTTTACGAGTACATTACGAGTACATCTGAGTACTTTCTCAATATGTACTGGGGAAAATAAATATATGTGGTTATAAAATGAAACTTTCCTGAAATATTTAAATGTTCCACTATTTTTTAAATACTTTGTTATTTCTGATAGAATACCACCTTACCATCCCTACACATAGTACATCATCATTCTCTGATAACCATGACTATGATACCCAAACATGGCAACAGGCAGCATCTTTTCCCAGTCAGAAACACCTTGTTAAGCAAACAATAATTGTAGGCTATCAGTTCAGGCCATAAACCTGTTTGTTTAATTAAGCCACCAGGATGTCCATAAAGAGCCAATTAGCAGTTAACCCACCAGTTAGACAGGAAATGCCTTTGATGTAGTTTGGAGATCATGCCACTTAACAGTGGCTGACAGTGGTAACTGCTAAGAACAAGAACTGCCAGTCTTCCTCTGTAGAAGTAAGGTGGTTCAAGTCACACTACCTCCTACACTAGTATAATTCCGTGCCAACAGCCTGGCTAAAAAGTACAAAGAGGATGCTGAGCCTGTTATGTGGACATGTGCTAACCCTCTCAACAACTAGTAGTCTACGATCAGAAAATATAAATTGCAAACTTATAATATCAGCAGATTGCTGATTGTAGAGGTGAACGAATACATCAGTCAGCCATGTACAGATCGTCACAGTGACCCACTCAAGTTCTGAGTTTTCCAACTCTGGCTCAGTTGGTCCCTCACCATCTCACCATTCCAGCCCCATCAGCCCCAGTTGAAAGGGTATTTAGCATAGCCGAAAAAGTATTCTGCCCTGAACGGTGTAGCCTGAAAGACTCAACCTGTGAACAACTCATGTTCGTTCGGTGCAATGGCAAATAGATGATAAGATCATACGATGTCACTGAAATAAATGCCAATGAAGTGAATTTCATTGTTGATGAAACAGAGGTTTTTTTTAGTTTTCCTCATAAAAAAGTTTCATTGTTGATGACCGTGTATATAGACAGTTATTAATTGACTGTGTAAGGTACCCGTATACGACTTAAACTGCCAATTAATAAGGTTGTAGCTTTCCTGCCACTATTGCTGCATGGCACATAGTCAGACACGGAAATGGCCAAATTCATCCGTATTGCGGCCGAGTTCATCCGCATTGCGGCCGAGTTTATTACAAACACCATCACGTTTCAGCACAGACATTGCATTTTTCCGGCCGACGGGAAAAAAATAATATTCGTGATTATGTAAGCAAAGTTATTAATTAATAAACTTTACGGAATAATCACATTCGGCCGCAGTGCTGATGATTTAAGCAAATATGGATTCTGACTATGCGTCATACAGTAATACGAACAGGAAAGTAAATATTTAAAAAATGTTAATTATTGATAATTATTATTACCAAGTTTTTTGGATTTTAATGTTATGCACGAGAAGTGTTTATTATTTATTCTAAATACTCAAGTTATGTACTTGAAAATTATTTCTAAAGTACTTGATATTTTGCCAAATAGTACATTACGTAAAGTACAAGTACTTGTCATTCCAAAAATTTAGGTCAATATCCAAGTATTAGTTATTATTATTAATATATGCACTTTCGCACGGCAGACGTGATGTAGTTCGCGTCTGCTTCGCTTGTGCCATTCCACACGAAATATACCGTCACAGTTCTTTTGTAGATGTAGAGTTAATACATATATAAATAAATAAAATATATAAATAAGTAGATACACATATTATTTAAAATGTCCATATAATAAAAAAACATAAAAATATGTGTTAAAAAGTTAGTAGAAATTGCACTAAAGTGTAATAAATATGTAAATAAATAAATAATTTAAAAGGTCAATTCCATGGCTTCATATGATGCTTTCTTATTTTGAAATATCCCGCCCCAACTCTTGCCACTGTTCACGGTCGAATGCGCCCAAAAGGTCGACGTCGGCACGAAAATGTAGCGTTCGATCTATGCGTCGCAGGTCCGCGCTCAACGCCGTCGGGCGAGTCGTTCTCGCTCGACCCTTGTATGTCGTGACACCTGTGTCCACGGCGAAATAGTTGTCGATTGTTGTCGATCGCTCGCTGAGCGGGTGCATCGGGCGGCATACGGAGCACGTGCCCGAATAGACTTCATCTTGCAGTGATGACAGCTTCGCTGATGGTAAAATGCCTCGTTAGAAATGCGATGTCGCCAACAGATGCCGATAATCTGGCGTAGATGACGACGGTGGTACGCATCCAGACGATCTAGTTCTGATTTCGGAAGTCCCCATGTACCCATGTTGTACGCATAGCCGTTGGCGCAGCTGTAGAGAGATATGTGATCGCCTAGATCACTGTCCACAGCTTGCGGAAAGCGACGTTGGCCAGCTGCTTTCGGCGAGCGATGTCTTCGGCTTCACCGAGGAGCGACTCAAACGTGCGTGTCAAACGCACTCTTCCTGTACGCGGTCAGCGTATCGGCTGATACTTGTTCGTTCTGTTTTTGACGCGATGATCGTTAGCGACCACTCCGCCAACTTAACTCGTCCACATATGCGTCAATACATTCTTCCACTGAACCTATCATTATTGCACTAATTTCACCTGGAAATGATTTTATCAATTGCCAAAAAATAAACATTATAGGACGGGGGGATTGTCACGCTACGATAACCGATCATCCACTGCCTGGGGACCTCAACAGTCTTAAATCAGACGCTGAGTTAGATAATCTATTGACAAAACGGAAGAACATGTATATATCCGTCATGTGACTGATAAATTGCTTCTCGTGTTGCGTAAATATATCGCGTTTAATTATTTGTCTGATTGGTTAGCGAATTATGTAGAATTATTGATTAAGATAAGACACGCCACCTTCTTATGCAACTAGACGACGGCTCACTATTCCAAAAGAGGACGCTTGTTAAATATCGTCAACGTATGTATGTATGTATGTATGTATGTATGTATGTATGTATGTATGAATGTATGTATGTATGTATGTATGTATGTGTGTATGTGTGTATGTATGTGTATGTATGTATGTATGTATGTATGTATGTATGTATGTATGTATGTATGTATGTATGTATGTATGTATGTATGTATGTATGTATGAATATATATAATGTTATATATGTGTGTTTGTTTACGGGCGTGCCTGCGTACGTGCTTGCATGCGAATGCGTGTATTTGTGAATAGTTGGGATTTTGGTTGTGTGTGAGTGTATGTGCGTGTATGTGTATCCGTGAACGCACTGTGTGTATGTGTATATATGTACGTACGTACGTACGTATGCATATATGCATGAATGTACGCATGCATGCATTCAGGCATCAATGTATCTGTGCGTGTGTATATATGTGTATCTGTGAACGTGAATAAATGCGTGTGTATGTATGTTTATGTATGCATGTATGTATTTGGGTATATATATATATATATATGTGTGTGTGTGTGTATGTATGTATGCATATGTACGAACTGATGCACATTATCTGGTATGTATGCTAGTATGGGTGTGCTTTGTACGTGCTTTGTGCCTTTTACATTATACGTTTATGCGTTTATGCGCGATTTGGTTTGTTCAGTCATGATTAGTCAAATGGCAGCAACATTTCAACTTTTGTTTTGTTTTTACTGTTTTTAGTATTTTAGTAGATTGTAAACATGACAGAGTTTCATTGTGGATGACAGTGTATATAGAAAGTTATTAATTGACTCTGTAAGGTATCCGTATACGACTTAAACTGCCAATTAATAAGGTCGTAGCTTTCCTGCCACTATTGCTGCATGACACATAGTCAGACTGTATTGCAGCCGAGTTCATCCGTATTGCAGCCGAGTTCATCCGTATTGCAGTCGAGTTCATACGTATTGCGGCCGAGTTCATCCGTATTGCAGCCGAGTTCATCCGTATTGCAGCCGAGTTCATCCGTATTGCAGCTGAGTTCATCCGAATTGCAGCTGAGTTCATCCGTATTGCGGCAGATGTCATCCATATTGCAGCCGAATTCATCCGTATTGCGGCCGAGTTCATCCGTATTGCGGCCGAGTTCATCCGTATTGCAGTCGAGTTCATCCGTATTGCGGCCGAGTTCATCCGTATTGCAGCCGAGTTTATCCGTATTGCAGCCGAGTTCATCCGTATTGCAGCCGAGTTCATCCGTATTGCGGCTGAGTTGATCTGTATTGCAGCTGAGTTCATCCGTATTGCAGCTAAGTTCATCCGAATTGCAGCTGAGTTCATCCGTATTGCGGCAGATGTCATCCATATTGCAGCCGAATTCATCCGTATTGCGGCCGAGTTCATCCGTATTGCGGCCGAGGTCATCTGTATTGCAACCGAGTTCATCCGTATTTCGGCTGAGTTCATCCGTATTGCAACCGAGTTCATTCGTATTGCAGCCGAGTTTATCTGTATTACAGCCGAGTTATTCCATATTGCAGCCGAGTTCATCTGTATTGCGGCAGAGTTCCTCAGTATTGGCTGAGTTCATCAAGAAAATTAGATTATGTCGTTAGTGTTATTACAAACGCCATCACGGTTAAGCACATATATTGCATTGTTTCGGCCGACGTGAAAAGTTAATATTCGTGATTATGTAAGCAAAGTTATAACTTAATAAACTTTACGAAATAATCACATTCGGCCTCAATGCTGATGAATTCAACAAACACGGAATCTGACTACGTGTCATACAGCAATACGAGCGGGAAAGTGACGACGTTATTAATATGTCGTTTATGTTGTATTCGAGCAATAATTTACACAGTCAATTAATAACACATACTACCTACGTCTACTGTACATGTATGCAATATGCTCTGTGGAAACAGCGACGCAGTTCAGATTTCATAGTCGTATTGATGCATCCATCACACAATCTATTTCCAACCAACAACGTAATTCAAGCTGAGAAATTGGATGTCGCACGTTTATTATTCCGTCGTATATTTGGCTGGAATTCTTGCCCATAATTTTTTCTGTAGGGACGTAATATAATTTGCTTAAGCGAGAATTATACGCAGTAATGCTTGGGTAAACAGGTGTCAGACTGCCCTAGTAATATAATGCACACACCTAAACTTGGCTAAAATGGCTATAATTGACCGAGGTGAAGCGCATAATGTCGATAGTAACAATAGTTTGCGGATCCACCAATCACGTGATTTATCGCCTAGCAACATGGTCCGTGAAGCCATAAAAAACATGCCGAAAGATGCACCTGTCGGATATTTTGTTGTATATTTTGTTGAAATTATGGCGCAAAATGTTTTTGTATGCAACAAAAATTTTGAATAAGATTTTGTATTCGAGAATTGCATGCGGAAAAGATTTTATGTGACAAAACCTTAGATATTGACCTTGTATCAACTAGATCACCGTTACCAAGGCAACAAAGAGGTTGCTATATCTGATGATGATAAAGCTGGGTTCAAAAGAAAACGTGAACCCCGCGAGTTGCACTTGTACTGATGTGTAGAGGGAGCTTTGTGCGTTGTTTTGTTTCAGACGTCACTACTACACGACGTAGACTGAACGTGTATTGGCGAAGTGATACGTTCCCCTACCTGATGCACACACGATGAACATCGCGAACATTTCACGCTGTTTTAGTGCCGTTATCTTCGTCAGCCTAGCTGTCTACAGTTTCTTGCAACTGACGGTCCGTCACTCGGTGATGCCTGTGTCCATGACATGGCTAAAGCAACCGCCAGACATGTTTCTCATGAAACAAAAGCCTCTTTGCACTGGTGACGTCATTAGGAAACATTGCATCGAGCATAATTATTTCCCGACCGGCAAATGGTTGAACTCGACATACGTACCCGATCTCTGTCGATTCCCATCAACTGAAATACTGCGGTCTGCAATAATAATTCGGTTAGATTAGTCTACTTACCATATTTACGAACAATTGATCACATTTATTTTCAAAGGGCAGACATAAGATGACTTTTTGGGATTGAATTTCTAAACGTGGACTTTCACCACATATTTTGGTAAACATTTTGACAGTTCGTCAAATCTTTTTTTCATTATGATTTCTGACAAGATAATACGTTGTAATATTTATGTCTTAAGTAATGTCAACACAACTTTATTCTGTGAATGGAACTGGAAGTTTCAACAACAACAAAATATTCATGACGTTGTAGAGTGTAATGGCTCAAACGAAAAATAATGAATATGTCTTGTGATGTTTGGAATAATTATACGTTTTGCATCTAGTGGTGAAGACTCGTAGCAGTGTGCAGCTAGCTTAAGTTCATACACGATTCGGATACGACAGTCTACACGAGTCGGATATTGGGCAATCAGGCGGAATGCGGCTACCTTAATACTTTCCCATTGGACTAAACATAGGGTGAGCTACAAAAGGTGTCCCTATCAGAATTATGGGTTAATTATTTTGTGGTTAAAGGGAGATATCCCATCTTAAACAAGTGTTTTGTTAACAATAACTTTAAAATAGTGTAAACATAAGAGAAAGAGCGTAATTCTAAACGATATGCAAACATATTTTTTCACAATGCTTCATGACATTGGGTAACAATTAAAGAAGTTCAAAACCCATGGAAATAAACACAATATACGTATGTAGCCTGGATTGTTGTCACCCGACATATTCTCCATATATGTCTGTAGCGTACGAAAATGTGTCCACAGTGTCAGAACAATAAAACATTATGCTATTTTTCGTTTTTAGTCATAGATTGGTACAACTTGTGAAAGTACTAAGATGCAGTCTGTGGTTTTATGTGTGATGTGCGTAAACGGAAGACACAAATTAAATTATATTTGCACAATTTATTACCTAAATTACACAAATCTATAATGAGGTCTGAGATGAGGCGAAGCGGAAAACGTTGTGACAAGACACAATATGATGACAGATATATACCTTCGCCTATTTTATCAGTGACATTAGTGTAGCAATGAAAGGATAAACACATGCTTTGAGCTAAAAGGTTTATTCTCCACTGTCTCCTTATCGTAATCCTCAACAACTGTTTATTTGTTTTTAACTGTTTACCTTCTCTACAGTTGATCCCGCGCCAGTTACGAATGTAACATTCTTGATCATCAATTTACAACCCGGAACCCAAATCGGTTCGGTTGACGTACTGTTCTTGTGGGCCTAGGACGACCACCCGATACTTCAGTCTCGGGTTCGTTGTTAGTGTTCACCAATTTGCAATGTCGCAAGTGTCCGTCATGTCGACAACATGACATGTCTGACAACTGGTGTCCATATCGTAAAACGGATATAGTCTGTCGACGGATACGTTGTCATCTCTGTCTTGGAAGCGTATTCGAAAATACTTTCCCCAACGGCGCACATCCCGAAAGGGACCCGTATACTTCGGTTGGAGTGAAGGCTGGACTTTATCCACACGAACGAGCACTTTCTTTGTAGTCCAAAGGTCCTGCGGCACATGTGTGAGCATGTTAGCCTTCCCATGCCAAATGTTCTCTGTGAAACGTTGGTCCTGCGGCACATGTGTGAGCATGTTAGCCTTCCCATGCCAAGGGTTCTCTGTGAAACGTTGGTCCTGCGGCACATGTGTGAGCATGTTAGCCTTCCCGTGCCAAGGGTTCTCTGTGAAACGTTGGTCCTGCGGCACATGTGTGAGCATGTTAGCCTTCCCGTGCCAAGGGTTCTCTGTGAAACGTTGGTCCTGCGGCACATGTGTGAGCATGTTAGCCTTCCCATGCCAAGGGTTCTCTGTGAAACGTTGGTCCTGCGGCACATGTGTGAGCATGTTAGCCTTCCCATGCCAAGGGTTCTCTGTGAAACGTTGGTCCTGCGGCACATGTGTGAGCATGTTAGCCTTCCCATGCCAAGGGTTTTCTGTGAAAATCTCTGCCGAATACTGAGGCATTGTCGATATTGGCTCGCTGAACGACCAACTGGCCAGGCAAGGCCGGTTGTTGTCCAGTTACTATTACGGATGGCGAGACACCCGTGTCCAGCTTTGTCGCCGCACTTAATCCGAGCATCACCGAAGATAATTCGGCAAGCCAGTTTGCCTTGCCAAGCAGCCGAGCGCGTAGCGAGTTTTTCAAACAGCGATGCATCCGCTCGACCTTTCCGTTATGTTGTGGACTATGGGGTAATTCCCATCAACCGGCAGACCTCCACCCACAAGTCAGAGACGAACTGCGATACTCGGTCTGACATAATGACGTCAGGCACGCCCCATCTGGCGATCCATTTACGCACCGACACTTTAGCGCAAGCTTTTGTGCTCGCCGCCTCTCCGTGCATTGTCATTGGAAACGCTTTTGGCCTAGCTGTCCATCTGTCGATTACAGTGAGCAACGTGTTTTTTCCTTCACACGCTGGGTTCAGTAAGCCGACGAGATCTACGTGGGTATTATTGAATAGCCTGGTCGGTGCTATCAATTGTTCAAACGGCGTTTTTGTATGCACCTGGACTTTCGCTTTCTGACATGCCTCGCATAATTTGGTCCATTTTGTAACATCCTTCCCCATGCCTTGCCACCAGTATGAACGTTTGACAAGCCTTTACACCTGATTGTGCCAAACCGTGGAGATTGTCGAACACGACACGTTGCAAAGCCGTTGGAACTAGGACGCGTGCCAGCATGACGCCGGTGTCTGCCCAAACAAGTGTTTTGTTCGCACACTCAATTAAATCCGCCTTGAATCTTGACGAAGAGGTGCTGTGATGCTTGATAAATCGCTGTAATGCCCTATCCTCCTCCTGGACAACGCGAAACTCTCTCGGCGCCGGCACGGTAAGAGGTGCGGACAGTTCAGGCGTGAAAATGGCCTTACAAGCCAAGACTGATGCGGCATAATCGTCAACTCCGACGACCGTACTCGAAGTGCGAGTAGCCTCCATCGCCGAAACAAACACCGCTGCCCGGATTTGCCTCTTCTGTAGATATCCCTGCCGCTGTAGTTGTGACAAAAACATGTCATCACCAACTCCTCGTCGTGGATTGTTTCCTCTGGAAACAATTCATTATGTAACCCACAGAAGGAAGGGACGTTTGAATTAATCGGCTCTTTCGGGTGCAGCTTACAGCGCAACAATGCATCTGTAACAATATTTCACTTTCCCTTCATGTAGTGGAGTTGGTCAACAAATTGTGCTATTTTGAGCAAATGGCGTCTTGGGAGAGCCGTATCTGCCTTTTTGTCAAGGCACCTGCGAGAGGCTGGCGATCCGTCCTAACGATGATAGGCTGACCTTCTAGATAGGAACGGAATGTATCTATTGCATAGGAAACTGCGAGTAGTTCTCTGTCGGTGGCTGAGTAGTTACGTTGTGCTTTGTTAAGCTGTTTACTCCAGAAGCTTAACGGCTTCCACGTTCCCCGTTGGAATTGTACCAGGACGGCTCCCACCGCGACATTGGATAAATCACTCAAGATTTCTCTCTGTGCATTCGGAAGAGGATAAACCAGAAGAGTTGCGTTTGCGATCGCTTCTTTCGTTGCAGCAAACACGCGATCGTGTACCGGAAGCCAAGAATCCTCAAATTCCTTTTGTCGGGAGATGTTCTTGAGTTGAGTAAGAGACGCCAACTTCCCAGAAGCAGGTTGAACGAACCGGTGAAGAAACGCCCAAATACCCAGGAAGCGCTAAAGGTCTTTTGGCGTTTTAGGTACTGGGAATATTTTCATGGCTTCCCCTCCTTCAGGTGGAATTTAAATGCCTCGCAAATAAACTACATCAACTACTTGACAGAGAAACATGAGTGATGATCGGCCAAATTGACATTTCTTCTTGTTCAGGAGGAGCCCCTTTTCGTTGAGCCTCTCAAACGGCAGATTATTGCGTAGTTGGTGCACGTTTTGCTGGAAACACTGCGCCACGTTTTTCAGACCGAATGGCATTCGGAGGAATTTGAAACGTCCGAGAGTCGTGATGATGACCGTTTTCTCATATTTGTTGAAAGGCCTGCCGAAGGTCGATCTTGTTAAACACCGTGCATCCAGCCAGCCGCTCGTTAAAACTCGTCAATGCAGGAAACGGATATCTGTCGCGTTTTGTCACGTTGCTTAGTCGCCTAAAATCTCCGCGTACACACTACGCTTTCTTTACTGCGTGGATCGGTGATGCCCAACCAGATTCACACTGCTCGATGACCCCCCTCTCTCTCTCTCTCTCTCTCTCTCTATCACTCACTACCTCTCTCACTCACTCACTCACTCACTCACTCACTCACTCACTCACTCACTCAATCAATCATTCTATCTCACTCACTCACTCACTCACTCACTCACTCACTCACTCACTCACTCACTCACTCACTCACTCACTCACTCACTCACTCTCTCTATGTATAATATATATATCTGACTATGTGTCATGCAGCAATAGTGGCAGGAAAGCTACGACCTTATTAATTGGCAGTTTAAGTCGTATACGGATACCTTACAGAGTCAATTAATAACTTTCTATATACACTGTCATCCACAATGAAACTCTGTCATGTTTACAATCTACTAAAATACTAAAAACAGTAAAAACAAAACAAAAGTTGAAATGTTGCTGCCATTTGACTAATCATGA
The DNA here is from genome assembly GCA_020002185.1 of Paraescarpia echinospica. Classification (NCBI taxonomy): domain Eukaryota; kingdom Metazoa; phylum Annelida; class Polychaeta; order Sabellida; family Siboglinidae; genus Paraescarpia; species Paraescarpia echinospica. Next base: position 17,102,706 of record CM034544.1, on the reverse strand, counting down.
CTGAACAAACCAAATCGCGCATAAACGCATAAACGTATAATGTAAAAGGCACAAAGCACGTACAAAGCACACCCATACTAGCATACATACCAGATAATGTGCATCAGTTCGTACATATGCATACATACATACACACACACACACACACACATATATATATATATATATACCCAAATACATACATGCATACATAAACATACATACACACGCATTTATTCACGTTCACAGATACACATATATACACACGCACAGATACATTGATGCCTGAATGCATGCATGCGTACATTCATGCATATATGCATACGTACGTACGTACGTACATATATACACATACACACAGTGCGTTCACGGATACACATACACGCACATACACTCACACACAACCAAAATCCCAACTATTCACAAATACACGCATTCGCATGCAAGCACGTACGCAGGCACGCCCGTAAACAAACACACATATATAACATTATATATATTCATACATACATACATACATACATACATACATACATACATACATACATACATACATACATACATACATACATTCATACATACATACATACATACATACATACATACATACATACATACATACATACATACATACATACATACACACATACACACATACATACATACATACATACATACATACATACATTCATACATACATACATACATACATACATACATACATACATACATACATACATACGTTGACGATATTTAACAAGCGTCCTCTTTTGGAATAGTGAGCCGTCGTCTAGTTGCATAAGAAGGTGGCGTGTCTTATCTTAATCAATAATTCTACATAATTCGCTAACCAATCAGACAAATAATTAAACGCGATATATTTACGCAACACGAGAAGCAATTTATCAGTCACATGACGGATATATACATGTTCTTCCGTTTTGTCAATAGATTATCTAACTCAGCGTCTGATTTAAGACTGTTGAGGTCCCCAGGCAGTGGATGATCGGTTATCGTAGCGTGACAATCCCCCCGTCCTATAATGTTTATTTTTTGGCAATTGATAAAATCATTTCCAGGTGAAATTAGTGCAATAATGATAGGTTCAGTGGAAGAATGTATTGACGCATATGTGGACGAGTTAAGTTGGCGGAGTGGTCGCTAACGATCATCGCGTCAAAAACAGAACGAACAAGTATCAGCCGATACGCTGATCGCGTACAGGAAGAGTGCGTTTGACACGCACGTTTGAGTCGCTCCTCGGTGAAGCCGAAGACATCGCTCGCCGAAAGCAGCTGGCCAACGTCGCTTTCCGCAAGCTGTGGACAGTGATCTAGGCGATCACATATCTCTCTACAGCTGCGCCAACGGCTATGCGTACAACATGGGTACATGGGGACTTCCGAAATCAGAACTAGATCGTCTGGATGCGTACCACCGTCGTCATCTACGCCAGATTATCGGCATCTGTTGGCGACATCGCATTTCTAACGAGGCATTTTACCATCAGCGAAGCTGTCATCACTGCAAGATGAAGTCTATTCGGGCACGTGCTCCGTATGCCGCCCGATGCACCCGCTCAGCGAGCGATCGACAACAATCGACAACTATTTCGCCGTGGACACAGGTGTCACGACATACAAGGGTCGAGCGAGAACGACTCGCCCGACGGCGTTGAGCGCGGACCTGCGACGCATAGATCGAACGCTACATTTTCGTGCCGACGTCGACCTTTTGGGCGCATTCGACCGTGAACAGTGGCAAGAGTTGGGGCGGGATATTTCAAAATAAGAAAGCATCATATGAAGCCATGGAATTGACCTTTTAAATTATTTATTTATTTACATATTTATTACACTTTAGTGCAATTTCTACTAACTTTTTAACACATATTTTTATGTTTTTTTATTATATGGACATTTTAAATAATATGTGTATCTACTTATTTATATATTTTATTTATTTATATATGTATTAACTCTACATCTACAAAAGAACTGTGACGGTATATTTCGTGTGGAATGGCACAAGCGAAGCAGACGCGAACTACATCACGTCTGCCGTGCGAAAGTGCATATATTAATAATAATAACTAATACTTGGATATTGACCTAAATTTTTGGAATGACAAGTACTTGTACTTTACGTAATGTACTATTTGGCAAAATATCAAGTACTTTATAAATAATTTTCAAGTACATAACTTGAGTATTTAGAATAAATAATAAACACTTCTCGTGCATAACATTAAAATCCAAAAAACTTGGTAATAATAATTATCAATAATTAACATTTTTTAAATATTTACTTTCCTGTTCGTATTACTGTACGACGCATAGTCAGAATCCATATTTGCTTAAATCATCAGCACTGCGGCCGAATGTGATTATTTCGTAAAGTTTATTAATTAATAACTTTGCTTACATAATCACGAATATTATTTTTTTCCCGTCGACCGGAAAAATGCAATGTCTGTTCTGAAACGTGATGGTGTTTGTAATAAACTCGGCCGCAATGCGGATGAACTCGGCCGCAATACGGATGAATTTGGCCATTTCCGTGTCTGACTATGTGCCATGCAGCAATAGTGGCAGGAAAGCTACAACCTTATTAATTGGCAGTTTAAGACGTATACGGGTACCTTACACAGTCAATTAATAACTGTCTATATACACGGTCATCAACAATGAAACTTTTTTATGAGGAAAACTAAAAAAAACCTCTGTTTCATCAACAATGAAATTCACTTCATTGGCATTTATTTCAGTGACATCGTATGATCTTATAATCTATTTGCCATTGCACCGAACGAACATGAGTTGTTCACAGGTTGAGTCTTTCAGGCTACACCGTTCAGGGCAGAATACTTTCTCGGCTATGCTAAATACCCTTTCAACTGGGGCTGATGGGGCTGGAATGGTGAGATGGTGAGGGACCAACTGAGCCAGAGTTGGAAAACTCAGAACTTGAGTGGGTCACTGTGACGATCTGTACATGGCTGACTGATGTATTCGTTCACCTCTACAATCAGCAATCTGCTGATATTATAAGTTTGCAATTTATATTTTCTGATCGTAGACTACTAGTTGTTGAGAGGGTTAGCACATGTCCACATAACAGGCTCAGCATCCTCTTTGTACTTTTTAGCCAGGCTGTTGGCACGGAATTATACTAGTGTAGGAGGTAGTGTGACTTGAACCACCTTACTTCTACAGAGGAAGACTGGCAGTTCTTGTTCTTAGCAGTTACCACTGTCAGCCACTGTTAAGTGGCATGATCTCCAAACTACATCAAAGGCATTTCCTGTCTAACTGGTGGGTTAACTGCTAATTGGCTCTTTATGGACATCCTGGTGGCTTAATTAAACAAACAGGTTTATGGCCTGAACTGATAGCCTACAATTATTGTTTGCTTAACAGGGTGTTTCTGACTGGGAAAAGATGCTGCCTGTTGCCATGTTTGGGTATCATAGTCATGGTTATCAGAGAATGATGATGTACTATGTGTAGGGATGGTAAGGTGGTATTCTATCAGAAATAACAAAGTATTTAAAAAATAGTGGAACATTTAAATATTTCAGGAAAGTTTCATTTTATAACCACATATATTTATTTTCCCCAGTACATATTGAGAAAGTACTCAGATGTACTCGTAATGTACTCGTAAAATCTGAACAACAACAACATTTTACATGGTCATTGCCTGATGTCGGATCCTGATTTCGGAATACGGGGGTCTGGGGGATGCTGTTGAAGATTTTTCGACGGAGTTTCGCCTATGGGTCAGACTCCCAACTCCTGGTTTCGACTCCTTAGAATTAGCAGAACACCCGGATTCACGTATGTCAGCTCGAATTCGGACTGTTTGCAGTCGATACAAAAAATAGACAAAACTGGGACAATATTGTTTCATTACAGCACATACATAATAGAATATGTGACTAATAGATGCCATACACAAGCATGTGTTCCACTGAGGTAGAAACAAATCGGGAATTTTGAAACAAGAATCCAAGACGGCAAACCTGCGTGAGCACCCGGCCTAGGCCAATGACAGTTTCACGACGCGCAATAATCCAGGAATTACTAGAAAACTCGCTGTATTACCTTTAGCATTGATTTATTCGGAAATGCGATCTTCAAGTGGATCCGGTGACGTGAAAATCGCTCTTGATATTTAAGATAATTATCAAAGTCGCTTGGAAGGAAATGTTGGGTACATATATGATAATATGAAGTTCATTTTCAGTGTGATCGAGTAGTTTGGACGAACTGACGCCGTATACTGCTCCTGCAGCTCGTCGTTTCTTCAGGAAACGTGTAGAAGATTACGTTAAATTCCAGCTTTGTACCTACACAATATTGCACAATACACGTTTTATAAAGTTGATGTTAAACTAAACATCCATATAAAAAGTTAACATGCTTGTAAAATGCAAACGTCGATGAACGAGAAAACGGCAGTGGAGCGCAATAGCGCAGCACTAAGAGCTTCAGACTCTCGACTGAGAGAAACCGAATTTGAATCCCGTGTGGCGGTGTTGAACCTTGGGAAGTTCGTTTAGTCTAAATTGCTTCAGTTCACCAAGCTGCATGAATGGGTCTGGCTATAGACAGTGGTAGGTTATTTGTGTACGAATAGTCTTCGGGCAATGATAATAATAATACATAACTTCTTACGCGCCAATCTCCTCAGACAATCCGAGCTCAGTGGCGCACCAAAACCAAAGGATTGAGCATTCTCGTATTCGTGTGATAGGCGGAAGTCGTCCACAAATGGATGTATGTGTTAGGAAGCTAGGGAGGATAGGCAATATTGAAAAGATAGGTTTTGAGGTGACGACGAAAAGTAACACTATTTTCTGCTGATTTAACACTAACGGGAAGCGAATTCCATATAGTTGGCGCGGCAACTGAAAAAGCGCGAGTTCCAGCCTTTGTCTTAACTCTAGGAACAGACAGTAACATCGAACTAAACGATCGAAGTTGTCTGGCTTGTCTAGCTGGTGTGAGCATTGAGTGTAAATAACTAGGTTGTTTGGATGAAAGGGCTTGGTAGGTGATTGTGCAGATCTTAAACATAATGCGATATCGCACGGGGAGCCAATGCAGTGATTTTAGAAGTGGCACTGAGCGGAGGAATCGAGGAGATTGTGTGACTACCCTTGCTAAACAATTTTGGACGCGTTGTAGTTTTGCAATATCCTTGATAGCAATATTATAAAGGAGGGAATTGCAATAATCTAATCTGCTGCTAACAAGAGCTGTTGCGATAGTCTTAGCGACAGAAAGCGACATATGTCGGCGAATGCGGCGAAGATCACGGATATGATAAAAAAAGCAACGGCACGTTTGGGATATGTGTTGTCTGAAATTGAAGTCGCAGTCAAAGGTCACTCCTAGATTCCGTACTGATGCTGCTGGTGTGATATTTTGACTCAGGATGCATGTTGGAAAAAAGTAATTAAGTTTACCTCGCTGCATTGGAGTAGAGTAAGGTGGGGTATAGCGCCCATGTTGGGGCATAGCGCCCATGCCACTATTTTGGCGAATATTGCATTTGATGGCTCCACATAGCGATCAAATGATTAATTACTGAGTCCTGACGACACATCAACGTGTTATAGCTCTACAAAATCGAACACGGTGTAAGTACAACCGATTTACCGTTTCTTTATTATTTGTTATAAGATCGCTTTCACATTAATCAATAAATTGCCCCTAAATGGTTACGAATTTTGAAACGCTTGGAATAGCTTTCTAAGCTATGTTGTATAACCTGCATTTTCATGCCTTCAGTTACGGTGAGCGATAAAAGAAAATGTCATGACTCGAACGTTCTCAGCATAGACGCCAGTGGGGCATAGCGCCACCTGTGAATTGGGGCAAAGCGCCCACGCCTGCGCGCTATGCCCCATCTGCAATTATTGATATAAAAGTAGCATTGTGAATATATGTGTGTATGTGTGTGTGTGTGTGTGTGTGTGCGTGTGCGTGTGCGTGTGTGTGTGTGTTTTATCAAACGTTCTTGTTATTATTATAATGATAACAGTTACAGCATGTTCGTTTCAGATTGAGAGACAGCATGGTTCGAACGTACAAAAGAAAGTCTATACAGGGTTCGTATGGGTCTGAACGACTGGCGTTAGCTGTAGCGGCTGTCCACGAAGGACAGAGTATACGAGGTGCAGGGGCAGATTATGGAATACCAAGGCGCACACTAAAGCGTCATTGCTCTGGTGTTGTACAGCTCCCTGGCGCTGTTGCTATGGGCAGCAAGCGTTGCGTATTCTCAAGTGCCTTTGAAGCATAATTGGTAGATTATGCAAAGGAGATGGCCAAGATAATTTACGGATTTACAACTATTGATGTCAGGCGTTTGGCTTACGCTGTTGCCGCAAAATTGGGCATACAGCACAATTTTGATGACGAGCGTGGGCTAGCAGGAAAGGACTGGCTGTCAAATTTCATGAAGCGCCACCCAGAGTTGTCGATTCGTGCGCCAATTTCCACTAGCCTGGCCCGTGTCGAAGGTTTCAACCGTGGTGCAGTTATGGCGTTTTTTGCTTTGTACAAAGATGTCCTGCAAGGAGGGGATCACAGACCTACTGCCATTTGGAACTGCGACGAAACTGGCTTCACGACGGTAGCGAAGGTGGGAAAGGTCGTATGCGAAACTGGAACAAGGCAGGTGCGAAAGGTTTCGAGCGGTGAGCGTGGAAAGAACATTACCTCGCTGTGCTGTATAAGCGCTGCCGGTTCTTACATTCCTCCGCTGTTTGTGTTCCCTCGCAAGAGAATGGTGGAGGCCCTCATGAACGGTGCCCCTACTGGTTCGATTGATGCAGTGAATGATCGCGGTTCAGGCTATATCGACTCAGCTCTGTTCATGAAGTGGCTCAAACACTTCGTCACGATTGCCGGCTGCACCAAAGACCACCCACACGTACTTCTGTTGGATGGACACGAAAGCCATAAAACGCTTGAGGCAATCGACTTCGCCCGGGAACATGGGGTCATATTGCTGACATTTCCACCACACTGCACACACCGGCTACAACCACTCGACCGGACATTTTTTAAGTCACTGAAGTCTGCGTTCAGCCGTTCATGTGACAACTGGCTTACATCCAACAAGGGACGTGCCATCACCCAGTATGATGTGATGCCATTGTTTGAGCAAGCATACAGTTCTACTGCTACAGTACAGTCTGCCGTCAATGGATTTGCAACGTGCGGCTTATGGCCATTCAACGACAGCAAGTTCGATGCAGAATTCAATGTACTTGAATTGCCGTTCATTCAGCCTGTCGATACTCCTCAAGTCACAGCCATGGATGTGGTCGTCACTGAGGTTGCCGGCACCCGAGTTACCACCTCTCCAGCTACTGCCCCGGCAATCTCAGCACCACACCACCCCATAACAACCAGTTCTCGAAGCTCCAGTCTGCATGTCGCTGTCACCGTGTCGTCACCGGACACGTTGCCCCCACTGAAGCAACCAGCGCTCCAGATATCGCCACTGGTGTATCTGCACCGGCAGTTTCTGCCGAACATCCTGCAAGTCCTGCAGGATCTGAAGGTGACATTCGCGCTATTATTATGAGCTGCTCGTCACCACCGCCGAACAAGAAGCGTAAACATGTAGCGAGAAGAACCTCCAGTGTCGTGCTGACTTCTTCGCCATACAAGTTAATTGCTGAGAAGAAACGCGACATGAAGAAACCAAAACGTTCGCTGGTGGTAAAGAAAATCAGCGAGATCAAGCTGCCCAAGTCAGCACAAGAGCCTACTGCTGGTCCGTCGGGGGTGTCAAACCAAGAAAGGAACACCGACGAAGACACAGAATGCGTCGTTTGCTGCGAGCCTTACGCCAACAGCAAGTCCAGAGAGGTGTGGCTTCAGTGTCTGAGCTGCAAGAAATGGGCACACGCCGCGTGCACTGCAGGCGACCCATACTACATTTGCCACATCTGTGAATCAGACTCAGACTAATTTGGATGAACAAATTCAACAGCACGTCGTCATAGCACATGTCGCTACACTGAAGCCAACAGCGAACTGCATTCAGTTTCCTTGGTGCGATATCGTTCTTTGTTCGTGTTTCATTTCGTTTGTAGGCTGCATTATGTATGTGCATTAAATAAAGTTCTGTATTCTTGTTATTAGATACTCATTTTGTAGCCTACTGATAACAAATACATGCAATTCCACATGAGGCATAGCGCCCATCCCATGTGCGTTTTGCCCCACCTACGGGGCAAAGCGCCCAAATCGGGTGCACGCACATAATTAATTACAATACAAAAACATATTATTCGAATCATGTCAGATTTGCACGACATATACTCGATATAGTTACCGACATATTGTAGATATTTGTAAGTATATTGCATTAAATAGAACCAACCGTTATGACGATATTTGTTACACTGGGCGCTATGCCCCACCCTACTCTACCAATGATGAAGAATTCAGTTTTGTCTGCATTTAACTTTAATTTGCTATCGGTCATCCATGAAGAAACATCTTGGAGACAAATGTAGATATGTGTGTCATCTGCATAAAGGTGATGATCCAAGTTATGACTTTGGATTACAGAGCTGAGTGGCGTAGTGTAGAGAGTGAAAAGCAAAGGCCCAAGAACGGAACCCTGGGGAATGCCACATGAAGTGGGGAGTGAGGTTGAAAAGTAATTATCTATCTTTATACATTATACCACATTGATAAACGTTTGACAAGAGTGTTGTGATCAATGGTATCAAAGGCGGCAGACAGATCAAGCAAGGTAAGTGCAGTTACTTTGCCTTTATCAATGTTTAATATAACATCATTGTGTACTTTTAGGAGAGCAGTCTCTGTAGAATGAAATTGTTTGTATGCTGATTGAAGCACACTGGATAAACCAGTTGAGCTGATATGACACCTTAGACGGCTTGCTACGACTTTCTCAAGTAACTTAGAAATAAAGCTAAGATTAGAAATAGGCCTATAATTTTTGAAATCATCTTTAGGCAGAGAAGTCTTCTTGAGAACAGGATTTACATGTGCGTGTTTAAAATCATCTGGGAATTTACCCGAACTCAGTGATAAATTTATGATATTCGTTATTGTACCAAGTAAAGAGTCAAGACATGCTTTTAGTAGTATGGCTGGTAATGGATCGAGATCGCATGACTTATTTGGGGAGGACATTATTATTTTCCTCACTTCATCAACTGTGGCTGGCTCAAACAATACAAGTGGAGAATTTACTTCCGGGGAGTCCACATTTACAGAACTTAAAGTCTGACATGGAAAAGCAGAACGTATAAAACTTATTTTATCTTTGAAATGACTAGAAAACGAGTCACACAGAGATTTGACTGACACATGACTAGGTAGAGATGGAGGCGGTCGTCTGTGTAAAATATGATTTATGCAGTTCCATTGCTGACGTGGGTTATCAGAGTTACTCGAGACCATATTTGTGTAATAATTTGATTTAGCTTTGGCCATTTGTCTGTTGCAGTAGTGACACTGTTTAGAATATCGTGATCTGTCCAAAGGCGAGCGTGATTTGCGCCATACACGTTCAAGATAGCGCCGGCGCTTTTTAGATTATAGAATTTCATGAGTCATCCATGGAGCATGTGGCTTTTGGGACACAGATTTAGATCTCAGGGGTGCATGTTTATTAAGTAAATCTTTGAGTACTTGACAGTACTGTCGACACAGATCTGACAGATGTTCTTTGGGGTTACTGATGAGGTCGGATTTAAGGATGTCTGTCATTAATGCAGCAATGTCAATCTTATGGATCGGTCGGTAAAACACATTGTGTTTGGACTCTACGGGAATTCTAGGAACTTTGAGATCAGCAATGACAGTGTGGTGGTCTGATAAACCATCAGAAGCAGCAGGTGTCTGAATATTGTTACAATCTGAACGGGTGATTAAGAGATCGAGCCAGTGGCCATGTATGTGTGAAGGTAACATGTTGTTTCATGTCATAGGATGCCAGAATGTCATTAAATGTACTTGTTGTTGATGAAGGTGAGTCCAGGTGAAGATTAAAATCACCGAGTATATAAAAGTCTGAATAAATAGTTGCCAGATTTTCAAGTAGATCCTGGAATTCTTCAAAGAAATGGGCCGGGTGTCCTGGAGGGCGATAAATGCACACAAAATAAGCAGAGAAAGATGAATCAGAAATTTCGGCACAGATGGCCTCAAAGCTGGAGTAATCAGGGTTTGAATGCAAACTATCTTTGAACTGTTTTGAGACGAGAAATCCAACTGAACGTGGGCGATGATGGAAGGTGAAACTGGAAGGAGAAATGTCAGCAATGCATGCAGCTGTGTCATGTGGTCTGAGCCAGGTCTCAGTGACTGCAAGGATGTCTATTGTCTTGGAAGTTAATAAATCGGTAAGCGAGGCTGTTTTGTCTCGAATAGATATAGATCGAACGTTAGTGGTGGCTACTCGAATATTGCGTCTAATAGCAGGTCCAGGATTAAGACTTACATCTCCTGCTAGTAGTAAAATAATTGCCAATTTAAACGTCGGCTTAGAGCGGGGGATTGGCAGTAACTTTCTATTAAAGCAAAGATTAAGACATGGCAAACTGTGAAGATGTGACAAGGAATTTTGTGTTCTTATGTACATAGAAACTGTTAAAATGACAGCCGACTGTTGGGGACTAAGTGGCTTGCACAGCGTAAAATCGTGACCTCTTGAAGCAGCAGAACAGGATAAAAATAAAACACACCATAAAAATGCTGGTGACATTGTCTTTCCTCAAAATGGTGAAGATAAAATTATAATGCGTGGTTGAAAGCTTTCCAGAGAAGTCGAGATGGTGTTCGATTGAACAAGTCTGCCAGGGAGTAAAGTGTAAAGCGCTTTGAGCAGTCCTGAGGACTGGATACTGCGCTGTGTAAGAACTTACCTTTTTTGCTGTCGTTGTATATAATGTACTTATAAGATGGCGCGCTGTCACAGCCCACCGTGTGACATCACGACCCAGTTATCAAAGAGTCCCTTAGGCAGAGAGCAGACGGAACACTGAAACATACATTTATTCAACTAATTCGCGGAACAATTTTGTTTCTTGCAAATAGTTTATATCACACTGATCTAAAAATAAACGTGAATCTGGATTGTTTTTAAATGTCCGAAACTTATAAATGCATGTGTGAACGGGCGAACGAAGTAGTTATTAAAAAGCGTCCTCAATTCCATTGTTTGCTAAATTAGTTTAATTTCCTCCATTATAATATCCCTGGCAAGGACATGACACAATTTCAAGGTGTCAAAATTGTTGGCATGTCTTAGTTGTGTAAGTCTCCCGTTTATCTCCCCGACCCGTACTTCGTGGTAACTGATGTGCGACATGGTAGTATTTTCAATTCCGTACTATTGGTTTGTCGCGTCATCAAAGCACGTGCATAAATTGAATGCTCATCCAGCAAAAAACCCAAACAATTTCCGGCATTCTAATCTTCTTTGTGTGCAGTTTGAATGAGTCGGTTGGCGAATTTGAACTTACTCCCCAGCGTTATGCCAGATACTGAGCGCAACTCCATCCATCTGTTCACGACTTTTGTGCACATGATCACGAGTACATCTGTAGTTGTTGCTGAACTGCATCCGTTCTAAAGTAGATTCTTGCAGTACTTAGTTTACTGCATCCTATTTAGTGCGTACTGTCGAAGGTTCGCGGAGATACGCTTCGCTTACCACGTTTCGTAATGGTCATTAGGTGTTGCAATACTGCACTGACACGAAATGGAGACAGGGCCACGATGACATCTCCCGTGACGACGTCACATTTGTCGAAATGGATTTGACAGGTAAGGCCACGATGACAGTGACGCATACGTCACACTTGTTCGTACGTGAGCTGCATTCGCTGTCATAGCATTTATGCTATCAGAGGATAACGCATTGCTTTATATCACGTAAGAATTGTACAAACAAAAATGCTCAACATCCGGATGACGCTAAAGACTCAGAAGAGACTATTTGTAGTCTACGTAACGCTCATTTGTTTTTCGACATAATCTTAGCGTATTGTTATTCGAGTTATAACATTTTGTAACCAAGGATATGTGACACTTTTCTTCCGATGAGTCACAGATGAATCCCGGAATGTCTGTATACGATAGCTCCGATGTGTATATAATGCTATGTAAACATCAATAGATTAAAACGAAAACAATTCACATGGTAAAGTAAGTAGTTAAAATGTTCTTTCGGCTGTTAAGAAGATCAAGATAAAAAATGAATAACTTAGAATAAAAATGTTTCTGTGGTCTTTCAAGCAGAGTACGCCGTAATGAAAAGGTACGTTTTTAAGGCTGCCTTGAAGGATTGCAGGGCGGCTTTGGAAGTAACAGTAGTTGGTAGATCATTCCATGTTGTAGCGGCAGCGTGAACGAATGCGCATTCACCAGCTTTGGTTCGGGCTCTTGCAACGACAAGATTATTACCCTCAGCAGAACGAATATGTCTGGCTGGTTTATAAGCTGACACAAGTGACTGCATATATGGTGGCGATAGTTCAGCATTTAACGCCTTATACGTAAGTTCTGCTATTTTGTAGGTAATGCGTTGCTGGACAGGCAGCCAGTGGAGTTGGCGCATTAGTGGTAATGCACTGTCGCATCGCGCACGCCGAGTTATTAGACGAACAGCAGCATTCTGCAGTCGCTGTAGCCTGCCGATGTTCTTGGCAGAAGTGCCAAACAGAAGCGAATTGCAATAATCTAAGCGTGATGTTATCATTGCATTTACAACACGTTCTGCTGTCGACTGTGGCACGTAACGGTGAATTTGGCCGATGTTACGTAAATGCAGTGAACAGGTACTAATGGTATGATAAATCTGCACCGTCATGTCAAGATGTTTATCTAAGTAAACACCAAGATCTCTCACATATTCGGCGGCATAGACGACTTCAGGTCCAACGCGCACGTGCAGTCCAGCAACCAAATCAGATGCCGACCTGGGTACAATCGGTAGAAACTCAGTTTTTGCATCATCCATCAGCAAGTAGTTGAACGTCATCCAGGATTAGATGTCGTCGATGCACTGCTCGACACGATGCACAGCAGTAGTAAGAGAAATGACATTCAAGTCAAAATGACATAACAATTGTAAGTCATAATGGTGATACTTCAAATTATGGTTACGAATGATGTCACCGATTGGCTGCACACAAAGAAAACAGCAATGGACCTAACACTGATCATTGCGGTACACCAATGTGCAGAGTCGTTTCTCTTGAAGTTGCGCTACCGACAACAACACTTTGCCTGCGATCGCAAAGGTACGACTCAACCCAGCGTAATACAACTCCGGCGAGGCCATAGCGCCGTTGTGGAGAAGGTCGCGCCTAACTGGCTGCACCGAATGTAGGCTCTGGAGCATCGCTGATTTTTGCCACTTTTAGGGAGTTTACACCGTCACCAATTTACATATAGTTTTATGAACATACCGGGCATTAGTCTCACTGCTTTTTACGGCAAGTGTTTGCGTCTTTTTATGATTTGATGACTTTTAAAGTTTGCTGTTTGCACCTGTGTGACACTACCATGCTGGTGCGGTCATGCAGAACCACTTCTGTTTACAAGTCAAGTGTGGTCAAGTCAAGCATGACGACATTCACCGCAGAATGCTTGCATTGTTTCCGCCCCTGCAGAGACACCCGTCTGAACTATGCTGCCTGGAGAGCAGCGTGTAATGCAGGGGTGGCACTCCACCGACCCACCCACCGGGGCTGCCGTGGGGGTGCCCACAAGCAACGGCATATACCGGTAATTACAACAACACGACCGATAACCTTTACCAAGCCGAATAGTACGACCAGACCATCGACGGTCAACTTGTCTGCTGCGTTTTCAACACGCAACCTAATCCGCGTCACGACGAATGGTGCGACTAGACCATCGACGATCAACTTGTCTGCTGCACTCCTGAACGCTCGATCTGTTCGAAATAAGGCCACCACCATTAATGAATTTGTAACAGATCATGATATTGATATACTTGCGATTACCGAGACGTGGTTGAAGAAGTCTAGCGACAAACCAATAATTGCGGAATTAACGCCGACTGGTTACACTTGTATCAACGGACCACGTGTTACGGGTCGGGGAGGAGGTGTGGCCATCTTACACAGAAAGACATTATCGTCCAAGCTGATTCCTTCATCGAACTATGTTTCACTTGAACTGATGGGCTTGCAGTTCACTGGTGACATTTCCAGGAAATTTAACTTGTACACGTTATACCGGCCACCGTCGTCTACAAAGACTGTGTTTTACATGGAACTTGAGCAGCTTTTTACAGAGTTGTCATTATGTGTGATTACTTCCTGCATTGTCGGTGATTTTAACATCAAATATGACGTTGAAACTGAAAAACGACCACTACTTGAGCTACTCAATTCTTTCAACCTTGTCCAGGACGTCAGTGAAGCCACACATTCAGCTGGTCACACACTGGATTTCGTAATTACGCGCAATGACGATAATCTTGCCACCGCTGTTCAAGTCGTTCCGTTATCAATATCTGATCATCACGTCGTGCGCTGCATCATTGATGCCAGTAGACCATCCAAGACATCAACAGAAATACTCAAGCGTAACTACCGCTCGTTTGACGCTGACACATTCAACCACGACGTAAGAAGAACGTGTGATTTTCTAGCCGCTGCTGCATTAACATCAAACGCTGTGGAACTTGTGTCACGCTACAACACTGACTTAATGAAAGTCATAGACAAGCACGCGCCTGTGCGCCCGACTATCGTCCGAGGCCACAAACCCAATCCGTGGAATAACAGTGACATTGACGATGCGAGAAGACAACGGCGTAAAATGGAGTTGTTGTGGGGGCGTTCGAAACTGGAAGTTCATCGCCAAATGTTTGTTGCTGCACGCGATGAGTGCAATAACGTTATATCTCTCACAAAGACGAAGTTGCTAAATGCTGACAACAAGAACCTCTTTAAAATCGTAAGTTCTCTCAGTGGGAAGGCACCACTTGCGTACCCAGAACATACCTGCGCATTTGATTGCTGCAATGCATTTTCCGTCTACTTTGAAACTAAGGTTGCCGGAATTCGCAGTGAGTTACACGTTGCCCGACAGCGCATCACGCCGCCGCACGAACCGCGTTGTTACGTGACGCCGATTGACAGTTTCACACCAACAACAGTTTGTGAAGTAACATCTATCATCACAGCGAAGTGTAAAACGTCCATACTTGATCCTCTGTCCTCTGATCATGTAAAGCAGAACATTGACACACTTGCTATCTCTGCTGCCAGTATAACAAACGCGTGCCTAACGGAAGGAGAATGCCGCTTGAATTGAAGCGTGCTCTTGTGCACCCATTATTAAAGAAACCATCTCTGTGCAAAGATACGATAAGCAACTACCGCCCAGTCAGCCATCTATCGCAACTCTCAAAGATAATTGAAAAGGTGGTGGCCGCCAGACTGAACATTCACTTGGTCAGTCAAGCACTGTGATAATAAATGAATTCCATACAGCTGACCTAATTTGTGTATTCCCAACATAAAATGTATGCATAATGTTCTTCTATCTGTTAGGGTGATATGCGACAAGTTATCCTTTTTTGTTGCAAAAACTGCTGCACAAGGATCTAGGGTTCTGCTAAAACTGTTCATCTTCTCTCAGCGTGTGCGCGCGCTACTCCGCGTATACATGCTGTATCTGCGCGTGTTTGTGTTGCCGTTTTCTTTTTTGTATGTTTGTGTCTGTACGTATGCGTATCGGACTGAGTCTACTGTGTGTATGCATCTGTGCGCTTACGTGTATGTGCATATATAAGTGAGTTTGTGTGTATGTGTGTGTCTGTGTGCGCGCGCGCGCGTGTCTGTGTCCGTGTGTGCGTGCATAGTAATCAGGATGCTCATTCAATGTTGCGAATCACAATTGTTTTCAATTTACTCAAGCTATGTAATTGAAACCTATTTTGAAACGCACTTCATATGTTGTGAAGCACAATTGAAGAAGTATACGAACTTGCCACTTTTAGAAGAAAAACACAAGTACATTGAATATCGTAAATTAGAATATACCCATTTATTGGGACAAGGCTTTCATAACCAACTGTCTCCAGATTCAATTGGCGTGACATTGTTCTGACGTCCATAAAGTGTCAATCCACAATATCATATATATTACATTCGATAGGTGGCGCCTATTGACATATTTTACAAACCATAGCTAACAGTCGCTTCCAAAACGGCAGCTGTAGATATCGTCAAGACTAAGGTAACAGTCGTGTCAAAACCACAGGTAACATTCTCCAAATTCAATGAATGTGACATTGCCACCAATACATTGTTTACCATGGAGCCTGGCTCTGACACACAAAGAACTTCAATGCACATGAGTATATGTTACATTCGATGGCGCCACTATTTCGATTGGTTATCCAAAACCACAGCGAACAATCGCATCAAAAACGACAACAAACGATCGCGTCAAAACCATCAAGTGCCAGTCGTTTCCAAAACCACAGGTGACATTCTCCAAAGTCAATAGACGTGACATGGTTGTCAATACATCATTAAACACGCTACATGGTTTTGATAATCAAACAGCGACAATACTCATTACTATATTGCATTCGCTAGGCGCGCCACTATTAAAATAATTTTCCAAAACGACATCTAACAGTGGTTTCGAAAGAGTCGCTTCCAAAACCATAGAAATTCGCCCCCAAAACAGCTGACACTCTACTGATTCACCTGACTTATTTGCAGAAAAAATGAAAACTACTCATAAAAATCATAACAGAAAATTTAGCGACTGGTTCACATAAAGTTTATTTAGCAACGCGTTGTATTTTACCATACAACAAGGCTACTCGAACCTGCCATATCCAAACACGTTGTCACTAATCACTAATGTGTTTTCACTACTCGATAATTATTCGACCCAAAATACATTTTCAAAAAAAATGTCACCAATGAAATGGCAATGAAATAACAGAAAATGACTTAGAATACCGGATATATGGAATATCTTGTTTATTACAAATAAATAGTATTATAATTATTATTTTTTTTTTGCAAACGTTTATATAAACGGCATAATCAATTATACTACTCAGGCCAAGGTCTATAGTCGTATATGCTGTCTGTGGTGAAATGATGTAATAAATAGGCATAATAAAATAAATAATAATAATAATACTAATAAAGGTTCTTTTACGCGCGATCTCTAACTAATAGTTAATCAATGCGCTCACAATATAGAAACATTATAAAAACAATTAAAATAATATATAAATTAGTTATAAATTAATTAATTTACAAAATAAAAAATAGATCAATAAATTAACAAGAGTCACTAAAACGTCCTGTAAATAAATCTTGCTACTGTCCACCATAAGTGATTAGTGACAACGTGTTTGGATATGGCAGTAGCAAATGAAAACATTTATTAAATTTGTTTATTAATAAGACAGAGGAATCACCATTTTAGCGCAAAAGACACTACTTTCAAATTATAGAAAGCAAAAACGGCGGACGAAAAGGGGGGAGATCGTACGATTTCGCCAACGTCTATTAGGCCAACGCTAATTTACTTCATACTGTCTTTTACTGATGATAATAAAGAGGCAGACAATCTGATAGACAATAAAAAATTATAATGCCGCTGGACATGTTGATTAATTCTGCATTTGTCTGTGAAAGCATACTTTGGTAACTGCGATATGAACTGATTGAAAACAGCACCGATTGTGTCCTGGTCTGGGCGTGATGCATTCTCGGCGACAACATCTAAGGCATGACTAGCCTGTGCCAATGGATCCGTAACGAACATATTACACCGAATGTCGGGTTAACCTGAAATGCTGTGTGGAATTATAAGCATACCATACAAAGACAAATTCATACAATGTATAAAATAAATAGTTCGTCTTGCATGCATCTGGTACGACGGGCAAGCTAAATGAACCTTTGGCAGTTACTAGATATTCTTAGCGACCCACACAAAATGGCTTGGCGACATAATTTCGGGTCACGACGCAGGTGTTAAGAATGCTTATGTAGGCTTATATTTGTAATATTTTATTCATGCGTTTATATAATTTTGCACTAATATTATAATTTAATGTACACAGTTTTATATATGATGTTTAAATCAGTCCTTTTACACTTTTTATTAATATCATACTTAATTGTATTATTTAATTTATGCAATTTTATGTAAATCGCCCTAGAGCATTTTATTTTAAGTAGTTTCGGGCGCTATATATTTTATTATTACTATTATTAAGATTGAAAGGACAAAAATATTTTGTTAAGTTTCCGATTCTCAATCAATGGGGTCCTCGAAATAGTTGTAAGTAAAAACTAACGTTACATGTACTAATTCCATCACGCGTGTATCATTCTTGTTATCGTACACCTGCGACTTGGCTCCATCGTGTATTGTTCCCTATGGTAAATACTGCGCAGATAAAACAAACTGACGAAAGTTAAAAAAGTATACTGGGTATTGCAGCATATAAACGGATGTGGAGACGCTGCGCACTAAGTTTTTCCTAAAACCTTCTTTGAATGGTTCCAATGATTAGGCAGCGACCGCCCTCCCAGCGTTCCCACCGCCGCCAATTTTGAATTGACAATAAAATGACGTCACATATTTAGTTTTAATATGGTTTGTTATTAAATAACCTATTGTAATGATATGCGTGCAGTATTGCAGTATTCACACAGACAATTGTAATTGATTAGTGTTCAACCTTTTTATAACGTACAACTATTTGCAACGCCAAAATCCCTTTCTATGTCTATTTCCTAATTATCGTATATCCATTCCGACTGCATCCAACTCAGCTAGACTGGATGTGTTACCCGAATGAGTAGCGACAGGCTCCAACAGACCGTGTTGGTTGGGAAGTCATCTAGCGGGAAACGCCTTCGTAGTGGACCGCGTTTGAAATACAAAGATGTTGTTGAAAGACACCAAATTATTCCTTGTAGAAACCTGTGAATCCACTGCGAAGATGCGTCAACAGTGTTGCTGGCCATACACCACGGACAAACGCACACGGTAGAATAGTTATCAAAACATGTCACCAAATTATAACACAACAAGCACGATTTATAGGCCACATAATGAGATAGAGAAAGGTAGAACATATAGTAGCAACAGGGAATGATAAACGAAAAGATCAAGAGGACGTCAGAGAATAAAAATAATAGATAGTCTGTCAAACATGGTGTGGAAGGAACACAACAGAACTGCTACAAACTACACACGACCGTGCGGTTTGGAGGGGTATGTGACAGACAAGGCACATAGAAGAATCAGAAATATTGGCAATAGGGAGATGCAATACTCTTTAAATGTGACATCCTGTATTTCGACTTGGGATTGAATAATACTGCACATACACACACGCATACGCACACGCACACACACAATTTCAATGATTGATATACTCTAAAATACATAACTGTAACTTGTTTCCCCAACCAATCTCCTGTACAAAACAACAGTACAAAACAAACCATTATAAAACTGTATTGCACCTGGTGAGGAATTGGCCAGTTTGATTTTCTACCAACAAGTAACTTTATTCTGGAGAATACAACCTGGTCAACCCGTGCAAATGTTATTGGCTTTGTTGAAGGTTACAGATACTTCCACTTTATCAGATATATTATTCCAATCACAAAACCACCTCATGTCTTACAAGCTGGGTATAAAATCAACAGTGATTCAACTTGATAAGTTTTCGATTCTTCCGGCCCTTGACTGATGCAAGTTCACAGTTGTTCTATCTGAGAGTGAGATGCAAATATTGACATAGGCATCAGCTATCACGTGGGGGGTTTTCCAGAGATGGCTTGATCCTTTTTGCGGCAGTTGATGATCCACTTCTTGCACCTTTTGTAGAAAAAGAATAATCTGCAGTGGCAAAAATAAACTTTAACTGGAACCGTTACAAATAGAAATAGATGCAAGACTTAATTGCGTTGTTTAGTGTAAACTGTCTTGTATTAATTTTGAACACCTGTGGTATACGAGTACGCTTATTACTCAAAAAGCCAAAACATTTCCATCATTATTTTAATGTTCCTAAGCTAAAAATAATGTCCCTGCAATCTCATCAACTTTCACATTTAAATTGTTACCTGAAAACTATTAAAAAAAAGTAAATTTAAATTTAAATGTAGAACCCAAGTTACAGCTTAAAAATAGCATGTGTAGTATAGGCAATACTTAATGAATACTAGTATAGGCAATACTTAATGAATACTAGTATAGGCCTATGGATAACGAGAATGTACGTACATTCCGAACATTGTGATCGAACAGTGACGAGTGATGGAACACACAAAATAAATAGTTTATTTTTTTATTTTCAGTTTATACTAGAGTGTCCCAAGTTCGTGCGTCGCGAAATTCTGTGACAATGCTGTATTGCGTTGGTTTTCTGAAACCCAAAGCGTTTACATAGAATGTTAACATGCCAAACAAATTTACTGCCAATGGGAGCTGTCAATGCAACATAACGTTTCACAGAAATAGAACAGAAGATAAAACATTACATAAAACCAAGAAGACACCGAATTGGACGACGCACGAACATAGGATACGCAACCATATACTTCAGGATATTGAGCGGGTCATCAGCTGCTAAAATCCCCTTTAGCATCGTGCTCATTCAGTTATGATTAGTACATATAATTGAAGGGAAACATTTATAAACCGTTCTTCATCTTTCGGGAATCGTGGAAAATACATATGGTTTTTTTTTCCTGGAATTATTCCATCCCCAGAAATACACAGCATAGCTTCCATGGCGCGTTGCCATTTGAATGCGCTTGTGTACTCGTAAGTCGTTGGAGGGTGCCACGTGTACTGGGTCGAATCATAAAGGGCGGAGTGTCCCATCTCCCTATTCCCAATATTTCTGGAAGAGTCACCATGATCACGGTCGTCGGCACGGCCTTCTGGGTACTCCTTATGTTACGGTCTTCCGTGAAGACTGCGGCAGAGGCTTTGTCGCACAAACAGGACAGACGTGTCACCGAAGAGCGACGCATAAGGAAATCTCACGCACTGATGTCATCACCGAATATGACGGACAGCAAAGAGAGAAAAGACACCTGATGTTAAAACAGTAGGTAAACCTGTTTACATATGGGGGGTCATTGTTAAAAACCGTATGAAATGGTGTTACCATGGTTTAGAATGGTTAAAATGGGGTATGTTGTCCCTATTTTAATACTTAATTTCATACAGCTGATCTAATTTCTGTATTCCTATAATATGATGTATGCATAATGTTCTTCTATCTGTTAGAGTGACACGCGAAAAGTTATCCTCTTTTGTTGCAAAAAGTGCTACACAAGGATATCGAGTTCTACTAATACTTTTCTCTCCTCTGTGTGTGCGCGCGAGAGCTACTCTTTGTATGCAACCTGTGTGTGTGCGTGTGTGTTGCCGTTTTCCTTTGTGTGTATGTATGTTTGTGTATATATTTATGCGGACTGTGTCTGTACTGTGTGTGCATATGTATGCATATGTGTATGTATGTGTGAGTCTGTGTGTGTGTGCGCGCGCGTGTGTGTGCGTGCATAATAATCAGGAAGTGCATGCAATGTTGTTAAGCACAATTGACTAAGTATACGAACTTGCCATTTTTAGAAGAAAAACACAAGTACATTGAATATCGTAAAGATATTATAATATACCCATTTATTGGGACGTAATATTCAAAACGGCTTTCTTAGCCAACGGTCGCCAGATTCAATTGGCGTGACATCGTTCTGACGTCCACAAAGTGTCAATCCACAATACCATATATATTACATTCGATAGGTGGCGCCTATTGACATATTTTCCAAACCAAAGCTAACAGTCGCTTCCAAAACGGCAGCTGTAGGTATCGTCAAGACTACAGGTAACGATCGTGTCAAAACCACAGGTAACATTCTCCAAATTAAATCAATGTGACATTGCCACCAATACATTGTTTACTACGGTACCTGGCTCAAACGCCCAAAAAGCTTCAATGCACATCAGTATATGTTACATTCGATAGGTGGCGCCACTTTTTCAATTGAAGATCCCAAACCACAGCCTACGATCGCTTCAAAAACGACAAGTAACGGTCGCGTCAAAACCACAAGTACCAGTCGTTTCCAAAACCACAGGTAACATTCTCCAAAGTCAATATACGTGACATGGTTGTCAATACATCATTAAACACGGAACATGGTTTTGATAAAACAGCGACAATACTCATTACTATATTACATTCTCTAGGCGCCGCCACTACTAAGATTAATTTTCCAAAACGACATTGAATAGTGGCTTCGAAAGAGTCGCTCCCAAAACAGCTAACACTCTGTTAATTAGGTTAGGTGGCGACGACCAAACGATTACCCGCGCACACATAATACAATACTTTACGTGGCCTATGTGTCGCCTTTATAACGTAAAGTAGGCACAATTAATGAATGATAAACATCTACATCCGTTGCAAACATCACTGGACACAAGCACTGAAACAAAACTAGTCGCATGCGTAAACTCAGTGACTGAAGTCAAACGCGTACATAATCTAATGGGAATATTGACGGGTAAATTCGGTGGAGGTGTTATATGTCGGTTGGCATGAACGTACGCACGTGATCGGAGCAGACACGTGTACGTGCCTCCAGTTGCCAATACGCCACACAAACGCAAAATACCCGCCGTTGGATATACGTTCGATATCCGCAGAAACCGTGATACTTTTCTAGACACGCGACATGTTCAACATCATCGGCGCGACAACATTGGCAAAAGACCCAGCAGGTTGGTGGATCATTTGAACTTTCTGGGTAAACTCTGGGCGTATATTGCAATCAGCAGAGCAACAAATTAGCAATGCAACATGTGAAACCTTTAGGTATAACATTAATTACAGGTATAAACTACAGGAAGTAGCAACAAAATACATTCAATAGCATTCCACTGAAGGTTTGTGGCATAACAGTCAACTGAGCAGCATCTGTCACACCAAAAAAGTGGTACACTGGCCGACATCTGTCCCGTTCAGTGTCGTGTTTGTCCTTTCAATAACAACAGTGGCGACATAACATATGCCACTGTCTCATTTACTGGCTGTCTCTGCAGTCAAATATACCAGTGAAGACAACAGTAGTCGCCTTGTACTACTCCACGGCGGACTTCTACGGCACTTGAGCGTTGTGCGGGGTATAAGGTGCGACCACGCGTCGAGTCTTTGTTGCTCTGTCACCGAGATTCCATGTGGCAGTTGTTATAGTGGATGACGCTGGTGTCTGACGGCCCAGAGACGTCGCAAATGATATTCCGGGACAAGTAGATCTACAGGGAACGACACGCGGTGGGAGACATCGAGGACAGACAACTGGAACAGACAAAGTTCAATTGTCAGTTCTAAGGTGAACCAAGTTGCACGTCTTATGATGTTTACGCCTGTGAACGTCTCCTTCTCACCTTCAAACACATCAACTGTACGTGCATTAGCAGTAACACGGGAAAATGAAACACGACCAAGTGAGGAAATATCAACTGTGTCTTGTATACTTTATCTACTTTGTTATATGGTAAAACTATTCATAGCAGCAACAGTGGAATCCACTAATTTATAAATAAATCAAATCCGTCAAATGTACTCAAGATCGATTTATAACAAGACCCACGTAGACGACACTACGATTTGTATACATAATTTTTGAGCCAGCCCCTGGACTACCAGTAACAACGAGCAGCTGATTGATAATGAAATCATGTATCTACAATGTATCTATTTTATATATGAAAGTCGTAACTATGACAACCAGGGTCAATGAAGGAATCAAACATGGACCAGAAAGCACTGGCTGCAAACACAAAACACTTGTGTAATGAATCCTGTTTACTGATTTTATTAAAACTAGCTTTTAATGAATTCAAAACTAGAATAAATTGGCATAAAATAAATATTTCATTGTGTTTAAATATTTACTAACTTATGTTTTTCAATTAACTATATAAATACATTGTATTAAAATCTGTTAATTCAATGTTGTTTAAAAATGAAGCAACATAAATTGAACGTATTTACTACCTTTGAGCGAGTCCCTGACCTATTTCTAACAAACACCTGCACTTTGATTTTGAAACGATCCCTCGATTAATGTATCTATTTATCAGAGTCAACTCGTTACATTGTTTCAAGTGGCCAGGAATAAACTAATGTGGACCAGAAATACAGTTGTCAGACAGTTGTCTACCCTTGCCGGGGGTGAATCTGGTTGCCCCAGTGACAGTGGTGTGAGGGTGTGATGATGTCATCAGGTGGAGTTGTCACAAGAGTTGTGACGTGTGACGTAGGTGTTTACCTGAGGCGGTGGAGACGTCAGTGTCGTCTGTCTCACTCAGCCTGGGCCTCACGTAGCCTGTCTTGGTACAAGTCGAGCCACCCTTGTAGCAGGGCCACGTCTTTACCCCACCACTGGTCCCTGGCCGCCAGGGGGCGTGCCTGTAGGCGGGTGAGGGTGGACTGGAGCTGGTCCACCCGGCGTTGGTTGTCCACGACGGGGTCAGGGTGCACCAGGCCTTGGCCCTGTGGACGCTGCCAGTCGACACTGCAACAAGACACGACGACTTCTGAACAAACTGTCGCCTGTCTCTCTCCACTCGTGTCAACTCACGCAATAATAGGACACTTTGGTGACAATAAATACTGTCGCTAAGCTAGATTTGGTGACGTTTGACGCGGCGACAGTTTAACAAGTTTTTTGGAAAGAAGTTTCCAGTAAAAGATGAAGAACGTGAAAAGAAACAGTGTCACATTCGCACGAGGCGACATTTGACGACAGAAACTCGGAGGGGGAAAGTTGGTGTCACTGGTGGGTGACTGTGGTGACAAGAGACAGGGTGCGGGGTAATTACCCGATGTCACGGTAAAGACAGTAGTTTACAAAGAGAACGTAACATCCTACCTGAGTGTGCGAAGTGTCGGGAGTGTCACGGCCGTCTCTGTGAGGCGTCTGGCGGTGTCGTCGTTGATGGAGTTGTGGCCAAGCCTGTCACCAGAACAGTTCGTTGACATTGCGACATTATAGAGTGGACAGTCGTGACACAAATGACAGGAACACAAAGCACGGGAAGTGACTTGGTAAAAACGTTTTGTGTGAGAATAGGCTGTACACGTGGAGTTAAAAACTACCAGTGCGAGTGTTCGTGCGTGCGTGTGTGCGTCTACTTAAATGTGTGTGTCAGTGCGTGTGTACATTCTACATCTGATGCGTGTTGGCTGGTGCGTGTGTATGTGACGTTGTACACGTGATTGATACGTGTTAGTGCGTGTGTACGTGTGTATGTAGTGTGCTTAGTGTTGATACGTGTACGTGCGTGTGTAGTGTGCTCAGTGTTGATACGTGTTAGTGCGTGTATACGTGCGTGTGTAGTGTGCCCAGTGTTGATACGTGTACGTGCATGTGTACGTGCGTGTGTAGTGTGCTCAGTGTTGATACGTATTAGTGCGTGTGCTGTAGACTTCAGGACTCTACTCACCATAACCTCTCCAACGACGTCGCTGACGACAGCATTGTCACCAGACGGCCGACGTCCGTGTCATCAAGGTTGCACAGGCCCAGGCTGTTGACAAACACAACTGTTTATGTCCAACACCCGCAAGTAAACAAACCAGTGTCAACAATTACGACAAGTCACATAATGTCAACAAAAGACAACATCCACTTTCACGACAAGTGTCAATGTTTAGAATCCGTTGACAATATTGCGAGATGTGTTTATAGATGGTGAGTTAATAACAAGTTTGTTGTAGTTAATGAGACGTCAGACATTATCAGTTCAATGTAATCTAACATACTTCAGTCTCTCCAGACATTATCAGTTCAATGTAATCTAACATACTTCAGTCTCTCCAGACATTATCAGTTCAATGTAATCTAACATACTTCAGTCTCTCCAGCAGTTCAATGTAATTACTTCAGTCTCTCCAGACATTATCAGTTCAATGTAATCTAACATACTTCAGTCTCTCCAGACATTATCAGTTCAATGTAATCTAACATACTTCAGTCTCTCCAGACATTATCAGTTCAATGTAATGATACTTCAGTCTCTCCAGACATTATCAGTTCAATGTAATCTAACATACTTCAGTCTCTCCAGACATTATCAGTTCAATGTAATCTAACATACTTCAGTCTCTCCAGACATTATCAGTTCAATGTAATCTAACATACTTCAGTCTCTCCAGACATTATCAGTTCAATGTAATCTAACATACTTCAGTCTCTCCAGACATTATCAGTTCAATGTAATCCAACATACTTCAGTCTCTCCAGACATTATCAGTTCAATGTAATCCAACATACTTCAGTCTCTCCAGACATTATCAGTTCAATGACTTCAGGACTCACTACACCAGTCTCTCCAGACATTATCAGTTCAATGTAATCAACATACTTCAGTCTCTCCAGACATTATCAGTTCAATGTCGCTCCAGTAGCGTCAGCCGCGGCCAGTGGTCGATGTCGACAGCAGACGTCGGTCGGCCGCGCAGGTCCGACGTCACATCTAAATGACTGCGACATCAGTTCAACAGTTCACTCAATACGACACATTAAACACATCCCACTGAACTCACCCACATTTGTCTCTTCGGCAGACCTGAATAAAGCGACTTTGTGAAGGAATTGAAATGTCAAAAGACGACGCGTCTTGTTGACGAACTGTTTCGACGTGTCCAACCGTCCCGCAAGCAAATTGGCCAGTGTCAACAACGTTACGACAAGTCACATAATGTCAACAACAAGACAAAACATCCAACTTTCACGACACAAGTGTACAATGTTTAGAATCCGTATGACAATATTGCGAGATGAAATGTTTATACAACATGGTGAGTTAATAACAAGTTTGTTAGTAGTTAATGAGAGCGTCAGTTATCAGTGGTCAGAGTTAATAACCAACATACTGTCAGTCTCTCGTGACAGACATTATCAGTTCAATGTAATCTAACATACTTCAGTCTCTCCAGACATTATCAGTTCAATGTAATCTAACATACTTCAGACACTCCAGACATTATCAGTTCAATCTAACACATCACTCCTCACACCAGATCCACATCACTTCAATCTAACACTTCAGTCTCTCCAGACATTATCAGTTCACATGTAATCTAACATACTTCAGTCTCTCCAGACATCAACAATGTAATCTAACATACTTCAGTCTCTCCAGCCATTATCAGTTCACATGTAATCCAACATACTTCAGTCTCTCCAGACATTATCAGTTCAATGACTAACATACTTCAGTCTCTCCAGACATTATCAGTTCAATGTAATCCAACATACTTCAGTCTCTCCAGACATTATCAGTTCAATGTAATCTAACATACTTCAGTCTCTCCAGACATTATCAGTTCAATGTAATCCAACATACTTCAGTCTCTCCAGACATTATCAGTTCAATGTAATCCAACATACTTCAGTCTCTCCAGACATTATCAGTTCAATGTAATCCAACATACTCCAGTCTCTCCAGACATTATCAGTTCAATGTAATCCAACATACTTCAGTCTCTCCAGACATTATCAGTAATCAATGTAATCAGACATTATCAGTTCAATGTAATACATACTCCAGTAGCGTCAGCCGCGGCCAGTGGTCGATGACGCCGGCGACAGCAGACGTCGGTCGGCCGCGCAGGTCGTTGTTCCAGAGTCTAAACAAACGTCACATCTAAATGACTGCGACATCAGTTCAACAGTTCACTCAATACGACACATTAAACACATCCCACTAAACTCACCCTACATTTGTCTCTTCGCACAGACCTGAATAAAGCGACTTTGTGAAGGAATAAGCCATGAAATGTCAAAAGACGACGCGTCTTGTTGACGAGTTTGTTAGTTTGTTTCTAAAACGTAGATTCGACGTTGCACGAAAAGTTTACCTCGAAAATAATGTAAAGTTTCAGGAAGTCGTCGAAACTAAAAAAATGTAGAATTGCATAAACATTCTTTGAATGATCTTTGCATATTTATTAATTACACCTAATTAAAAAAGTAAATTCTTATTGGCATCAATTTGTTGTATTTTATTATAAAGTTACTGATGTGAGTAAACGTAGTTTGTGACTGCATAATTCACGTTGAAAGCAAAATGCAAACTTACATCTGTATAAAAGTTGTTATATTTAATAAGATGTAGATTAATGAAACACACATTAAATACAAACCGTACATGTCCTGGTGACAACTTATACCTTAGCTCTGTCAACTCCAACAAACGACCTGCAGCCTCCAACATATCGGCCACTTCATCGCCGGTGCCAGTGGGGAGACGACAGTTATCCAGGCTACAAAATCAACAAACAGCGCTACATTAATTGTCTTCACAATCATGTGATACATTTATATAACATATCCTAATTGTTTGTTGATTAAGGCAGTATAAGTGAATATATATGTAAATTATCATACTATTTATACACGACACAACAATATATGCCTTTGATGACTGTTATCATTTTTAAATAGGGTAGGAAATGGTATATTCATATACACTGGCTACACTTGCAACGCACATTATCATAAAACATTGCAACAACAAAATAGGCATAAACGTTTATTTGGTATTAATACTTTTAAGATTGTATGTTGAATAACGTGCTACAATTAACAGTGACAGCTAGCATGATTTGGTTGTCCGGTCAAAAATTCAATTAGGTACCAGCAGACGAGTAGTATATACTATAGCTATAGGTCATAAATTAGTATTTGGGAAATCGTATTCATAATAATATTCGTACGAGGAGTGCATAAGTTATGGAGAGGTCACAGACACAGTCACTCACAGATAATTTATATTAACATTTAAAGTACGGTAATTAACTTAGCCTAAGGCTAAGAATCGTGTCAAATGTATATTTTTCGCAAACATTTGTCAAACGATATGAACGTGACAAGTTAATGTGCCTGTTGATTTACTGTCACGATAGTCATGGATATGATAAATAATATAATTTTAAGTTGATACGCACAAGTGCCTAAGGCTTGGGCTAAGAGTTAAGCCTTGATGTCAATTGCTACAAACCAGGCGGCGATTCTGCGTGCTACGCCTGTGATATTGATATATCAGCTACCTTTTCACTGTTCAGTTTTTGAAAAAAATTATCTATATCCTTATACGCTATACTAATATCACCATTAAATTCACAAAGAAAGTACAAACACAGCCAGAGTTATTTACACACACACACACACACACACACACACACACACACACACACACACACACACACACACACACACACACACACACACACACACACACACACACACACACAAAATAGTACAAAGTCAAACATTGCAACAAACTTTGTGAATCGCATTGCAAATCGTCAGACGAACGCTAGAGGTATTTAACAGATGTTTTGAAAAAGTGTCTTATGAAATGTTAACCGTCGTAATTACAGGCGACCAGTCTCCTGTTAGTGTTATTTTATAATATGTTATCTAAACCACGTTTCGCAGACAACTTACAGTTACACAGACTGTTTAAAGGACGTGAAAATAGGCAAATGCGTGAAAATATATTGTACTCAATCGGTTTGAAAGGGTACGATATCAACGTTTGCTCGTCTTATTCTGTTTAGGAAGATTAAACAATGAGATCGCAACTTTTAAAATGAATTAATCATTAAAAATTTGAATGAAAGACATAATGTCATATCTTTGTGTAGAAATGTGATTTATCTAGAACAACGGTACTCTCACAAAATTATGCCATTTAAATTTATAGTATATATTGATGTACCGAATGTGTATCGACTTATGTATTCACCTTGTTGGTAGCCATAAAAAGTGACTTTTTAAATTTGTGTTATACCTTTTTATTATTGGTGTTGTTTACACGACTGTTCGATACAACACGTTCTGCACAATTTACGTCACTAGTACATTTAGGATGGAAGCATCTCGCCATACCCCTAGAAATCTTCTTAATTTTTGTTTTCCAAAATACGACTACAGGTTTAGCTTGGCATAACACTGCGTGGCTAAGCCCGACACTTTAACCCCGCTTTCAGAGTTCTTTGGTACGCCGCTGATAAGAACTGACGAATATTGCCATTACAATTTCAGACATAAAAATAGTGCATGCATCCAGAGAACCTCTAATCGCATTCCTAAATTGGGTGTCTGAATTCAGAAACATATTGGCATCCAGGGAAATCACGTGCATACATTGTGAGTTGGATGTTTGTTATGTATGGGGAAATGCGTACGCCAGTTGGTATGAACAAACGCGCAAAAAATATCACACTGCATAATGTGTAACCCATGAGGAACTCACTTCAGGATGGAGATAGTACTTCCTGCACACGAAGCCAACAGATACGTCATGTCCTTTACTTGCTGTACATCGAGGGTGACGCCACTGATATTCAACTCCCCGTTTGTGAGGATGTGTTGAGACACGGTGCCCCACAAAGCCGGGTCCTGGGACTGCCGTAGAAGGGAGATAACACGCAGCTTCCGGCGCTTCGAATCCTCGCTGCTTTCCTCTTCCGCTGGACAATAAAACACGCGAAGAAGAGCGTTGAAATATACCTGCTTGTTCGTGTCTCCACTTACAACTATACGTTCCCGAAAAATTAGTGTTGATTGGGTCAGTGATAGAGTATACCTACCAACTCTCCCATGAAATCACATGCGCTAACCTGGCAATTAATCACCGTTTGGAACTGCGTTGCAGCTACGTATGAGATAAATTAAATTTACAAGCTACGTTTAAAGTGTCGCGATACGTTCAGAAGAGCACGGAACTTACAGCGGAAACATTCTATTATATTTCGAATTCAGTATTACAATATATAGGCGTACACATTATACATAACTATAACAAGGCTCCTCTACAAAGCGACCATTTGTATTCTGTCAGAAAATGTAAGTTCCTCAAAACATCTTCCGTACAAAGTTATCAAAGCTTGTCTGGTTGTTTATGCTGGTCTATAATGTCTGAATTTCAATGATGGGGGACGTCACCTGTCCATTGTGGAGACAAACGAGCTAGATTCGAAAGTAGAAGGTTGAGAAGGACATTGTGGAACGTTGTGTGGAAGCAGAAAGAATACGGAGACAAACCTGGCTGGGCGGCAACTTTAAGTGCAGCCACCGCTGAAACAGACAAAGGAGAATTCGTCTTACTGTCGTCTTTGTATTTTCTTTTGAGCAAATGCTTACAAAAACCTGCTGCCCGTTTGGTCGTGTCAAGAGCAATATGTCAGCCTTCGGGATAACAGAGTTTTCATTAGATTCTTCATTGTGAGACCAAATTCTGAGTAAACCACTAATGTGAACATAGTGATCATAGTTGCAAATGGTTAGTTTGCATTAATTCTTTTAGGTGTTTAACACCAAACGTAGCCCTTTGCTTCGCTTTAAAGAGGAACGTGTTACACGAAACTAATCTACGGAATTGATTTATATTGATTTGTTTCATAATTTCCATTGTTGTTGACAATATCAAGTTTTAATGACATTCATAATACAATTATGTTTTCTTTAAAAACTACTATTCTCTGATAACTAAAATAATTCCCCCACTTACCTTCATGCTTTTCCTTGTAAGTTTTCAGTTCTTCTTTCGCGTTTCTTGCTTCCTCCCTCGCAAGTCGGATTTGTTCTGAAACGAAACAATTCCTATGTAATTAAGTGGCGTATACAGAAGGGTTTTTGCCCGGAAACTCCCCAACAAATCCTCACTTTAGTATGATCCATACGGTAACGTACAGCAGGGGCGTACCCAGGGGGGACTTTGGTTGCCTGGAAACCCCTCCAAATTTCTGCACTGCTGTATGATCGAAATTATGGCAATGTATGTGAGTTCACGGAAGGATGACGGTAATACCCATAGGACCGGGAACAGGGTTAATGTTATAACTTGGTTTTGAAC
The DNA here is from genome assembly GCA_020002185.1 of Paraescarpia echinospica. NCBI lineage: Eukaryota > Metazoa > Annelida > Polychaeta > Sabellida > Siboglinidae > Paraescarpia > Paraescarpia echinospica. Next base: position 17,070,727 of record CM034544.1, on the reverse strand, counting down.
AGCACTGCCCCCTCCCCCCGTGTTCGGATGTCATAAGTTCACAGCCGAGACAGCGGAGAAGCTGATGTTACAGCGGCGCAGCGATGAAAAATGGTCAACTGCACCCCGATGTCGCAGTCGAGCCAACCGAGACAGCCACAAGGTGAAGGAAGATGTGAAGATATGCGGCGGAGCGGCGGTGAAATTTTTTCAGGGGTGCTGAAGCTCCGGTAGCCCCCCAGTATGAATTTCGTTCCCGCGCCACTGGTAATACCCGTTTGGAAACCCCCCAACATGTCAATCTTGGGTACGCCCCTGTAATTGTACATGGTTCGTATGCATTCTGTACTTAAATATCAACATAGAATATGAAACTAATTTACCAACTGTTATTGCGAATTTATTGGTGAGATTATCGCATTATAACGAACCCTGTTCTTCTTTCGTGTCACCTGCTGTACAGAGGAGAAAGCCAGGTGAAGTAATGTTAACCCACTCGTTCTGTTTATTCTTTCCATTGTTTTCAATCAGCAGCCCCCCCGTCTCTCCATCTTTCATCCTCCCCCAGCCTTCTCATGTCCCTCCTTACACAGTCCTCCCATCTCAGCTGTGGCCGTCCCCTGTTTGTGTCCTTCATGTGTTCCGCCCCTGCCCTCTTAACTAGTTTGCATGCATCCATTCTTACCAAGTGGCCTGTCCATCTCATCCAGCATCTCACCAATCTTCCCGTTAGGCTGCACTCCATACTAACCCCTTTCGTCAGGTCAGTCACCCTTCCTCAACCACCCTCTTTGTTCTTGTGTTTCTTTAAACCCAGTTGTAAATAATACAAAAATATTTGATCAAAAATAATATTTGAAGAGCATTTAATAATTGCCCCCCCCCCTCTCTCTCTCTCTCTCTCTCTCTCTCACCATCGTACGTCCTCTTGGTCGATTCAAAGTCTTCTCTTTCCTTTCTCAATTCCTCCCTCGCATCGCGGATTTGTTCTGAAACAAATCCTACCATTGCCCACATCTCATATCCACAGTACCATGTTATCTTAGTTTCTTTGTTCAAAATGACAAGCTATAGATGGTGTCCTATGCTTGGAAAACATATCATATCCACAGTACCATGTTATCTTAGTTTCTTTGTTCAAAATGACAAGCTACAGATGGTGTCCTATGCTTGGAAAACATATGATATGCACAGCACCAAATTATCTTAGTTTCTTTGTTCAAAATGAGAAGCTACATATGGTGTCCCATGCTTGGAAAACATGAAATTCGTAGGATTGTAAGCAACATACGGAAGAGGGTTTAGGCACTGGTTAAGGCAAAGCGGAGTGCAACCCCTTACTGAGCCCGAAAGAACTTTTGTGTGACCATTGTATGGTAAATACGTTGGACAATCCCAGACAGCTCGAGCACAAGCAGTTGGACAAGCATGCTGTAAATAAACTTTGCATATTTTTTCCCATTACAGTGCTATGCACCTTGTATGCATTATTTCCCCGCCACTGCATGTATGCCGGCATGCTGGTACGTTATGTTCTATGTCACCTTACAGTAAAAGATTGCATTTTAAAACAGACTTCCTCACTCTCCCTGGTGCCAAGTCAGACGTACCGTTGAACTGAACTCTACGTTGATTCTCCTCCTTCGCCTTGTGAAGTTGCTCCTTCAGGCAACGAACTTGCTCTGTTGTAAATGCAACTCAAATTATGTTCTAACACACGGCATTGACATAATTACTTTCGACATTAGACTATACAACTATTACATCAGCAGCATGTTCATAATTGTTCATGTTCATGTTCACAACGGGCAATATATTAAAAACATTAAATTAAAGTTAAATAAAAAACATGTAGGCTACTGTATTGTTATGACTGGTAAAGGGAGGGGGCAGTCTGTTCTTCTACCCAAAATGAACCAGCGCAGTAATTTGTAACAGAAAGTCTGCTGTGTTGAACGTGGGAAAATGGGACATCGCTGAACATCAAAGGTTATTGTGGTTAACTCAGCCCCCCTCGGCCATATTGTCAATAAAGCTTGTTTAAAACTGGATGTTTTGTTTACCATTTGAACATGCTGTGGGGTCGTATCTTCCGAATTGCAAACATTGTTAAGGGCTTACGAAACATAATTTGGCGGGCAGTGCACATCCAACATAGTTACCAGTCTTAAGAACGTTATATTAATTAATAAATGAAATCTAGGAACAGACTGCCTGCTAGGGACTTAGCAAGAGACCCGTCTGCCCATCTTGAAGATTGGCCAATATTTCGTAACTAACAACTTACTGATAAGACTGATGGAATTTAGAGGGGGCCAACTGGCCACGAGATTAATTAAAAGCCTAGAGGCCCACATTATTGACTATCATTGTCACAGCTGGTAGTGAAACAAATCAAATACACCAGCGTCAATTAAATAAACGTCTCAAATGATGCAGGTTTGACATTGAAAAAAGCTAAGCTGGTCAATAACGGCTGTGATTGGCGACTGGCTTCCACGCCAGCCGTTCACATGCTAAAAGGCACATTTTTGATATATTTAAGACTGGCAAAAATTACTTCTGGCTAAAGGCCTGATCGATGTTAAGACCTAACTGTGACACTCACCTCGCCGGATGAACTCGGCGATGTCGCCCCGCTTCAACTCGAGGTACGCTTCACACAGCTGGTCGTAACTAGCTGTGTAGTTGCCGACGGTCTTCCAATTGCTCCGCCAAGACTCTAGTAGCGCAAACGTGTTGGTCGCCGCCGCGTCTTCCGAGTCCTTAATCATTGCGCGTATCGCTGCCGGTTCCAACTCCAACAGCACGCCAAGGCTGAACTGGTGCTTGGGGGCCAACTCAAAGTTAGCGAGCCTCAATAGAAACTTGTTCTCAAATTGCGCTGACAAAATAACACCTGGTGTCATTAGTTATGTGGGGACTGCACGAAGTAACAACTTGAAATAACATATCCGAACAATCAGGAGTAAGGTAGACTACATTAGATTTTACATAGGCGGCAATTATAACGTTTCGTTCATTTCCTGCAAAGTTTCTCTAGCAATCTTCTTGACAATTTTACAGCATATTTAACCTCCATTTACACAAATGCTGTGGAAAATTCGTGAAATTCTCATTCCTCGTTTTTGCCCCAATCTGATGACGGATTTTTAAACATTGGAGCGTTCGTTCAGCAAAATAGCCACTGTGCGAATATACAAGCAACTGGCGCATATTTATTGCTACCTCATAAAAGATCTAATGCAGTATTCACTGGACTAACATGTCCTATGTAAAAGTAGTGCTCGAAAAAAATTAACACATCACACCAAAACGCTATTTTCAAGGGTACTCTTTAATTAGGTAATGGCGGACGAATCCTTAATGTGGTCTTACGCCATCAATATGTGTCGACGTTAATGTATATGTTAATGTTAACCACCAACTGTTATGCAAATACAATCAATATAAAAGAACATCACTTATTTTGTGACATATTATTTACATCATGTTTCGTAAACAATAATTGGAACTGTATAAGGCGATCTTCTGGAGAATTTTTGATCGGGGATTTTTTACCGAGAACCCCCTTGGTGTGGTATGGAATAGATGGGCAATCGCCAATCATGCATGAAAATGTATTTTACCTCGAGGCTTTGCGGCAGTAGTCCCGGCAGTAGAAGAAGTAACAGCATGAGCCATGGCTAGTCTACAAACGGAACATTAAAGAAGTAACAGCATGAGCCATGGCTAGTCTACAAACGGAACATTAAAGAAATAACAATATTGAAATAATTCATAACATTTTGTCTGTTCTATATGCAGTACCTGTGTCAGCACAAACGATCATAACATGTACCTACATATGCACAGTGACACATGCCACACGCATGCGCACATTAAGGCACGCATGCACACACACACACACGCACGCACGCACGCACGCACACACACACACACACACACCAAGTTGGACCGGAAGGACTACAATGACGTTGTTCTACTCGGCCTGACCTGTAGTAGTGTAGCAATATTTCTTTTGCACAGCTAGCTTTTACACTATATTATTCACTATTTTTACCAATACTTACTTATTGCTGTGAAATTTGGGGAACCATATATAGTACCACTGTATTACTATACAAAAAAGGTAGTTAGATTAATGTGTGATGTCAACAGATTGTGTCACACTAGTATGTTATTTCACCGATATCGAATATTGAAATTTAAAGACTTGGTAGATTTGAAGATCCAGTCAATTCTGTTTAAGACCTTTAACATTATGCCAATACCTGTCAATGTGCAAAGCCTGTTTACCAAAAACACCACATTATATTCTTCTTGATTAGAATGTCAATATGTACGTCAGTGTGTGAGAACTAATGTCAAATCATGCTGTCTGTCAATTTATGGTGTAAAAATTTGGAATTCATTACCTTTCAACATTGCAAAATGCAAAATTTCCGCTCATTTGTTAATCAGTTAAAACTAATATGGATAGCAAATATGATATTACTGTATGATTTTCTGTTGTGACAGTTTACATACACAATATTATTCTGATACAATTATGTATGTGAAACTCTCCATTATTAGTATTACACTTACTATTACTGTATTACTTAGTAGTATAGTTAAAATGACTTATGTTACAGTTGACTGATATAAACACTAACAGTATACGTTATCACAATGATTCATCTACGAAACAATGTAATAGGGGTATTCGAATATATAAGATAATTCTTAAGGATACCTCTTTTTCTAACACTAAACTGTCTTTGTTACTATAATCCGTATTGTGTTGGAAATTAAACATATTGATTGATTGATTGACATAAAGGAAGCTCAGATGGTCAACTTTGATAGCAAACGCAACACATTGGTAGAATACTAAGTATACGTATAATGAAAACATACCTAATTGACATTCGTCGGATTAGGTGTGTTGGGTTTTTACAGTATTTGACGGGCTCGCGACAGGTTCCAGTTAAGGCCCGTTTGGCCTATATTATATGCATGCTGAGTATACACACGAATCCGTACAGACTTACTGACAGTGTGCGGGTGGTTCACGGGACAGGTATGTCTCTGCACCGACTTTCAACACACGCTGCGTTTCGCTCCAATGCACATGTACTGACACGCTGACTTGGGCCGCAGATAAAACAGTCAGAGACCTTTGTTGTGTAGGTCAGTTAAGCTCAATGTAGCATCGTAGCTTTACACAGTGTCACACCGCACAACACGCTACGCCTGAGTGCACTCACAGCGAGTCAGTCGCAGCCAGCGGACGGGGCGATAGTACTACATACAGGGATGTACGGTGTACTACGTCTTATATATGTGCTAGGAAAAACAACAAGACTGTATAGCTACAGTGCCTGGTGTTACGACCGCACAAGCTACAAGACTGTATAGCTACAGTGCCTGGTGTTACGACCGCACAAGCTACAAGACTGTATAGCTACAGTGCCTGGTGTTACGACCGCACAAGCTACAAGACTGTATAGCTACAGTGCCTGGTGTTACGACCGCACAAGCTACAAGACTGTATAGCTACAGTGCCTGGTGTTACGACCGCACAAGCTACAAGACTGTATAGCTACAGTGCCTGGTGTTACGACCGCACAAGCTACAAGACTGTATAGCTACAGTGCCTGGTGTTACGACCGCACAAGCTACAAGACTGTATAGCTACAGTGCCTGGTGTTACGACCGCACAAGCTACAAGACTGTATAGCTACAGTGCCTGGTGTTACGACCGCACAAGCTACAAGACTGTATAGCTACAGTGCCTGGTGTTACGACCGCACAAGCTACAAGACTGTATAGCTACAGTGCCTGGTGTTACGACCGCACAAGCTACAAGACTGTATAGCTACAGTGCCTGGTGTTACGACCGCACAAGCTACAATACTGTATAGCTACAGTGCCTGGTGTTACGACCGCACAAGCTACAAGACTGTATAGCTACAGTGCCTGGTGTTACGACCACACAAGCTACAAGACTGTATAGCTACAGTGCCTGGTGTTACGACCACACAAGCTACAAGACTGTATAGCTACAGTGCCTGGTGTTACGACCGCACAAACTACAACAATGTCATCTGACACAAGTAACAACTCATGTCTCTCCTCGGCATGTTTACTGACTTGAAGCGTTCTTTTGTAAACAAACAGTCTAACGTATGATATTTAGCTCCAACCAGTTAACGTAGCCGTAGCAGTGTTTGTATTTATGCATTGTTTTTTATTTATGCATTGTGTCATGGGGAATTGTGTCATGTGCTTAATAAAATACAAACTGTCTACATTATGCCTTGTGTCTTCTACAAACTAGCCCCGAATCATAGTCGGAATGTTATTAATATTTGGAAGCTCACCAAAACCCTTAAACAATACCCCCTATTGTGCCAACAAATAGCATGTTATCGGTGACAAGACCAAGAAATCCTTAGAAACGAAGCTCAGAGGCGCATCAAGGCAAAAGGATTGGTCAATCTCAAAATCCATAAGCAGTATTCCAGTTGTCAACAGATGGTAAAAGGCGCGATGTTAGCATACTGATCTTCCCTACTACGCTACATTAAAGCATATAAGTCCCGTTATTATGCAAGGCGTAGCCTATGTGTGAATTCCAATTGCACTTTGCAAGTCGCCGAAAGCGCCTATTCGCGGAAGTCACGACTGGCAGAATTAAGGGAAACGATTCGATTGATGTCGGCACAAAAAAAATGTCAATGCCTCGCACCACATTTACTGTTCCCAAAGATTTGACAATACTCACACAAACAAGTGACAGTTATCATCGCGTTACTATAGTTTACCGTAGCTCTAATTTGTTTAACTTAAATACGTTTAATGAAATGTTGTTGACGGGCGGAACGCCATAAGGCGACGTAGTTCAGAAAAAAAGTAACGAAAATATGTCGCGGAAGTAAATTAAAATAACGAGGTAAAAAGTAGCGTTACCTTAGATAAAACTACTTCGTTACAAGTCGAAGTAGTTAATATAAATGTTTATTACATGACACCCCTGCTCACCGAGGTTGCTGGCGTGATATGCTGTTTCAAAATACGCGTAGGGAAAACACATCAAGTTAACTACACTGCATTGATTTACCAATAATGATCAAGTCAGTTTTATTTGCCTTTAATTAGTATTTGCTGTCAGTGATCAGTGGTAGATATATTGGCGGCAATCACTATAATACTAGTACACATCACGCAGAAATTGCCGATGATAATGTCGAATTGCTTACATAAATAACCAAACAAAACAAAACTATACATCAATATACACACAACAAATATATGGCTAACATCACTCAAACAGGCCGAGATTACTGCCTCGCATAAATAACCCAACAAAACAAAAAGACGTTATAAAAAACAGAGATCGCTGTCGAAAACAACCATGCAACATATTAGACATTATGTAGCAGTTATCACAATACAAAATACAATGTAATTATGTTGCACAAAAAACGCTGGCTAACATCACTCAAACAGGCCGAGATCACTGGCTATACAGGCCGAGTTCACTGCTGCACAGGCCGAATTCACTGCTGCCCAGGCCGAATTCACTGGCCGACTTCATGCCGCTATCGTTTCTGGTCAACAATATACCCCCGAACAGGCCGAGATCACTCCTCAAACAGGCCGAGTTCACCGAAACAGGCCGAGATCACTCGGGCCGAGATCGCGAAAGGCCGAGATCACTGGGTACCCTCCAAACCCTAGTGGCCTCTACAGCGATCACAAATGAACCCGTTATTCCGCCGAGTGACACAATGACAACCAAAACACACAGGCTACGTCACCCTGTTTACGTCAGAAACACTTCGCCGACACACGTATATGTTTTAACTACAGAAAGGATGACACCGCGAATATATACAATCGACGATGATATGTTTATAACTATAGTTTCTACTTACAGTTTGATTTCACGGGTTTGACTTCAGTGAAACGGAACAGGGATGTCTCGATCGTGTAGTCTGTAGACAAATGCGCCCAAAGCTCGGTATTAGTCATTAGACACCTTTTATGGGGTGTGTGCGGTGTGCAGTGTGGAACCACCAACCAATGAAATTCACTGTATGGATACGACGTGATACTGCTCGCCGTGTTTGTAAAGAACGACGGACACGTAGCCACCGCGTGGACACTGACGTATTCCACTCAAAATAGACCGCCTGATCACTCTGCCTGATGCAACGAACCGAAAGTGAAACGTACTGCATCAGTTCTAGTTGTCGCTGGCTTTTTGCCACAAATACCACCACTAGTAACCCGTTATGTAAACCCTGCTCTGTCCTTGGCCCAGAAATGTCTACCACTCCCCGTATGTGTGTACTGTGCAGGGCCTGTCACGGGGATGATCAGCAGATTGTAAAGAACCACCGTGGCAAAGACGATAATTATTACTTACTAGAGGAAAGTTGTAGGTGTTTAACTCCAGATTCACAGTTACATAAAGGCAACAAGGTGGATGTCAATATCCTAGGTCAGCTTAGGGCACTCGGGTCAGCAGTCGGGTTTGGTACGAGAGTGTTTGTTTTCCGTGTCAACATAGCGGACTCGGTGTTTGACTAGTAGGGATGGTAGCGAATTTCTAGAACGGAAGTTCACCACCCTTGAACCCTCGTCCTGGATTTAAGAGTTTTCCGGAAGCATGTAATTATGCAAATGTATGCAGCCACGATCCACCTCCGTCCCCGCAGTGTGACGGCACACAACTACGCAAAATTATTTTCTGGTGAATCTGGAAACGCGTGTTTCTCTAACTTATTGACAAATTAACATGTGGGGGGGGGTGGCGTGTGGTGTGTCACCCTGTGTGTGTGTGTGTGTGTGTGTGTGTGTGTGTGTGTGTGTGTGTGTGTGTGTGTGTGTGTGTGTGTGTGTGTGTGTGTGTGTGTGTGTGTGTGTGTGTGTTATAGTTAATAATGTCATATAGCAACGATACGTCAAGAGTTAAAATAAATCAAATATTATTATTGTGTCAGTGTACATTTTTATAAGACGACTCTACATTGTCAGTTTCTTTGTCGTCTCTGTGACGCGAATAAATGATTAATAATAGCCGACTACCAGTATAGGCAGTTTGAAAATATCACCGTCTACCCTCTATTTTTATCGAGGAATCTCTTATGCCAGTATACATGCTCACTCACTTTTATATACATGATTTATTTTATTGTTTACCTATGTTATATATGTCTTACGGTTTTATCATAATGTATGCATGCCTGTCGGTCGCTCTGTCTGTCTATATGTGTGTCTGTAGGCCGGTCGGTCGGGAGAGGGAGAGAGAGGGGGAGGGCGGGAGGGGAGAGGGAGGGAGGGAGGGGAGAGAGGAAGGGAGGGAGAGAGGAAGGAAGGGAGGGAGGGAGGGGAGAGGAAGGTTGGAGGGAGGAAGGTGCAGAGGCGACCTGTAGTCCTCGTTAGGCGACAGCTGTTGCACAACAAATCATATCTCATCTCGTCTCAATCCCGAAACCGGAGGTTGTGGCCGGGGGCACCATGCACTGATGCCTTTCGGGCAGCTCCCTCCATCTCTGGCGGTCGTGGCCGGGGGCACCATGCACTGATGCCTTTCGGTGCAGCTCCCTCCATCTCTGGCCACTTCTTCTTTTGTCTTCCTGGTCTTCTTTTTCTTTCCACCGCGCCCTGGAGAACGGTCTTGGCTAGGCCACCCGATCTTGCACAACAAATACTTTGTCACATTCATATATTAAAATGTCTCCATAAATAATACGCACTTTCTGTTTTTTGATTAGTCATCCTTGTGAGGTACGTGCAACAAAACAATGGTGCTAGCTTAAATGACTATCACAAGTGTTAACTTTCACTTTTGTAACATATGTTCTGTTGTAATTTAGTACGTGTTTGTAAGTTTGTTTGTAACTGATCTTTTATGGTTGTGTGTGTGTGTATGTATGTGTGTGTGTGTGTGTGTGTGTGTGTGTGTGTGTGTGTGTGTGTGTGTACGTGTGTGTGAGTGTACGTGTGTGTGTGTGAGTGTGTGTACGTGTGTTTGTGTGTGTGTATATGTGTGTGTACGTGTGTGTGTACGTGTGTTTGTGTGTGTATATGTGTGTACGTGTGTGTGTGTGTGTGTGTGTGTGTGTGTACGTGTGTGTGTACGTGTGTGTATACGTGTGTTTGTGTGTGTATATATGTGTGTACGTGTGTGTGCGCGTGAGTACGTGTGTTTGTGCGTGTGTGTGTATGTGTGTAAGGGTCCGTCTCGGCGCTCGCGTATTCAATATGGGATATATATATTATATATAAATATTTCACCATGTCGTCGGACAACTCCATTCCTAGGTATGGGTGGTGATGGGCAATCCCGAGACTGGTTCCATTGATAGCATACTGGCACTGTTTGACAGTTCTCATTTTGGTGATGTGCACAACTAAACATTTATTAATGTTCGTGAAACTTAATAATAACAATTAAGGAGACATAAAAGTTTTACCGAAATAGCACACCAAACCCCATTAAAAGGGTATCCCAACGAAACACCAAATCGTGGCTAGATTCGAGGGAATCCCAACGATTACCCGGGGGATCTGTTAAGCGATATGAGCGAAAGTTTCTCGATAATTAAGCATAACGGCAGCGACGCTGTTGATGTGATATTACACAGTTGTACAACTTCTGAAATAATGGCAGCATAAGCTTAGCATTAGGCACGAAACTGTTGTTTAAAGTTTAATGATGAAAACCGTCAGTAAACGTTCAAGCTCTTATATTATCGCCACCCCGGCCTTCTTTCACGGAATCACGGGTCTTCCTGTCACATTTCCGACATGCGCAGTGTTGTACGCGATGGTCGGCGCCTACAACAACAACAGCCCGTGGTGGAGATTGCCAAAGAAAACAAGACATACCGCCTCGATATTTTATAATGACGCCCATATTTTAAGTACAGCGTTCGAAATAGCACTTGTCCGTTTGTTCGGGACAAGTGATTTTTGGCCCGGACAAGTAAAATGACTCTACATGGTTATCCGGTGGACAAGTGAACATTTACATTAAACAGTGACGCGTGCAACATTGCAAACTTTGTATTTGAGGAAATTCAAACGTAAATGAAGTTCGCTAGCAATCGCGCACGTTGCAATTTTGTTAGTGTGTCGGCGTCTTGTCGTTCCGCCGCCAGTGTGTTGTACGTCAGTGTTCGACCGAGTTTAGTGCCTGCGTTAACAGGGTCATCCGCTGAGCGCACCGACCTAGCTCTGTCATAAGCGTAGGACAGACTCCGCATCAGCCATCGTTGATCGACGCTGTATTTCACACTATCGTAAATCGTTCAGTTTGGCCGATGTACAACTTGCTTCCACTGACGGATCATATTTGATGAACTTTGGAAATAGTAGACTTTGTATCGCTACCTGTTATTTGAATAATAATATACTTTTAACCATTATTACGCCTAACCCTCGCGGACTCGGCAGTCTTCCAAGTCATCGAACGTTAGCCGATCCAGATCGGGGACAATTTTCAAAACTTGTAACTGGCTCTTCGGTAAATCTATCGTGTTGGCTGATAAACAGAATATTACTGAACTTTCAGAAATGTTGGTATATATGTAACATTTATTTTAACCATAAATTGCAGGTTTTCGAAATCGAATTATGCAAGACGCGCGGCCGGGGCGCCAACTACCGTCGACATGTCGGCTTCCGCCAACTACGGCGGTCTGCGCGTGGCCTATACGTTACGACATAACTAAATCTATAAATTATTTTCCGCCTGGTAAATGTAATTCGGGCACCGTTAAAACAGTTTTATCATCATTGAAATGGTAATATAACATTTTGGAAAAAATATGCGTTTGTTTGCTTATGATCAATTGAATATTATCTTCGTTTGTAAAATATAGAACTTTGTTCATATTGAAGTTCATAGAGGTTTAACAAAATATTATCAGATTATATAGTTTAATATGATTTTTGTGACAACATTTCCTGGCTTTGCATTGGTCGTGTTCCTGGTTGAGTGGCATCTTCAATGACAAACTGATGCCAACATTTTACAGCAGTGTTATATGTTATATATACCGTATTAAACATAACTTTTTTTGCAACATTATAAAACAAATAGCAAGGAAAACAATTGTCTCATTCCTATCATCGTAATAATTATTTGTTATTAATAAAAGCGTTCATATCAGCATCACTAAAATATTGGTATACATCATGTAACATGTCTACTTTTAATATTCGTGATGAATAATAATTTACCGGAAAATAGTTGCAAATATAATTTTGCAAATTCAAAATTTGAAGATTAAATCAAATTGTGTCTTTGATCACAAGTCACTCAGATGTACATGCAACGAAACAGCAGGAACATTGTGCTTGTTGTTATCAAATAAGACAGACTGTTTACGTTTTTTCCGAAGCTTCGATTCCCCTTGATAACCACTCGGACAAGTTAAAATGTTGGCGGACAAGTAGATTTCAAAACTTACTTGTCCGGCGGACAAGTAAATATTCTGGCCTATTTCTATCGCTGAAGTAAATGCTGGTTAGTACTCTAGTTTATATCTCCTGGCCTAGGCTAGGCCAGGGCCGGGCTAAAGCCTAACCCAGCCCAGGGCTAGCTAGGGTAAGGCTAAGCCTAGTAATAGAGTCTAGGTTAGACTCACTCTAGGTACCAGACATATACCAGGGGAAAAATATCTAAAACAGGGAAATGGAAAACTGCTGGACCCACAGAGAAAATGGTAATGATTTCCAAAAACTCTGCCGTGAGTGACTTATGAGAGGCGGATACTGCTGCTTTAGCCTTGAAAATACACCGTTATTATCTATATAATATGCTTTCTTTAGAGCAATGTAAGTGTATCTCTTCCCAGGAGGCTCTTTCCATGTTCATTTGTTTCCTTGGACCATTGGCCTCTGATTCACAATTAGCGATGTATTTCAGAAAATGCAACAATAGTTATTTAGCGTTACTCACATGTTTTTGATATGCTATGCTTTTATAGAGGGCCTTTCTCCTACCTGACGACTGAGCGGTGAAGATGAACAATTTGATCATGTTTCAGTTCCACACATTGGCCATCTGTATACAGCTGTGTTGACGGACGCTGTCAGTCGATGGTATCGTGTCCTCCGTGTGCCAGTTGTTTTCTCAACAGGAACAGATAAACACGGTCTCAAGGTATGTATTATGCCGCCAATTTCTGTACTTCAAGTGGAGGTTTTACATTCATTTTTATTGTAAAATCATCACAGTATAGACTATATAGATCCACTGTAACATCTGTACTGACCGGCCAAATGTTTTTGATAAATCGTTGTTGTTGTTGATATTTAATAATAAGATAACTTTTATTGCACCTAAATCCTTGGAAACCAAGCTCAGAGGCGCATCAAGACAAAAGGATTGGTCAGTCTCAAAATCTATAAATAAGCAGTATTCCAGTTGTCAACAGATGGGTGAAGGCGCTAGGGAGCTATGGTGAATAAGCAAGGTTGTAAAGATATGTTTTTAAATGATGACAGAATTTTGTAATATTTTCAACTGATCTAATACTAAGAGGGAGCATATTCCAAAGATTTGGTGCAGCAACAGAAAAAGCCCTAGTTCCAATGTTAGTGTTGACTCTAGGAACAAAAAGTAGGTCAGAACTAGATGATCGAAGCTGGATAGGTTTTCTTACAAGAGTAAACAGTGAATGCAAATAAGATGGTTGCTTACTGGACAGTGTCTGGTATGTGATGGTACAGATCTTAAATATTATACGATATCGTACAGGATGCCAATGCAAAGACTTCAAAAGTGGTACAGAATGAGAAAAATGAAGGAAGGAAACAGTTTGTTTACATTTCAGTGTGTCACTTTCATAGACGACGTCTCAAGTCCAAAACCATTATGACACTGTGTTGACATTAAAAGCTCTGTCCCCATCAGGTCACAATTTTCCACGGAATTATCCGAGCTCACTATTCGAGGATTTGAGCACTATGTTTGCCTGGCAGAATACGTACAACAAATTAAGAACTATCCATTAAAATAAAGGAATAGATCAGGTCACTCTAAGTGCTGCTGAAAAGATTCTATTACTGACTAAACGATGCTATGTAAATTAAGTCTGTTGTTTTAATTATGTTTCACATATAGTTTGTTATTGATTAGGTATAACAATATAAACAAATACTTTGTTGTCAGTTTGTCACTGTTGTGTGGCGTTTGCCACAAATTCTACCAAATACATATGCCATGAGGTAAACATCGACAGTAATCGGTGTTCTGCGCTGTATTTTTAAAGCACACATGTATGAAACTGTGGTGTTTTATTTTCTTCCCTTCTGTTTCAATGCTTGTACAATTTGATGTCACACCAAAACGCAAAGCTGACTGGTCAAACTTCAAAGTATAAATTTACTCCACAGGAAAATTGCATTGTTTTCAAAACAGCTTTACTGCGCTGCAGTATACTGTGCTGTGTATCCCCGGGTAATTCCTGTCAAATCGATTTTTATTACCGCATGGTTTACTATTACCGTTGGCATGAGTACTAAGGCCTTTACGTATGAAATCATTACAAGTGAAATGTAACAAATACTATGGTACATGTCTAGTGTAACAAATACTATATTACAAGTGAAGTGTAACATATACCATGTTTCATGTGAAATGTAACATACCATGTTACACGTGATGTGTAACAAATACTATGTTACATGTGAAGTGTAACAAATACTGTGTTACAGATTGAACAAGCAGCAGTAATTTAAACACAAACACTATCAGGAGATAATCTGTTCCAATCATTTACATTCCTTTGTGAGAATGAGAACTTTCTTATATCTAATCTACACTGCTCCTTTACTAATGTAACTTCATGTCCTCTGGTCCTTCTATCTTTCTTAACTGAGAAAAAAAAAATTTCTATCAATATTTTCATAACCATTCAATATTTTAAACACTTCTATCTGGTCTCCACTCAATCTCCTGGTCTCTAGTGTTGTTAAACCACATTTGTTTAGGCGTATTTCGTAACTAAGATCCCTCAGTTTTTGTATGATTGTAGTTGCTCTCCTCTGCACTCTTTCTAACATATCTATGTCCTTCCTGCAATATGGCCTCCACTATTGTTTTGTACAGCGGTATTATTAGCTCTTTTTCCTTATACGTTATGTTTCGCCTAATTAATCCAAGGATTAACTGGTACTCGTGTTGCGAAGACAAACACTTTAAATGCTAATTAGGATCACTTGCAACAACTTATGGGATGTTAGCATAGCACTAAATAATGTTACATGGCTTTGGTGAGATTTTCATGCTACCTGGTGCACATCTAGCACCCTTCTAGTGCACCCTTGACAGGCTTCAGTGGCCAATTGTTTTGTTTACTCTGCCAGTTTCCAGCGTAGCATTGAGAGCCCTTGCCTGGCCCTGGGGTCGTGCAAGACAGGCCAGCACATTAAGGGTGCTGTGGCGCCGACGTCTACAAGGACAGATGTACCGGAAATGACAATGGAGGAGCATTTTATTGTTATCATCCGTAACGACGTGTTCTCGTCAAGTGATTCTATATTATCGATAATTATGTTTATTACGGTAGCATGTTACGCTACATTATATATGTGAATTACTACATGTGTTGTGTTCTTTTCTATTGATATTACATTGATCACAACAAACGACTTTTAGTGTTTTGCAAACAGTTTATTTATAAACACTCGAACACTAAATTGGTGACCCTGACGTGATTACAAAACATCATGGCCGAAGCGACGTTCACTAACGCTGTGAGCATAAAAATTCCTCCCTTCTGGACGGAAAATCCGCGATTGTGGTTTGCACAAATTGAAGGACAATTTACGGCAATGCGCATAACACAACAAGAGACCAAGTTCGGTCACATCATCGGTGCGCTAGCTCCATCAATCGCAGCTGAAATAGAAGATGTGATTCTCGAACCGCCAGCTGAGAATCAATATGATGCTCTCAAAAACGCTCTCATTACACGCCTGGGTGTTACAGAAGAAGAAAGGATGGATCGGTTGTTAACTGGCGTCTCTCTGGGAGATCAAAAACCATCATCTTTACTTCGTCAAATGCAAAGACTGAGAGGCACTGGAGCCGCAGCGTTAAACGACATCGTTTTTCGTCGTCTATTCCTCACTCGTCTCCCAGATCACGTTCAAGTAGCTTTGGCCACGCGTGCCAACGTTTCACTGACTGAATTGGCAACACAAGCAGATGTCATGATGGCTGTGGGCAACCGAGTGAATTGTAACACCCTTGAAGCGGATACCTCTACGCAAAAGCCTTCACTGTCTTCTCTGTCTTCAGATACACTCCTCGAAATCGACTCACTCAGAAGAGAAAATGCAAGACTGCGGAACCAAGTAGAGCAACAGAACGTACCTCGACATACCAGTGACAACCAACTGTGTTGGTTTCATGCTAAGTTCGGTACCAAAGCTCGTAAATGTCGATCGTCGTGTTCTTGGTCGGGAAAAGCCAACGCTGCCCACTAGTGGCGAATAGTGGATGCAGTCATGTTTCTCGCCTACTTTACCTCACCGATCATGCATCCAAAACGCGTTTTTTGATCGACACGGGTGCAGAGGTCAGCGTTTTTCCAGCAACAAGTCGCGAAAAACTCGAGAGTAAACAAGGTCAACCGTTGGTAGCAGCCAATGGTTCGAGAATTGCAGTCTATGGAGAACGAAACATCTCCCTTGACATTGGATTTCAACGTAACTACACCTGGAAATTCCAAATTGCAGACGTACGCATGGCGCTCATTGGTGCTGATTTTCTTCGCTCCAATGGAATCGTTGTAGACATGAAGAACAACCGTATAATAGAAGCTGCATCATTTGCACACGTGTCTCTTCAACCTACAGCACTACAACCTCTTCGATTGCATTTCCTCAAATCACCATCAGAATATGAAACCATTCTGACTGATTTCCCGTCTCTTACGCGAACAGACTTTGCCACAACACGCTCAAAGCTTCATGTATCGCACTCTATCGAAACCAAAGGTCGTCCTGTCTTCGCCAAGGCTCGTCGCCTGGCACCTGAAAAGTTGACGATTGCTAAACGCGAGTTCGAAACGATGTTAGACATGGGAGTGATTAGAAGATCGTCCAGTGCGTGGTCTTCTCCTCTACACATGGTCCCCAAGAAAGGAGTTGGACAATGGCGTCCATGTGGTGACTATCGCGCTCTTAACGACATCACAGTCCCTGACCGCTACCCGATCCCACATCTACAAGACTTTACAGCGAAACTGGCAGGAGCGAGAATATTCTCCAAAGTTGATCTCGTTCGCGCATATCATCAGATTCCAGTGGCGGCTGAAGATATCCAAAAGACAGCGATAATCACACCATTCGGGTTGTTCGAATACGTACGAATGCCATATGGTCTGCGGAATGCTGCACAGACATTCCAAAGATTCATGGATGATGTATGTCGTGAATTAGACTTCGTCTTCGTGTATTTAGACGATATCCTGATAGCCAGCAGATCAGAGGTTGAACACAGACAACATCTACGTCGCCTCTTTGAAACGTTAGCCGAGCATAACGTGGTTCTGAATCCGGCTAAGTGTGAATTTGGTGCGACAAGTCTGGAATTTCTGGGACATAACATTGACTCGTCAGGTGCTTTCCCCCTGCCAGATAGAGTTCTGACGGTGAGAGAATTCCCTAGACCGACCAACACGCGTTCACTTCGAGAATTTCTAGGTCTCGTCAACTTCTACCACCGCTTTATACCACGATGCGCGCAGATATTGCATCCTCTTCATCGACTGTTGTCAGCAGACGCTACAGATGAAAAGAGGTCAACTGCTACAAAGAAGGACATCACATGGACAGAGGAATGTGAGACTGCTTTTGAGTCAAGCAAACGAGCGTTGGCCGATGCAACGATGCTCACTCATCCCCATCATGATGCACCAACCAGCATTACTTCTGATGCATCTGACGTTGCTGTGGGAGCGGTGCTTTCTCAACTGGTTCGTGGACAATGGCGACCCATTTCCTTCTTCTCAAGAAAGCTCAAACCACCAGAGACTCGCTACAGTACATTCGACCGTGAACTGTTGGCTGTGTATCTATCTCTTCGCCACTTCAGACACTTTGTAGAAGGGCGAGAGTTTCATGTCAACACAGATCATAAACCGTTGACTTACGCCATCAGCAACCCCTCTGACAAACATTCGCCTCGACAGACGCGCCACCTATCGTACATTGCTGAATTCACTACCGATCTCAGATATCTCAAAGGAGAAGACAACGTGGTTGCTGATACACTCTCAAGAGCTGAACTGTGTGATCAGAATAATGCCATTACATCGTCTGCAGTCGACTACGAAAGAATGGCACAGTTACAACGAGAAGACGATGAAATGCCGGCTTATCGTACGGCTATCACTGGGTTGCAACTCGTAGATCTGCCACTTCTCGATTCAACTGATACGCTGTTGTGTGATATCTCGCAAGGATATGCTCGACCTGTTGTGCCACGTGTCTTACGTCGATACATTTTCGATCAGTTGCACAATCTTTCTCATCCTGGTGGCAAAGCAACCAAACGCCTGGTTTCTGCCAGATTCGTGTGGCACGGTCTCAATCGAGAGGTTACGCAATGGGCGCGGAACTGCTGTTCATGTCAACAGTCGAAGATTCAGCGACACATCGCTTCTCCTGTTCACAAGATTGACATTCCCGATCGCCGTTTTGATGCCATTCATGTTGACATTGTAGGACCACTTCCTCATTCGCAGGGATATAATTACCTGTTCACAGTGGTGGATCGCTTCACCCGTTGGCCCGAAGCTATACCAATGGTCAATGCAACTGCTGAATGTTGTGCTCGCGCTCTTCTCGACCAATGGATCTCACGATTCGGGGTTCCGTCGACAATCATTTCGGATAGAGGACGACAGTTTGAGTCCAATCTCTGGACGGAGCTAATGAAAATCATGGCATGCACTCGTGTTCGAACGACATCTTATCACCCGCAAGCCAACGGCATGGTCGAGAGATTCCATCGTCAACTCAAGTCATCACTGAAAAGTCGTCTCGAAGCAGCTGCTAACTGTTGGATCTTTGTGCTTCCGACAGTTCTACTCGGGATACGTGCTGCTGTGAAGGAAGATCTAGGATGTTCCTCGGCCGAACTAGTGTTTGGTATGCCACTGCGTTTACCTGGACAGTTCTTCGAACAACTACCCGCTGGACACGTAGACGATCCAGCCGCGTTCCTCCCACGTCTGCGCACTGCTATGCGAGATTTGCGACCTACCATTCCGGAACATCATGGTTCACACAGAACTGCTGTTCCCACGGCGTTGACATCAGCGACACACGTATTCGTTAGACATGATGCACATCGCACCCCTCTGCAGCGACCGTACGATGGCCCGTTTCTCATCCTTCAACGGAACGAGAAGTTCTTCGTCTTGGATTGCAACGGCCGACATGAAACTGTATCCATTGACAGACTGAAACCGGCGTTCCTAGACACTGACATTATAGGAGCTCTTCCACCACAGCTACCTACTACTAGAGGTGGCCGAGTTGTACGGTTACCAGTTCGATATCGACCTTGAACCCGTACTCAAGCTCTGGGGGGAGGTTCTGTGGCGCCGACGTCTACAAGGACAGATGTACCGGAAATGACAATGGAGGAGCATTTTATCGTTATCATCCGTAACGACGTGTTCTCGTCAAGTGATTCTATATTATCGATAATTATGTTTATTACGGTAGCATGTTACGCTACATTATATATGTGAATTACTACATGTGTTGTGTTCTTTTCTATTGATATTACATTGATCACAACAAACGACTTTTAGTGTTTTGCAAACAGTTTATTTATAAACACTCGAACACTAAAGTGCTTTGCCTGTATTTCGGTATGCTAATTTTGCTGCCACTATGAATAGGTATCGCACAACAGCATAGATATGTTGAATATCTTACACCCGACCTGGGTTGGACCGCTATCAAATGATTAGCACTATCGAGGGACAGCCAGATTGTGAACTTCACAGACATACAGGTTGTAAGGCTCCTTGAAGCCTGCACACAAGACTCAATAGTCCTAGGTTTAGCAAGGCTGAGATGCATGGAACAAAGGAAGTCCTCGTGGGAAGTAATGTAGTAAGTACAGGCTGCAGATTTAGCAGAATTCAGTGCTTGCGAGGATTGCAGATTTTGACTAGGAGTTGGAAGCATAACAGCGTCAGTTGCTTTATTTTATATTTTATGATTCTGTCAGATCCTTAGTTCATGTTGTACTGTCACAGCACCTAATGATTGTACTGTCACAGTACCTTGTTGTTGTACTGTCACAGTACCTTGTGGTTGTACTGTCACAGTACCTTGTGGTTGTACTGTCACAGAACCTTGTGGTTGTACAGTGTGACAGTACCTTGTGGTTGTACTGTCACAGTACCTTGTGGTTGTACTGTCACAGTACCTTGTGGTTGTACTGTCACAGTATATTGTGGTTGTACTGTCACAGTACCTTGTACTGTCACAGTACATTGTGGTTGTACTGTCACAGTACATTGTGGTTGTACTGTCACAGTACCTTGTGGTTGTACTATCACAGTACCTTGTTGTTGTACTGTCGCAGTACATTGTGGTTGTACTGTCACAGTACCTTGTTGTTGTACTGTCACAGTACTTAGTTGTACTGTCACAGTACCTTGTTGTTGTACTGTCACAGTACGTTGTGATTGTACTGTCACAGTACCTTGTTGTACTGTCACAGTACATTGTGGTTGCACTATCACAGTACATTGTGGTTGTACTGTCGCAGTACCTTGTTGTACTGTCACAGTACCTTGTGGTTGTACTGTCACAGTACCTTGTTGTTGTACTGTCACAGTACATTGTTGTTGTAATGTCACATTACATTGTGGTTGTACTGTCACAGTATCTTGTTGTACTGTCACAGTACCTTGTTGTACTGTCACAGTACCTTGTGGTTGTACTGTCACAGTACATTGTTGTTGTACTGTCACAGTACCTTGTTGTTGTACTGTCACAGAACATTGTGGTTGTACTGTCACAGTACATTGTGGTTGTACTGACACAGTACCTTGTTGTTATACTGTCACAGTACCTTATTGTTGTACTGTCACAGTACTTAGTTGTACTGTCACAGTACCTTGTTGTACTGTCACAGTACATTGTGATTGCACTGTCACAGTACCTTGTTGTTGTACTGTCACAGTACATTGTGGGTGTACTGTCGCAGTACCTTGTGGTTGTACTGTCACAGTACATTGTGATTGTACTGTCACAGTACCTTGTTGTACTGTCACAGTACATTGTGGTTGCACTGTCACAGTACCTTGTTGTTGTACTGTCACAGTACATTGTGGGTGTTCTGTCGCAGTACCTTATGGTTGTACTGTCACAGTACCTTGTGGTTGTACTGTCACAATACCTTGTGGTTGTACTGTAACAGTACGTTGTGATTGTACTGTCACAGTACCTTGTTGTACTGTCACAGTACATTGTGGTTGCACTATCACAGTACATTGTGGTTGTACTGTCACAGTACATTGTTGTTGTACTGTCACAGTATATTGTGGTTGTACTATCACAGTACCTTGTGGTTGTACTGTCACAGTACCTTGTGGTTGTACTGTCACAGTACCTTGTGGTTGTACTGTCACAGTACCTTGTTGTTGTACTGTCACAGTACCTTGTGGTTGTACTGTCACAGTACCTTGTGGTTGTACTGTCACAGTACCTTGTGGATGTACTGTCACAGTACCTTGTTGTACTGTCACAGTACCTTGTTGTACTGTCACATTACCTTGTGGTTGTACTATCACAGTACCTTGTTGTTGTACTGTCGCAGTACATTGTGGTTGTACTGTCACAGTACCTTGTTGTTGTACTGTCACAGTACTTAGTTGTACTGTCACAGTACCTTGTTGTTGTACTGTCACAGTACGTTGTGATTGTACTGTCACAGTACCTTGTTGTACTGTCACAGTACATTGTGGTTGCACTATCGCAGTACATTGTGGTTGTACTGATACAGTACCTTGTTGTTATACTGTCACAGTACCTTATTGTTGTACTGTCACAGTACTTAGTTGTACTGTCACAGTACCTTGTTGTACTGTCACAGTACATTGTGATTGCACTGTCACAGTACCTTGTTGTTGTACTGTCACAGTACATTGTGGGTGTACTGTCGCAGTACCTTGTGGTTGTACTGTCACAGTACATTGTGATTGTACTGTCACAGTAACTTGTTGTACTGTCACAGTACATTGTGGTTTCACTGTCACAGTACCTTGTTGTTGTACTGTCACAGTACATTGTGGGTGTTCTGTCGCAGTACCTTATGGTTGTACTGTCACAGTACCTTGTGGTTGTACTGTCACAATACCTTGTGGTTGTACTGTAACAGTACCTTGTGGTTGTACTATCACAGTACCTTGTTGTAATGTCACAGTACCTTGTGGTTGTACTGTCACAGTACATTGTTGTTGTACTGTCACAGTACCTTGTTGTTGTACTGTCACAGTACATTGTGGTTGTACTGTCACAGTACATTGTGGTTGTACTGTCACAGTGCATTGTGGTTGTACTGTCACAGTACATTGTTAATGTACTGTCACAGTACCTTGTTGTTGTACTGCCACAGTACTTTGTTGTTGTACTGTCACAGTACATTGTTGTTGTACTGTCACAGTATATTGTGGTTGTACTATCACAGTACCTTGTGGTTGTACTGTCACAGTACCTTGTGGTTGTACTGTCACAGTACCTTGTGGTTGTACTGTCACAGTACCTTGTTGTTGTACTGTCACAGTACCTTGTGGTTGTACTGTCACAGTACCTTGTGGTTGTACTGTCACAGTACCTTGTGGATGTACTGTCACAGTACCTTGTTGTACTGTCACAGTACCTTGTTGTACTGTCACATTACCTTGTGGTTGTACTATCACAGCACCTTGTTGTTGTACTGTCGCAGTACATTGTGGTTGTACTGTCACAGTACCTTGTTGTTGTACTGTCACCGTACTTAGTTGTACTGTCACAGTACCTTGTTGTTGTACTGTCACAGTACGTTGTGATTGTACTGTCACAGTACCTTGTTGTACTGTCACAGTACATTGTGGTTGCACTATCACAGTACATTGTGGTTGTACTGTCGCAGTACCTTGTTGTACTGTCACAGTACCTTGTGGTTGTACTGTCACAGTACCTTGTTGTTGTATTGTCACAGTACATTGTTGTTATAATGTCACATTACATTGTGGTTGTACTGTCACAGTATCTTGTTGTACTGTCACATTACCTTGTTGTACTGTCACAGTACCTTGTGGTTGTACTGTCACAGTACATTGTTGTTGTACTGTCACAGTACCTTGTTGTTGTACTGTCACAGAACATTGTGGTTGTACTGTCACAGTACATTGTGGTTGTACTGACACAGTACCTTGTTGTTATACTGTCACAGTACCTTATTGTTGTACTGTCACAGTACTTAGTTGTACTGTCACAGTACCTTGTTGTACTGTCACAGTACATTGTGATTGCACTGTCACAGTACCTTGTTGTTGTACTGTCACAGTACATTGTGGGTGTACTGTCGCAGAACCTTGTGGTTGTACTGTCACAGTACATTGTGATTGTACTGTCACAGTACCTTGTTGTACTGTCACAGTACATTGTGGTTGCACTGTCACAGTACCTTGTTGTTGTACTGTCACAGTACATTGTGGGTGTTCTGTCGCAGTACCTTGTGGTTGTACTGTCACAGTACCTTGTGGTTGTACTGTCACAATACCTTGTGGTTGTACTGTAACAGTACCTTGTGGTTGTACTATCACAGTACCTTGTCGTAATGTCACAGTACCTTGTGGTTGTACTGTCACAGTACATTGTTGTTGTACTGTCACAGTACCTTGTTGTTGTACTGTCACAGTACATTGTGGTTGTACTGTCACAGTACATTGTGGTTGTACTGTCACAGTGCATTGTGGTTGTACTGTCACAGTACATTGTTAATGTACTGTCACAGTACCTTGTTGTTGTACTGCCACAGTACTTTGTTGTTGTACTGTCACAGTACATTGTTGTTGTACTGTCACAGTATATTGTGGTTGTACTATCACAGTACCTTGTGGTTGTACTGT
Source organism: Paraescarpia echinospica (assembly GCA_020002185.1). NCBI lineage: Eukaryota > Metazoa > Annelida > Polychaeta > Sabellida > Siboglinidae > Paraescarpia > Paraescarpia echinospica. The sequence goes on along the minus strand of CM034544.1, from coordinate 17,046,587 downwards.
CACAGTACCTTGTGGTTATACTGTCACAGTACCTTGTTGTTGTACTGTCACAGTACATTGTGGTTGTACTGTCACAGTACCTTGTGGTTGTACTGTCACAGTACCTTGTGGTTGTACTGTCACAGTACCTTGTTGTACTGTCACAGTACCTTGTTGTACTGTCACATTACCTTGTGGTTGTACTGTCACAGTACCTTGTTGTTGTACTGTCACAGTACCTTGTTGTACTGTCACAGTACCTTGTGGTTGTACTGTCACAGTACCTTGTTGTACTGTCACAGTACCTTGTGGTTGTACTCTCACAGTACCTTGCTGTACTGTCACAGTACCTTGTGGTTGCACTATCACAGTACATTGTGGTTGTACTGTCGCAGTACCTTGTTGTACTGTCACAGTACCTTGTGGTTGTACTGTCACAGTACCTTGTTGTTGTACTGTCACAGTACATTGTTGTTGTACTGTCACATTACATTGTGGTTGTACTGTCACAGTACCTTGTGGTTGTATTGTCACAGTACCTTGTTGTTGTACTGTCACAGTACCTTGTGGTTGTACTGTAACAGTACCTTGTTGTACTGTCACAGTACATTGTGGTTGTACTGTCACAGTACATTGTTGTTGTACTGTCACAGTACCTTGTTGTTGTACTGTCACAGTACATTGTGGTTGTACTGTCACAGTACATTGTGGTTGTACTGTCATAGTACCTTGTGGTTGTACTGACACAGTACCTTGTTGTTGTACTGTCACAGTACCTTATTGTTGCACTGTCACAGTACTTAGTTGTATTGTCACAGTATCTTGTTGTACTGTCACAGTACATTGTGATTGCTCTGTCACAGTACCTTGTTGTTGTACTGTCACAGTACATTGTGGGTGTACTGTCGCAGTACCTTGTGGTTGTACTGTCAACGTACATTGTGATTGTACTGTCACAGTACCTTGTTGTACTGTCACAGTACATTGTGGTTGCACTGTCACAGTACCTTGTTGTTGTACTGTCACAGTACATTGTGTGTGTTCTGTCGCAGTACCTTGTGGCTGTACTGTCACAGTACCTTGTGGTTGTACTGTCACAATACCTTGTGGTTGTACTGTAACAGTACCTTGTGGTTGTACTATCACACTACCTTGCTGTACTGTCACAGTACCTTGTTGTAATGTCACAGTACCTTGTGGTTGTACTGTCACAGTACATTGTTGTTGTACTGTCACAGTACCTTGTTGTTGTACTGTCACAGTACATTGTGGTTGTACTGTCACAGTACATTGTGGTTGTACTGTCACAGTGCATTGTGGTTGTACTGTCACAGTACATTGTTAATGTACTGTCACAGCACCTTGTTGTTGTTGTACTGCCACAGTACTTTGTTGTTGTACTGTCACAGTACATTGTTGTTGTAATGTCACTGTATATTGTGGTTGTACTATCACAGTACCTTGTGGTTGTACTGTCACAGTACCTTGTGGTTGTACTGTCACAGTACCTTGTGGTTGTACTGTCACAGTACCTTGTTGTTGTACTGTCACAGTACCTTGTGGTTGTACTGTCACAGTACCTTGTGGTTGTACTGTCACAGTACCTTGTGGTTGTACTGTCACAGTACCTTGTTGTACTGTCACAGTACCTTGTTGTACTGTCACATTACCTTGTGGTTGTACTGTCACAGTACCTTGTTGTTGTACTGTCACAGTACCTTGTTGTACTGTCACAGTACCTTGTGGTTGTACTGTCACAGTACCTTGTTGTACTGTCACAGTACCTTGTGGTTGTACTCTCACAGTACCTTGCTGTACTGTCACAGTACCTTGTGGTTGCACTGTCACAGTACCTTGTTTTACTGTCACAGTACCTTGTACTGTCACATTACCTTGTGGTTGTACTGTCACAGTACCTTGTGGTTGTACTGTCACAGTACCTTGTTGTACTGTCACAGTATCTTGTAGTTGTACTGTCACAGTACCTTGCTGTACTGTCACAGTACCTTGTGGTTGCACTGTCACAGTACCTTGTTGTACTGTCACAGTACCTTGTGGTTGTACTGTCACAGTACCTCGCTTTACTGTCACAGTACCTTGTGGTTACACTGTCACAGTACCTTGTTGTACTGTCACAGTACCTTGTGGTTGCACTGTCACAGTACCTTGTTGTACTGTCACAGTACCTTGTTGTTGTACTCTCACAGTCCCTTGTTGTGCTGTCACAGTACCTTGTTGTACTGACACAGTACCTTGTTGTTGTACTGTCACAGTCCCTTGCTGTACTGTCACAGTACCTTGTTGTTTTACTGTCACAGTACCTTGTGGTTGTACTGTCACAGTACCTTGTCGTACTGTCACAGTACCTTGTGGTTGTACTGTCACAGTACCTTGTCGTACTGTCACAGTACCTTGTGGTTGTACTGTCACAGTACCTTGTCGTACTGTCACAGTACCTTGTTGTACTGTCACAGTACATTGTTGTTGTACTGTCACAGTATCTTCTGGGTGTATGTATTGTTACAGGATAGCATCAGCATAATATATATATATATATATATATATATAATATATATATATATATATAATCAAGCTAGTGTACGTATGTGGCCAGGCATGTTAACATTTTCCTCCTAGATGGTTTGTATCTCTGAAGCTAAACTTTTTGGTTTTCATCTTACTTTTTTTAACTTACCCTGTGTTAAGGGTTTTATTGGTTTTTATGGTTTGCACTGGATCTTAATTGATTGTTCACAACATTTTGCTTGCTTTCTGCATGATAGTTCCAAGGCCCATTGATCAGTTAGGAATGTTTGTAAGTTGCATTGCAATAAACTGCTCAAATCTATATCTAACAAGTGTCATGCATGAATACTTTGGGAAACCATTTGCTGCGTCTGTGTTTATGTTATCTGTACTTAGGGCCATATGGAGGATGGATATTTTTGCTAGTTTATAAATATAACCCTGAGTGATGTGGCTATCAGTCTCTAGAGATGTATACTGTCCACATGATTCTAGTACCTACACACTAATAATAAATTCTTTTTTTTGCTCTGCATTTACAAGTAGAAGTTTGATTACAGTTGGACATTTCAGGACTAAATTAATGCCAGTCAGCAGGTAGAGTGTGGGCACCTGGTTGTATTGGACACCTGGTGGTACTGGGTTCCTGGTTACCCTCACTGTTGCCTTCTTCCCTTATTTACCCTCACAATTACCTTCCCTTATTTACCCTCACTGTAATCTCCTTCCCTTATTTACTCTCACTTTTGCCTTCTTCCCTTATTTACCCTCAGTGTAGCCTTCTTCCCTTATTTACCCTCACAGTGACCTTCCCTTCTTTACCCTCACTGTAATTTCCTTCCCTTATTAACCCTCACTGTTGCGTTCCGCCTTATTTAGCATCACTGTTACATTATTTACCCTCACCTTTGCCTTCCCTTATTAAGTTATTTACCCTCACTCTTGCCTTCCCCTATTTAACCTCACATATTTACCCTCACCCTTGCCTTCATATGACATCCAGTAAGCGGAACATGAGGGATGCGTTCTTCAAGAACGATGTGTCGGCTGCACCCAAGCTTGATCCTGGCCTGCATGAGCGAGAGAAGGAGCAGGAGAAGGAGGGGAAGAGCCGTCTCGCGTTCTCAACCAACACTCACACGTTGAAGGAGGTCGATGGCTACGTCTGGTTCGCAATCCTTCCCAATCAGGTGTATCGCAAGTCAGTGAAGAGAGGCTTCGAGTTCACTCTCATGGTCGTAGGCGAGTCCATTTACTGTGCTTTCTGGGTCTATGCGTGTGACTGGTTGCGATGGTTTAGACCTTAAAATGAGGCAGTCTGTTCCTGTTATTTTATTTATTAACTAATATAATGTTCATAACACTATATTTACTAACTATGTTGATATATATATATATATATAATTAGAGTGCCCACCAAATTGTGTTCAGTAAGCCTGTATCAACATTCACAATTTGGAAGGTACAAACCAGGAGCATGTGCAAATAGTAAATAAAACATCCACTTCCAAAACAAGCTTTATTGGCAATACGGCCGAGTCGGGCTTTGCTGGTCAACGACATTTTCCCATGTTCGACACAGCAGACTTCCTGATACAAATTACTACGCCCGCTGATTTCGGGTAGAGGAAGCGACTGGCTCCCTTTAAGGTACATTTTGGCAGTTAAAGGGCGCAATTTCAGTGTTACAATGATACCAGTGTCATTGTGTAAGTCAATTTGTTGTGAAGTTACCACGAGTGGTTGAATTGACCCACTCAAAAAAGAGACAGAGGAGTGAGGTGACATCAAAGTTAGGTATTTATGTTTCGAATCATATACCATTCAATCCAGTACACACATAAAAACACCTTTACAAGTTTGTAATTCCAAATTGCAGTATTCAAACTGGTAGCAAATTGTTTATGGTTTCTAGATCAATTCTGCGTAGGAGAATGTTTCATCCCTCAGATCTGTCAGATGTCCTCTTAAACGCATAGCATATCAAAAACAATAAATAATTGTCAATGTTTTTTTCTGAAATACATTGACAGTTGGAGGAGGAGAGGCCAATAGTCCAAAGTGGGGTGCAGTGGCCAAGTCATTAGAGCATCAGACTCTGAGTCGAGAGAAACCAGGTTATAATCCTGTGCTACCGTGTTGAACCTTGTGCAAGTTCGTTCACTCTATGTTGCTCCAGTTCACTCAGTTGTATGAATTAAATTGGTTTGACTTTTTGTTAGTTGCATTTTGGAATCGTCTCGCAAATAATTTACGAAATAGTTACTGACATGTTAGCTGATTGTGTATTAAAGGGTTATGGCAAGTGTTCATGAGGGTCATGGCAAGTGTTCATGAGTGTCATAGCAAGTGTAAGGGGTTAGTGCAAGAATATATTATATGAAGACTTACGGCAATGATGAATATGTGGTTATTATTACTACTACACTCTCACTATTAAGGTCACCCTCAGGACCTGACGAAAGTGACCTGAATATTGAGGTGACTTAATTATTACTACAGTGGAACCTCACTATTAAGGTCACCCTCGGGACCTGAATAGTGACGTGACCTAATTACTACTACAGTGGAACCTCACTATAAAGGTCACCCTCGAGACCTGACAAAAGTGACCTGAATAGTGACGTAACCTAATTATTACTACAGTGTAACCTCACTATTAAGGTCACCTTTGGGACCTGACGAAAGTTACCTGAATAGTGAGGTGACCTAATTATTACTACAGTGGAACCTCACTATTAAGGTCACCCTCGGGACATGATGAAAGTTACCTGAATATTGAGGTGACTTAATTAACGGAACTAATTTCGTATACTTTATTGTTATGGAAATAATTTGGGACTGTCCCAGGGTGACCTTATTTGCGAGGTAACTGTATTGTTGAGGTGACCATAAACCAAGGTTCAACTGTGGTATACTTGTAGAACGCCATACATTTGAAACCATGTTCCTAGGCACGAGGGGTTATGGCAGAGTGTAACAACAGCACAGCATAGGTTATCCACATCATTTATACTACGGATGTCGGATGCCGTGTGAGAGTTTTTCTTTAAATTAGCTGGCAAACATTGAAAATGCACATTCTAGGGTGGTGTTTTTGTTAGCGGGCGGATGGGGAGTTCAGTCGGTTGGGTGCACTCTATTAAAGTAATTGGCCTGCGGAATGCCAGTGCCACAGATCTCGCTTTGATAAGATTGCAGTCCCAAATCCACACTTCATATCCGCCATGTCATAGAGGTGAATATGGGGGTTTGGGAATCGCCGCCGGTCTGGTTACAAAGGCCTGTTGCTGGGTAGATTACTAGCGTGGCTTGATGATAAAAACACTGGTCGGTGCTTCAAGGAATGTACCAAGAAATTTCATCTGCTAACTCAGTGGGAGGTGTTAGTGATGTTTCGTATAAATAAAAGGGTTATGTTCTCTTAACATTTCAATCTCAAATAACATCAAAATTAATATTATTTTTCATATTTAATCAAAAGTTATTACTGTGTTGTATATTTAACTTTAGAAATTATATTAACATTGATTACGGTTTTTGTTGTGATTGTTTTCAAATGGGGGCATCGAGAAAGTAATACTGTCAGCCACTTTATACAGTGGAATCTTACTATTAAGGTCACCCTCTGCAGTGTTTTGCCCAAGTTTTCAAAAGGTCAGGGTGCCATTTTAATAAACCTAAAAGGACACATAGAGCGTGGTGAGCAGTGGTTAAAAAGACACAAATAAATTCACATGTAGCAGTGTACAGCTTGTTGTTTAATATCATACTATTTACATACAGTATATTATGTTCACAGTGTGTACGTATATTTATGCATTATAATATAAGCTCAGGCAAGCATTATTTTATAGAACAAAACACAATATTCAGCTTTACATTACTTTTTAATTTGTGTCAATCTGCATAATATTCAATATACACAGAGATGCAGGTAATATGTGTGCCAAATTTCTTTGTGCTAGTTTTAACCTAAATTTAGATATAGAGTAATGTTTGGTTTTGAAAATTAAAAAAATTATAATTTTGAAAAATGACATTTACATAAAAAAGTTAATATAAATGTGGACACAATGACATAGAAGATTATAAAATGTATACATATGTATATATATAAACAATACAACATGTTTTATTTATTTAAATTGGCATGTTTTAACTTTATTTAAGTATTAGCGAAACACAATATTCAGCATAACATAACATTTTATGTATAAATGCACATCATATTTAATATTCACAGAGACTATAGGTATGCAAAATATTGTTCGGCTAGGTTGAACAGAAATTGAGATATATAATTATAATTATATTGCATTGCAATTATAGTAAAAGGACATTAAAATAATTATAGACATGTATAGCTAATTTGGAAAATGCCATTTTATTTACAGAAAAACTACATACAATCTAATTTTTAGCAATCAGTCAACAAACAGAACAAGTAATTATTACTAGTTTGAAGCCACTGTATAATGGTACCCCTCCGAATAATAATTACTACAGGTAGCTACTGCTAAATGCTTTTGGCAAAAAGAAGATGCTAGCCGCCAGCAACGTTAGCACCCATGGCTAGTCCACTACGCACACACATGAAGTCTTGACCTAGAAACAGCTATATTATACTAAACTGTTACTTATCATTATATATTGGTACTTTAACAAATAAAGAGTGTAAGGATAAAACATTATTTTCTAATCACACGTGCTGGCTACGGTCCTGCTGGCGCTTCACAAAAATATGTCGCGAACAGGCTCTGGTCTATCGACTTGCGAAGTATTTTAATAATTGTTATACTCATCACATGATTAAGAATTTAACGACAAATCTAACGGTAGAAGTCTCCTGGCGATCAGACTTCTGAAGATACGAACAAAATAAGGACTGCTTGGCGATATGTACAGTTGAGGCGTTGCGCAAAAGCCGTCGCTCTGGTCTCTATCCACTTTCGAAGGTCAGGTCTTCCTCAAATCAATGTATTTTTATATTTTTGCACACACGTTTCAGGATATAATGGTGATAGGAGTCGAGATAGGAGCACTTGAACAATCGAACTGAGCACGTGGTGCGATCGCGATACGGGGTTGACATCAGGGCACTCGTCTGCAAGCGCCCGGGACGTGGACGTGCTCAGTTGGATTCTTGAACAATCGAACTGCGCACATGGTGTGACCAGGACAGGGATGTGTTTCGAGATCGGGAAGCAAATTAATATTCTCAATCGTGTAACCGTCTGTAGCCACGACTAGGGTTACGGTGCAAATATTGCAGGACGTCGTGTAAAAAAGGCAGGGCATTCATTCTTTTTACTTCTTTTGGGTACCAGGACATCACTGAAAAGGGGCAGGACATAACGCCCTGCAAATTTGACCTAGACAGAACACTGCTCTGGGCTGAGTGAAAGTGACCTGAATAGTGAGGTGACTTTATTAGCAGGATTAATATCCTATTCTTTGCTGTAAATGGAAATAGTATTTGTGACTGTCCTAGGGTGACTTTAATAGCGAGGTGGCTGTATTAGAGGTCACCGTAAAGTGAGGTTTGACTGTACTTGTTCCAGCTGTGGTGTGAACATACAGCAAACAGGGAGGTTGTAACCAGCTGGTTCATTCCTCAGATGTTGCTTCATCTTGAGAGTATCATAGGACGCCCCAGTCACACTTATCCAGTCGACTTTCCTGGCATGGCTATTAGGCAGTTATTTATATTTCCTGGCAACAGTGGCTGTGGTGGTGGTGGTGGTGGTGGTGGTGGTGGTGGTGGTGGTGGTGGTGGTGGTGGTGGTGGTGGTGATGTTTCATGCTGTTAGGGTTGACTTGTGGAGTCTGGTCTAGATCACTGGTAGCTTACAGAGGGCTATTCAACTGTTTGCCAGTTATTTATTCTAGTACACCACAATTGCATACACAACTTGCTCAGCACCTGACACATGCAAGACAGATATCCTCTCTGTGCATTTATTTTAACTTCATGAGCCTGCTGCTTTCTTTTCTGCTGGATCTATTTAGATACCAACAGATGTGGGATGACAGCTCTGTGTGTTTACCAGCACAGGCAGATGATGTTGTAACAGGGCCAGGGCTTTGTGGTTTTTTTGACGTGTTTGTTTGAGTCGCTAGTTCAGCTTTCAGTGTTAACGTCCTGTTACGCAGGAGTATTTGTGTGCGTTGACACAGTTCTGTGTCATGTCGTGTAGTTTGAGAATAAAGCTATGTAACAACATGAAAGGTGGATGAAAGGGCTGGCTGATAAGGAGCAGTGGATGTAATTTAAAAAGTTTTAACATAAAACAAACACTTCCACAAAATATCCATGTTCTAAATCTAGTTGCATTTGTGTTTAATACAATTTGTACACAAATACATGTCAGCACATTAACAGCATTGTGTACGACAAGACGCTGACAACAATACTTGATGAATTTGCAAAGTTTATTTCATTAGTGTATCTTAAATCATAGAAATGTTTCAGTCATCACATCTATATTTTTATCACCCTGATTGTTCATAGTTTTTTTAACAAAACACTTTTTTCGTTGCTTCCATTAACATTTTCAAGTGTATGTAAACAGTGACAAGTGCCATGTCTAGCATGAGATCAAGGCTTTTAAAAGTGAGAGATGTTAATGATGCCGATTTTAGCGTGCAGTGGAATTGACCGTACATCTATCAATAAACATCACTACAGTACAAGGGAACCACGAGGAAGAACAGAGGTGTTTGTTGCGAAAGTTTATGTTTAGTGATGAGGCTAGTGGAGAATCCTGACTGTTTTTCCTATTCCAGGAACTGCTGTTGGTTGATGTGGACTGTTGTCTGTGGATTGTTGTCTGTGGATTGTTGTCTGTCGATTGTAACTCCGATTGTTGTCGTAAAGCAGAATCACATCAGTTTCTTGCATTGGCCTCACTGTGTCAGCCATCATTGGACATATCTAGAGCACAATGAGTCATCGTGTTTTATGTGACATTGTATTTCTTGCATTGGCCTCACTGTGTCAGCCATCATTGGACATATCTAGAGCACAATGAGTCATCGTGTTTTATGAGACATTGTATTTCTTGCATTGGCCTCACTGTGTCAGCCATCATTGGACATATCTAGAACACAATGAGTCATCGTGTTTTATGAGACATTGTATTTCTTGCATTGGCCTCACTGTGTCAGCCATCATTGGACATATCTAGAACACAATGAGTCATCGTGTTTTATGAGACATTGTATTTCTTGCATTGGCCTCACTGTGTCAGCCATCATTGGACATATCTAGAGCACAATGAGTCATCGTGTTTTATAAGACATTGTATTTCTTGCATTGGCCTCACTGTGTCAACCATCATTGGACATATCTAGAACACAATGAGTCATCGTGTTTTATGAGACATTGTATTTCTTGCATTGGCCTCACTGTGTCAGCCATCATTGGACATATCTAGAACACAATGAGTCATCGTGTTTTATGAGACATTGTATTTCTTGCATTGGCCTCACTGTGTCAGCCATCATTGGACATATCGAGCACAATGAGTCATCGTGTTTTATGAGACATTGTATTTCTTGCATTGGCCTCACTGTGTCAACCATCATTGGACATATCTAGAACACAATGAGTCATCGTGTTTTATGTGACATTGTATTTCTTGCATTGGCCTCACTGTGTCAGCTATCATTGGACATATCTAGAGCACAATGAGTCATGTGTTTTATGAGACATTGTATTTCTTGCATTGGCCTCACTGTGTCAGCCATCATTGGACATATTTAGAACACAATGAGTCATCGTGTTTTATGAGACATTGTATTTCTTGCATTGGCCTCACTGTGTCAGCCATCATTGGACATATCTAGAGCACAATGAGTCATCGTGTTTTATGAGACATTGTATTTCTTGCATTGGCCTCACTGTGTCAGCCATCATTGGACATATCTAGAACACAATGAGTCATCGTGTTTTATGAGACATTGTGTCAGCTATTTCTTGCCAAATGATGTTGCTTCAGGCCTTGTTAGATGTGTCATTTATCATAGTTAGCGTGTCATCATTATCATCATATACAAGGGTATCGGAATATGGTGACCATTGGCAGTGCTGAACCAGAGCCTGAGCACTTCGCTGGGGTGGACATGACATCAGAAGATGGGGGAGGGGGTTGTGTTGGAGATTTTTCACGGTTTGAGGTGGGGAGTTGTTGGAGATATTTGTCACAGTTTGGGAAATAGTGTTGGAGAATTTTTGCAGTTCGAAGTGGGACAGATTTGATGTTCACCCAAAACATCAACAAAATATTGGGGGGGGGGCTCAGCCCTCAGCCTCCTCCCAGTTTGAATGACTGTCCAGGCCTGGGGTCAATTACATTGCAATATAAACTATTACTATTACTTTATTTCCTTCCTATTACTATTACATGCTGAATTATTACTATTACATTTGAAGCAATTACTATTACTATCATATTTTTCATCGGAACATTTTATGGTATAATGCACTGTATGCATAAATACAAGAAGTACAATTGTTTGACTCGGTCTCGAGAAGTTAAACAAGACAGGTGAATAAAAAATCTAACTTGCCATTTATTAATACTCATGCCCAAAGTATTTGAAATAATATTGGAGAATGTCAAGTACTTTCATCATCGTCATCATTAGCGAAGTATTATTAAGTATAAAAGATCATAAATATTTACAACAAAATATATATACATAGTACATACCATATTTAGTACAATCTACTAACTCTGTTGACTAAGGATAGAACATATATGTTCCATTTTATATTGAAATACCATACTTGAATGAAGGACAAAATCAGTAGTTAATGCCACATAACTTGGTGGATTATATTACAGTCTGCTTAAACCACATTGCTCTACTGCTGCTTGCTGCTTGGTGGACAGTTAATTACTGGCTCAAGTACAAATACATCAGGATGTTTTTTTACACCCACTGTAGTTTAGGCTGAATTGGCAGTCACTAAACCCATAGGCTTACTTGAAAAGGGTAGTTGGCAACTTGGCACTTTGCAGAACTGGCTTCAAAGCAGTGAAACCCCAGTGTAATCCCTCAAGTCAATGCAGTGTCTCTTGATATGTAAACGCTCATAAAACTCTGGGTTAAAACGTCACGAGGGCCATGCTGAAATTGACAGGGGAGAAGGAACTGTAAAACCTGGGGAAAGCAGTGGAATCTACAACCTAATTAAATGGAATTGTTATGTAGTTGAAATTTGGCTTAAATGTTCAATAGTAATATCAAAGTAATAGGTCACTAACTATTACATTGCTTCCTATTACTATTACATTGAGTTTTTGCTCAACCTATTACTATTACTTCAATATTTGTAATTGTTACTATTACATATATTACTATTACCCCAGGCCTGTGACTGTCAGTGTGTAGTCAGCATGCTGTCAGTATGTAGGGCTCTTCTTCCAACACAACCCTGGTCAGCCGCCTGTAGGAGTGTAGTCGAGCTGGGGGTAATAATGCGTGACAGTGGGCGGTGTTGCACCAGTTCGGGTCTATCAGAATATGTTGTGTCTGTAAAGTTTAGCAGATTACTATAATTGGTGGTTCTATTTCTATGTAGGTACGTACTAATTATCTTACACTGGTAGGAAGAGAAAGCACTTTATGACACAGCTTGTTGTAGTCCGTGTTCACTCAACATGTATTCTGCATGTAGTTTGCTTCTTGTCAGTTAGTGGACGTAAGTTCAAAGTGCTCCACACATGTAGCTTTCGTCTGACAATGAGTCACTGCATGGGGAATATTATCAACCTGGCCATCACCAGCTCACTAGTATTGTGTAGTGTATTACGCTATAGTTTAGCACTGCTATTTTCTAACTGTGGTTTTGACATCTAGCTTTTGCTTTTGCTGCAGTTTTATCAATGTTATTTTTACGTACATTCATTTACCTCGGATAGCAAGTGATTGTCTAAGAGTTTAGTGACTCACACCGTCATACATGCATGCATGCATGCACACACCTAGATGTAGTTGTCAACATAGCCTGGTTTGTACTGATGTATGATTATAATGAGATGGCAGACGGACCACATCCGTGTAATGTAGCTCAATTACTGTGATCCGTGTACACAGTAACATGAGCCTACGGACGACTATTTTGAGACAATCATATCGTTGGTAACTGGGTGCAGTTGTCCGTCCTCTCACAAAGTGTGTAGCATTGATATTGCCCTCTGGTATGTTGGTCTTGTTTATGTTGACACGCAGCTCATAAAAGTCATTTATTGAGCGATTCATGAGGCAGTGACAGTCGATGTCCTACTTTGTGCTGTGTTGCATATCATGAGGTGCTAAACCAGTGTACCATATTTTATGTGGTTTTGAAAATGGTTCAAGTTTGTATTATTTCCTGGTAGATACGCGCATCCGCACATGCACACAAACAATCCAATAAAACCATGCATAAATATATATATACGTGTATGTACGATAAAGTATTTTGCATGGAGCACAAAGATGAAGTGGCTGGAGCTTCAGACTCTCGACCGAGAGAACCCGGATTCGAATCCTGTGCTGCCGTGTCAAACCTTGGGCAAGTTCGTTCACTCTATGTTGCTCCAGTTCACTCAGCTGTATGAATAAGTACCTTGACTATCTGGCTACAGACAGTGGTGGGTATTTGTATATGAATAGTCTTCGCGCATTAATTGCAGTGTGGCTGGTTGGATGCTTCCCAAAGAAGTTGAGATGATGTTCGATTGAACAGGCCTGCCAGGGGATAAAGTGTAAAGTGCTTTGAGCAGTCCCGAGGACTGGATACTGCGTTATATAAGAACTTACATTTTTTACTTTTTATTTTCATAGCTATTACGATAGCTATTGCAGTACTATTATGATAGTGTCATAACTATTGCAATTGTAACCCGATAGCAATATGGATCGGCCAGTAAGTAAATAACTAGGGAAAGTAGTCCCAAACCATGTAAAGATGGTGCCATTGCTTAGCAATGGAGGCGATTGATTCCCAAAATGGTGAATTCCTGTATAATGCTGCTGTGGTCAACAGTTTGGTAGTGTTAGATTGGTAAATGAGCAAAATTTGAAAATTAAATTTAAAAGCATGTTTACAGACATTGTTTTTTGTGCTGATCTGTTTGCTATCATTTCTGTCAATAGTTCAATGTACTACCGATGGTAATTATCACTAATTAAATTTACTATCCAAGGCACACAGTTACACATCGACTGTCACAATGCCCAAATAGTTTGATGGATTGCAGCATTCAAATTACAAAAACTTTCACGCTTATTAAATATAGTAACATGTGGCTAGTCTACCAGGTTTTTAGTTCCAATACATTCACTGAGATGGCTGCCGGGCTTCCGGTCGCCCCCCCCCTCCACCTCACTAGGCCTAGAATATTAATGCCTTTTCAATGTTTGCTAGTGGTTTCCGGTTTACCCCGGATCTGGGTAGAGATGCTGATTGGCTCTTACGCTAACTTTAAAATAACACAATTAAATAAGAATAATTTTGTAGAAGTTAATATAATGCTTTAAAACTATTAAAAATGTAACTTAGATTGAAACATGTCATACACAAAATAAACCAAAATTAAACTTATTTTCATAGTTACATTTATACCACATCTGCGTAGCTGCCTTTTAATCACATGCATCATCACTAGGTGGCAGCTCTCGTGGCTGTCAAATATTTCGTATCGATGTTGTCTTGCTTATACTCGAACAGAAACAAAAGACTAGATGTGAATAAACACAATATAAATAGCAAACAAGAACTAATTTAACTAAAGCAAGTGCAATCGATGTCGCGTGCGACAGTTGGACTGCTAACCAGTATATATGTAGCCACCAAAGTACACTGAAGATAAACTGATATCTGTGGCTAAGTGAGCAGCGTGTCAATTCATATCCCGTAGAGTACTCAAAATTTGTGTATGTTCATTTAGTTTAAGATACTTTTTATTCTGAATAATACTATTTCAGGCACTATTTCATAATTTCATTTCATTATCGAAAACATACATAAATTACATAATATATAAACATTCTGGAGGATAGACGTGCTAACAGGAAGTGAGCAGTCAGAAGGCAGCTTGAGAACCAGACACTTTTCCTGGCGAAGTCAAGCAGCCGGGCGAGAGTCGGTTAAGTGAGTCTGCTCACTCAAAGCACTGACAGGATAGACATGCTAACTGACAGTGAGCAGTCAAAAGGCAGCTTGAGAACTTGACACTCTTCCTGGCGAAGTAACGCAGCCGGGCGAGAGTCGGTTAAGTGAGTCTGCTCACTCAAAGCACTGACAGGATAGACGTGCTAACAGGAAGTGAGCAGTCAGAAGGCAGCTTGAGAACCAGACACTTTTCCTGGCGAAGTCAAGCAGCCGGGCGAGAGTCGGTTAAGTGAGTCTGCTCACTCAAAGCACTGACAGGATAGACATGCTAACTGACAGTGAGCAGTCAAAAGGCAGCTTGAGAACTAGACACTCTTCCTGGCGAAGTAACGCAGCCGGGCGAGAGTCGGTTAAGTGAGTCTGCTCACTCAAAGCACTGACAGGATAGACGTGCTAACTGACAGTGAGCAGTCAAAAGGCGGCTTGAGAACCAGTGGCGAAGTCACGCAGCCGGGCGAGAGTCGGTTAAGTGAGTCTGCTCACTCAAAGCACTGACAGGATAGACGTGCTAACTGACAGTGAGCAGTCAAAAGGCGGCTTGAGAACCAGACACTCCTGGCGAAGTCACGCAGCCAGGCGAGAGTCGGTTAAGTGAGTCTGCTCACTCAAAGCACTGACAGGATAGACGTGCTAACTGACAGTGAGCAGTCAAAAGGCGGCTTGAGAACCTGACACTCCTCCTGGCGAAGTCACGCAGCCGGGCGAGAGTTGGTTAAGCGAAACTAACTGTTTAGCAGAACATTGCACAAAAGATGGCCAGCTTGTGTAGTGCCAATGTGCATATGTTTTAAGTGGGTTTATGGACCTGGCCATATAATTTATTATACTCCGAATCATTGATCTTTTTAAGTTGAGCTTTTTCCTGGAACCACGAGACAAAGACAAATCAAACAAAATATAAATGATTACTCATATGTCTGTGCACTGTATATATATACAGTGTATATTGGTTGGGACAAATGCCAGTGGTATCATAGGACAATTACCACCCCTGGCTCGAAAGGCTGAACAGTGTGTGAACATTGTTGAGCAGCAAAGCTGGCAGTATCTGTTTCTTCTTCAAATGTTGTACGTAGGAATAAGGTCAATTCCATTCCGGAATTATCTATGATGTTTCTGATGGGTTTTGCCCATGAGGGGTCACATAAGATAGCCCCTGACGCATGACTGTTTGTCTTTGCAGGAGAGTCTGGCCTGGGCAAGTCGACACTGGTCAACTCAATGTTCATCACAGACCTGTATAACGCTGACTACAACGGGCCATCCCACCGCATCAAGAAGACAGTCCAGGTGGACACGACCGAAGTGCTTCTGAAGGAGGGGGGCGTCCAACTCAAACTCACCGTCGTAGACACGCCTGGCTTCGGGGACGCTGTGGACAACAGCAACTGGTAGGTGAAGACAGTCAAGTCTACAGTTCCTCATACCATTTTATATTACATTAATTTATTTATTCTTTATTTATTCTTGTATTTAAATTAGTTTTATTTCTACTATTTATATATTAGTTTTATGTAAAACGCTACGAATGTTATAGATATGTCACTATATAAACTAAACATTATTATTATATCGTAATGACTGTTTTATTGGCCGCCTTACGTTTTCGGACACCCTAAAAATGTACCAAAAATTATTATTTTTGAGAACCTTATGTTTTTGGACATTTATTCGAGATAAGGGATCATCTCAGAATGTCGATGCCTAATATCAGACAAAATTACTTTCATTTGGCCTCAACCTCAAACCCCACCTCGCCTCAGGCGAAAGTTTGTAAACATTTATATGATGATAACAGTATCGGTCCGAAGTGTAAAATATCAATGTCTGATGCCTGATGAAACTGCCTGTGATCCCCATTCCCCCAAATGAAAGTAATTTCGTCTAATATCAGACATCGATGTTTTGAGATGATCCCTAATCGGATAAAAATTATTTGTAACCGTGGGTAGTGAAATGGGGAAGACATGACATCAGTCTTTTGCGCACATCAATATTCAGATGGTGTATGACATGTCTGAGAATTATTTGGTTGTATTGTTTGTTTTCGGACAGCTGATAAGAATACATACACCATTACGGTACAAGATTTTAACAGTACTTCATTATCCTGAACACCCTTGATTTGACAACAGGTTACTAGACCTATTGTTACTGGAATCCATAGTGGGTACCACTTGATATGATCATTTTGCCCACCAAATAACATTTTCCTGATGCCCCATCTTAAAATTGATCTATCCCATATCACTGGACAACCAAACATTACCCACAATGTCACTGATGTCTCATAAACGGGTATTTTTTCTCCAATAATATGGCGGCAGTTTCCATTATGCTACAGTCAACGTTACATTGTGGATTACCAGATTTTTGTCAGATTACTGAGTTTAATACCTTGGTAATCTGTCTGGACCACCAGACTATTGTCCTCAAAATCTAACCCTCTACTTATAAGGTTCACTGAGGATTTGGGGTTCGACATCCTCGCAAGCCAGGGCTGTTTGTCATGCAAAACTAGCCCTGGCTGATCTCCTGGCGGAAGTTAGCTGAGTCAAACTAGTAATTGACTTCGTCAGTCGCGACTGCATCACCCGTGAGACAGTGCAAATACCCGCCCCAATTTGAAGACAAATAAACAGCATCTGGGAATTCCAATATATAATGACCCGTTCGCCCATTAGCACGAACAGCTGAGCGGTATTGTGTATTCGAATAATTGCTTCTATTTCCTAAACATTGCGTATAACACGAGCCACGGTTGGTTGAAATTAGTTTCATTATGACCACCTGACCTGCCACCAACCACTGATCTAGTGAGCGATTTCATAGGCTGAGCTTAAATTCAGAGTTTCGCAAAGCGATCAGCCAGGGGGTACTGCTGGCTGGCACTGACGTAATCAGCAGCAGCGACCCCTGGCGCGCGAGGATGGGGATTGACAGTGCTTACTTTATTGTCATCCTCATGAGATTAGCAGCTCCTAAGTTTCAGTTTCAGAAGGATATTTGAAAGTCGGTTTCTTTCCTGTTATGTTTCATTGGTTTTTCACTAACGTCACTGTTGATGTTATCATATCTTGCATCATTGCAGGCACACCTTGTAAAAACTGCCACTGGATATGATTGGTGTCAGCAGCCAGTTTCAATATCCCGGGTTTCAGGAGCTGTTAACATGGCTAAATCTGACACACGTATTTGATGACCTTCTCCCATGTTTGTGGCAGTCATACTATGTTTGGTTGTTCTACCCTGCACCTGGCAGCCTGTCATGACTATGTTTGATTGTTCTACCTACAGCTGGCAGCCTGTCATTGACTATGTTTGGTTGTTCTACCTACAGCTGGAAGCCTGTTATTGACTATGTATGGTTGTGCTACCCTACAGCTGGCAGCCTGTCATTGACTATGTTTGGTTGTGCTACCCTACAGCTGGAAGCATGTCATTGACTATGTTTGGTTGTTCTACCTACAGCTGGCAGTCTGTCATTGACTATGTTTAGTCGTTCTACCTACAGCTGGCAGCTTGTCATTGACTATGTTTGGTTGTTCTACCTACAGTTGGCAGCTTGTCATTGACTATGTTTGGTTGTTCTACCTACAGTTGGCAGCCTGTCATTGACTATTTTGGTTGTTCTACCTACAGTTGGCAGCCTGTCATTGACTATGTTTGCTTGTTCTACCTACAGTTGGCAGCCTCTCATTGACTATGTTTGGTTGTTCTACCTACAGCTGGCAGCCTGTCATTGACTATGTTTGGTCGTTCTACCTACAGCTGGCAGCCTGTCATTGACTATGTTTGGTCGTTCTACCTACAGCTGGCAGCCTGTCATTGACTATGTTTGGTTGTTCTACCTACAGTTGGCAGCCTGTCATTGACTATGTTTGGTTGTTCTACCTACAGTTGGCAGCCTGTCATTGACTATGTTTGGTCGTTCTACCTACAGCTGGCAGCCTGTCATTGACTATGTTTGGTTGTTCTACCTACAGCTGGAAGCCTGTCATTGACTATGTATGGTTGTTCTACCTACAGCTGGCAGCCTGCCATTGACTATGTTTGGTTGTGCTACCCTACAGCTGGCAGCCTGTCATTGACTATGTTTGGTTGTGCTAACCTACAGCTGGCAGCCTGTCATTGACTATGTTTGGTTGTGCTACCCTACAGCTGGCAGCCTGTCATTGACTATGTTTGGTCGTTCTACCTACAGCTGGCAGCCTGTCATTGACTATGTTTGGTTGTTCTACCTACAGTTGGCAGCCTGTCATTGACTATGTTTGGTCGTTCTACCTACAGTTGGCAGCCTGTCATTGACTATGTTTGGTTGTTCTACCTACAGTTGGCAGCCTGTCATTGACTATGTTTGGTCGTTCTACCTACAGTTGGCAGCCTGTCATTGACTATGTTTGGTTGTTCTACCTACAGTTGGCAGCTTGTCATTGACTATGTTTGGTTGTTCTACCTACAGTTGGCAGCTTGTCATTGACTATGTTTGGTTGTTCTACCTACAGTTGGCAGCCTGTCATTGACTATGTTTGGTTGTTCTACCTACAGTTGGCAGCCTGTCATTGACTATGTTTGGTCGTTCTACCTACAGCTGGCAGCCTGTCATTGACTATGTTTGGTTGTTCTACCTACAGTTGGCAGCTTGTCATTGACTATGTTTGGTTGTTCTACCTACAGTTGGCAGCTTGTCATTGACTATGTTTGGTTGTTCTACCTACAGTTGGCAGCCTGTCATTGACTATTTTGGTTGTTCTACCTACAGTTGGCAGCCTGTCATTGACTATGTTTGCTTGTTCTACCTACAGTTGGCAGCCTGTCATTGACTATGTTTGATTGTTCTACCTACAGCTGGCAGCCTGTCATTGACTATGTTTGGTCGTTCTACCTACAGCTGGCAGCCTGTCATTGACTATGTTTGGTTGTTCTACCTACAGTTGGCAGCCTGTCATTGACTATGTTTGGTTGTTCTACCTACAGTTGGCAGCCTGTCATTGACTATGTTTGGTTGTTCTACCTACAGTTGGCAGCCTGTCATTGACTATGTTTGGTTGTTCTACCTACAGCTGGCAGCCTGCCATTGACTATGTTTGGTTGTGCTACCCTACAGCTAGCAGCCTGTCATTGACTATGCTTGGTTGTGCTACCCTACAGCTGGAAGCCTGTCATTGACAATGTTTGGTTGTTCTACCTACAGCTGGCAGCCTGTCATTGACTATGTTTGGTCGTTCTACCTACAGCTGGCAGCCTGTCATTGACTATGTTTGGTTGTTCTACCTACAGTTGGCAGACTGTCATTGACTATGTTTGGTTGTTCTACCTACAGTTGGCAGCCTGTCATTGACTATGTTTGGTTGTTCTACCTACAGTTGGCAGCCTGTCATTGACTATGTTTGGTTGTTCTACCTACAGTTGGCAGCCTGTCATTGACTATGTTTGGTTGTTCTACCTACAGTTGGCAGCCTGTCATTGACTATGTTTGGTCGTTCTACCTACAGCTGGCAGCCTGTCATTGACTATGTTTGGTTCTACCTACAGCTGGAAGCCTGTCATTGACTATGTTTGGTTGTTCTACCTACAGTTGGCAGCCTGTCATTGACTATGTTTGGTCGTTCTACCTACAGATGGCAGCCTGTCATTGACTATGTTTGGTTGTTCTACCTACAGTTGGCAGCCTGTCATTGACTATGTTTGGTTGTTCTACCTACAGTTGGCAGCCTGTCATTGACTATGTTTGGTTGTTCTACCTACAGTTGGCAGCCTGTCATTGACTATGTTTGGTTGTTCTACCTACAGTTGGCAGCCTGTCATTGACTATGTTTGGTTGTTCTACCTACAGTTGGCAGCCTGTCATCAACTACGTGGAGAGCAAGTATGAGCAGTATCTGAATGCCGAGTCTCGAGTCAACAGAAACATCAGTTCTGATGAAAGGGTACACTGCTGCCTCTACTTCATCGCACCCACAGGACATGGGTAAGTAACCCTGTTTTTAGTACTTCACTTCTTTATGCTAGTGAAGAATTTGTTATATCAAACCAAATCCATTAGGTTTTTATGAAATTAGTTTGTCATTTGATTTTATACTTCTGTGATGAATATTGTAAGAATATTTTCCATTATAAGCAAATCGGTTTTAAAATGAGATATATATATATCTCTATTCTTCCCATCCAAATTCTATTGTTTATGAGAAATCTGCACAAAGTGGCATATCAATGACATTTAAACCAGCAGGATGTTACATCCACAAGGCATTGGTGCATCTGTGTTTATTGAGGCGTGACTGTCACACGTGGATGGAGATAGCAGCAAGCCATGATAGCTACCACAGAAACTATGCTAACTGTGCTCTTCTTCTTCCAATACACGCCTAGCCTCAACATGCTGAGGATACAGGCGGTGCCGTGGCATGGCAGGCGAACAGGAATTTTTTTGTTTGTTTTTAGAGTGCAATAAATAAGAACACAAATTATTGTGTGAATAAACAGAAATACGTGCAGAAGAACTTGTTAACGTCTAAAACATGGGGTAGTGCAAAGTCTGGATGTTGCTTTTAAACGCATCCAGGCTGTTTTGATTTACAATATATTGAGGGAGGGAATTCCAAAGTCGAATGGTACTGGGGAAAAAAGAATACAAGTGGTAGTTGCATCTGGAGTGAGGGATAAGGTAAGATAAGGAATGTTGTTTTCTAGTTTATAGGAATAAGGTATTGGTTTGCTGGTATGCCCACTAGGCCATTTGCTATCTTGTACATCATACATAGTTTTGCATCAGTTCTTCTGTCTGATAGGGATCTCCATCCTAATGTCTGGAGCATGTCTGTTACACTGGAGGTATTGTGGTGGCGATATAAGACATATCGGGCTGCACGGCGTTGAATCATTTCTAGTTTGTTTATTTGTGTAAGGGTATAGGGATCCCAGACAGTACAGCTGTTCTCCACGATGGGTCTGACAAAGGTGAAGTAAGCCTGAGTTTTTATTTGAATTGACGGGACTTTTAGATTTCTGCGGAGGAAGCCTAGTGATCTATTTGCTTTTAGACAAATGTTATTTATGTGGGCATTCCACCGGAGATCTGAGTTTATGGTTACACCAAGATATTTTACCTGTGAAACAGTTTCTAGTGTTTGACCATGAAGCATGTATTGATTGTTAATGACAGTTTTGTTTCTTGTTACAGGTATGACATGGCATTTTTGAAGATTGAATTCCATGTTCCAGGTTATGGCCCATTTTCCAAGTTTGTGAAGATCTTCCTGGAGCACAGGTGTATTTGTCTTAGGCTTAAGGGCTATATACATTATGGTGTCATCAGCAAAAAGTCTAACTGTAGATGTAATATTGTCTGGGATGTCATTTATATAAAAGAGGAATAGACAAGGGCCAAGTACAGAGCCTTGTGGTACTCCTGATGTTACGGGTACCTCAGAGGAGGCCTCTCCCTCTATTATGACTCTTTGAGTTCTGTCTGTTAAAAATGATCGAATCCAGGAATTTGTTTTGCCTTGGATGCCATAGTGATGGAGTTTGTAAGTCAGTTTTTTATGGCTGACCTTATCAAATGCTTTAGAGAAATCCATCACTATGACATCCGTTTGCGTGCTATTGTAAATGAACTGCCACTGCTATCAATCTTCCAAAGTGGGCTTTTGTGACATGGTCAAGCTGGGTGCTATTTATTGAGACCACTAAAGGTATGGAGACCATCATTTATGACCCTTTTGTAGAGGTGAAATATGCCAAACATGTCTAGAAACTGGCCTGCATGCTGCTTAGATGTAGACCTGTAATACAGTTGCTGTAATATATGCCAGCTTTATGTGCTATTTGTAATTACTGTAACATATACATTTTAATTGTTCATATAAAGTTTCGTTGAACTATTCTTTTAGTTGTTATTCGACTGTGTCAGTTAAGAAAGGTTTAATTATGGGGAAGGCAGACTTTGTTTCCCCATATGTACTCATTTCGGTTCTTGTTTTTGTGAACTGAATCTATCTTGATATTTTTATGCCGTTGTCAACCACATTGTCAACCACCTTGATCACACTGTTATGTCTAGTTGTCAGCCACCTTAAAAAAGTTTAAGACACTGACATATCTGGTTGTCAACCACCTTGATGACACTGTCATATCTGGTTGTCGACCACATTGATGACGCTGTCATGTCTGGTTGTCAACCACCTTGATGACACTGTCATATCTGGTTGTCGACCACATTGATGATGCTGTCATGTCTGGTTGTCAACCACCTTGATGACACTGTCACATCTGGTTGTCGACCACATTGATGACGCTGTCATGTCTGGTTGTCAACCACCTTGATGACACTGTCATATCTGGTTGTCGACCACGTTGATCACTCTGTCATGTCTGGTTGTCAACCACCTTGATGACACTGTCATATCTGGTTGTCGACCACATTGATGACGCTGTCATGTCTGGTTGTCAGCCACCTTGATGTTCATTCATGCAAGTTCATTCATCTGATGGCCTCATACCCTGACTGTGCATGTCTGCCAGCGGCCCAGCAGTGGTCACTCCCCATAAGAATGAGTGTTGAGGTGGACATTCCTGTGTTGATCTCTGCTGCTTTGTCTTTCTAATTTAGTGCACTGGATAATGGGATGGCTCAGTGCCTCATTACAAATGGACTGTCAGTCAGAGCTTGGCAAAACTGACCAAAGACAAATGTCCAGTCGGTTTTCATTGTGAGCTGACCATCCAAACGGCTAGCAGTAAGAACTGGCCCCTTTGTAATGTGGTTCATTGTCGTTATTTATGCGTTTCTAGACATGCAGCCATTCCAACTATTTCTCTCCTGTTATGAACGAGAGCTGTTGATGTTTGAAATGGGAACATTTATGGATGGTCAACATGTATGTGGTTACAAGCTCATCACATCGGTTAACTGTTGATGATGTCATGACGGTATTAAGATATGCTGACGTTATCTTGTTTTTAAAATGTTGTAATGCAGACTATTTAAAAAACAAACGAAAGAAAACATTTCCTAAAGGCACATTACGTGTTAGTAAACAGTACAGAAAGTCGTCATCAAATAAAAAATATTTAGTTAAGTATTTGCATATTTTTACAGTTGTCACGTTGATAGCATTTTTAGTCCTTTGGCCGAAGGTCCAAGGGACTATTGCCATCACTTTGTGTCTGTCGTCCTCCGTCCGCTGTTAGCTGCCGTATCTCAGAAACCGTTCAGCAACTTTATCTCTAATTTTGCATAGACGTATCTTAGGGCACTGCCACTATGCACGACAAATCTGTATTTGATTGAATCATTCTAAGGGCTCCCTAGGGCCTCCAAGGACCCCAAAACTGGTAAAAATGTAACATTTTGCCTATTTTTAGTCCTTTGGCCGAAGGTCCAAGGGACTATTGCCATCACTCTGCGTCCGCTGTCCGCCGTTAGCTGCCGTATCTCAGAAACCGTTCAGCAACTTTTTCTCTAATTTTGCATAGACATATCTTAGGGCACTGCCACTATGCACAAGAAATCTGTATTTGATTGAATCATTTTAAGGGCTCCCTAGGGCCTCCAAGGACCCCAAAACTTGTAAAAAATGTAACATTTGGCCTATTTTTTCCAAAAATGTTCAACTTTTTTTCTAATTTTGCATAGATGTATCTTAGGGTGCTGCCACTATATACAAGAAATATATATTTGATTGAATCATTCTAAGGGGCCCCCAAAGTGCAAAAGTTTTACATTATCTAGTGATGTGGTTTTGAGAAGGGCCCTTGAGACCACCTCCAACAGTAGATTTTGTTTATTGTGCCACAAAGTCAACACCAAGACTAATCTCTGCAGCCTAGTGCTACTGTTCCATTGAGACCTTGACTAATCTTTAATTGGTCACAGTGCCCAGGCAGAGCAGACACACTTGACCCCTGTTAGACTGAAATGTTGCCTAACACTTTTTATCTTCAAAACTATTGATTTTCTGTAATTGCAAGTTGTGTTTATTTTGATGTTCATTTAATTATTATAAAATGGTGTGACTGTGGTGTCTATTGGTTAAAGATGTATTGTCTGTAGAAACCTGTAGGCGACAAACATAGAAAATTAATATTCTGTCACCTGTGGGTGACAAACATAGAAAATTAATATTCTGGACAACTATAGAGTGAAATATCATACACTTTATTGATATCAAATGCATTCTACTGTTCTGTTTACGCTTGCCATGCCTTGTGTAGACATGGTACTGTGTAAATCAATGGTATCAATATAGACTAATAATTACAGATTCACAATATAGTTGACACCTGAAACAACCAAATGTCAACCATTAGAAGAGTTGACATAGTTCCGCTATACACAAGCAAGAAATCTGTATTTTATTGAATCATTCTAGTGTCATCAGCATATAGTAGAACATACATTTTCTACATCATCATCCCTAAGGTTGTTGGAAATTTCACCAGCTGCCATGTCAAGTCCGGTATAATTGTGACTAACAGTGTTCAAAATGATTCAGGTAAATAGCAAATAACAAAGGACACAAGTTTTCTCCTTGCCATACCTCTACATCACATGAGAAGAAGGCTGACACAGCCTGGCCCTGATTTATACATGATTTAGCATTTTTGTATATGTTGTGTACAACTTTCAACACAATACCATTAATACCGCATGAAATTATCGTAGACCACAGGGAGGACCGGTCTACTAAATCAAATGCTTTCTTAGAATCGATGAAGGCACAATAAAGCCTTTTGCATCGAGACAAATACAATTCAACCAATACCCATATTTGAACACTGCCTGTTCTTCACCTATTACATTTGCTTTGTTTAGGTATGTGGTCAGTCTGGTGTTCTGAACAATCACTAAGGATTAATGAACACTTGTGCAGAAATGACACCCACTTGGCAGGTTTAATTGATCTATTCAGCAATGAGGACACTGCTTAGGCCTCACTCTGGACACTGTCACTCACAGTGTTGTGTATTGTCTTAGTTGGTGCATTGAACTAATCTACTTGACCATGAATCAGTGGTGGCTCTGGTTGTGTATTACACCCAGCTGTGGAGCTAAGATTCTCTGCCTGCTATTGTTTGATGGAAACTGTGACTAATCTGTAATTGGTCACTGGCAGTAGCTTGTGTCAACAGACAGCATCAAGCCACTAGACCCCTGTTAAACTGGACAGTTGCCTGTAGGGTTTAAACTGTGTCAAACAGTGAGTCTACCTTTTGCTCTCAAATAATCTGTCCTCTTAGTTTTACACATGAAGACATAATCTGGCATAACTTGATAAGTCTTTGGAGCAGCACATTTGTACTTCCAGTGTATCATTGCAACATAACATACATATTACATACTGTGTGCCACATTTGAATGTTGTGCATGTAATATTTCTATGCAATCCATTTGCATATATAATGTAAAACTTCAACAGCCGTTTTCTTTATTTTCACTTTTTGATCCCTACCATGTTCAATGCTCCATAACTTTGCCAATTTTTGTAGCAGTCATATTTTTTGAAACCATGTAAAGCACCCTACCAAACCTTTACAAGGATGTAAGAAAACAATGTTACAATTTTTCCGACTGATCACTCATTTGGTCAGCCGGGGTCACATATAGACGTGTTAGTCCAAAGGACTTCAGGGCCACTTGGCCCATTTTTTATCATATAATCTCCAAATATCCAAACAAACAAATCTCAAATCGTGTCTTACGTTCCCTAATAGTCTCTGAAATAAAACTCGCAAAATGACAACTGTGATTTTACAAACTTCCACAGGCTTCAGATGCACAGTCAATTTATATATTATATGAATGAAATAAAAGTTGATATTCTATCTACAAAGTAAACCCACAGAAAATGTCAAAGCTCTGGTCGTAGTCATTTCTTGGGCAAGTCGTTCAATCCACACTGCTCCAGTTCACTCAGCTGTATGACTGAGTACCAGTGGATGGATATTTGTGTACGAATAGTCTTCATGTAGT
Source organism: Paraescarpia echinospica (assembly GCA_020002185.1). Classification (NCBI taxonomy): domain Eukaryota; kingdom Metazoa; phylum Annelida; class Polychaeta; order Sabellida; family Siboglinidae; genus Paraescarpia; species Paraescarpia echinospica. The sequence goes on along the minus strand of CM034544.1, from coordinate 17,019,936 downwards.
AATAGCAGCATGGCTGAATGCTTCCCAGAGAAATCGCAATGGTGTTCGATTGAACAGGTCTGCCAGGGAGTAAAGGTTAAAGTGCTTTGAGCAGTCCTAAGGATTGGATACTGCGCTGTATAAGAACTTATTTTTTTCACATAATGTTTTTCTGGATTTTGCTAGATCTCTAATGAGACCACCCCTTGTAAAAATTATAGTGAATAATTATCTCTTCCTCCATCTATTGTAAGACTTGTAGTGAGTAATTCATCTAATGTTTGAGCGTTGAATTCTTGTCTGTTTCAGGGGTAATGTTATTTCCATGACGACGACAAGGGATGGGTGATAAATTGAGGCGAGATGGCGAGCTTGACCTCTGCGTGACCCCAGTCGAGGTTGAAGTTCACACCCCTGAGAGTTTATGAGGACGTTCAAAATGACGAAGCTTTGGAGCCAGAATCCCGACAAAGACGCGTTCTGAAAACACCGTCCGACTCGTTTCAAATGGACCACTATTCTACACACCAGGTGGCGCCAGATGAAGACTGGGGATGGATCGTCATCGTGACAACGACCCTCATGTTTATCATCATCGGTTCTATGCTCAGCTCATTTCCGGTGTTGTAAGCGGCCTACGTGGACCATTTCGACCAGAGCGTTGGAGCTATTGGTCTCATCGTTGCCATGAAACTATTGTGTCTACACTTTACAGGTAGGGGGCGCTGACTGATGCACTTATAGCATTTTTACCGATCACTATCTTGTGTGAACTATGTTCATGTTCTTTAAAGCTACCATTTCGAACCAGGAGCGTAAATGCTATGTGTAATTTTTGCATTATAATTATATATTGTTATTGGTACAAAGATGTTGTAAAATGTTGTAAAATCGGTATAGTTTGTGGTTAGTTCTGTCATAGTACATGCAAACAGTACATATTAGTATTTAAATAACTTACTTCAATACTGTTACTTTAGAAAATATACAACTTTTACTTGGCTACAGTGTATATACTGTCATAATCTTGGAAATTATGCAAAATTACAGCTCCAAAGCATACTATTTTTGAAGTTAGAACGGGGGTCCTGAATGTCATGCACATTTACAGTGAAATGATCAACCATGGACATGATATTATGGGAGAATTATTTTGTATTTATTACTGTCACTGATAATACAATTATAGTACTTTGATGACACCATGATTATTGATTAGAATCATGATTATTGATTAGAATCATGTGTACAGTGACATTGGCGTATAGAACAGGCAAGAAGTGATGAGAAATAGCTTGGGGAACTACTTGAAAGGATACAGACAAGAATGCATACATTGAGATCAAAATGAGCCATCAAAATAATGTTCCAGTTACCACAAGGATTAGTTATTCTATCTTCAATATTCAGTAATAATTACATATATGGTCCGATGACCTGTTCCAAGTAACTAACTTGGCCTTCCATTTAAACAGGTTACCAAGCCCTGTTGAACAGTGTCTGTTTTATTTGGCATATGAGGTTTATTTGCTGAGTTAAATGTAACTTATTAACGTAAATAATCATGATTTATATGATCTAGGGCAAGCAGGAAAGTGTGTAAATGCACGTGTAGGCAAAAAACATATGTGCACAGAATGCATGCACATTTTGTGGCGTGTCCTGTCTGTACTGTATAAACTATTCTATCTGTCCTGAGTGGTCTGTCCTATATATGTCCTGTGCGGTCTGTCATATTTGTCCTTAGTGGTCTGTGTCGTGTCTTTGTAGTTAAGTACCACCAACAACCATGTGCTTCTGGTCTGGAAGAACGCACAGACATTTATTGTCATTTTATAATACAATACTGCGGAACTGCATATCTCTAATAACTAAGCATTAATACCTAACAGTCAGTTTATACGTCCTAGATGTACTGTATGAATTATTCTACCTGTACTGTCCTATCTGTCCTGAATGGTTTGTTCTGTATATTCAGTGTACTGGTTCTCTCTGTCTTATGTGGCCTGTCTACTATGATCTGTCCAGTGTGGTCTGTTTCAGGCTGCGGAGTCGGTCTATCCTACCTGTCTGTGGTCTGTCCTGTGTGGTCTGTTTCAGGCTGCGGAGTCGGTCTATCCTACTCGTCTGGTATCACGTATGAATGGTCTGTACTGTATGGTCTGTCCTATATGGTCGATCTGTTTCAGGCTGCGGAGTCTATCTGTCCTGTAAGGTCTGTCCTATATGGTCTGTCTGTTTCATGTTGTGGAGTCGGTCAGTCCTACTTGTCCTGTATGGTCTGTCTGGTACAGTATGGTCTGTCTGTTTCAGGTTGTGGAGTCGGTCAGTCCTACTTGTCCTGTATGGTCTGTCTGGTACAGTATGTCCTGTATGGTCTGTCTGTTTCAGGTTGCGGAGTCAGTCTGTCCTATCTGTCCTGTAAGGTCTGTCCTATATGGTCTGTCTGTTTCATGTTGTGGAGTCAGTCAGTCCTACTTGTCCTGTATGGTCTGTCTGGTACAGTATGTCCTGTATGGTCTGTCTGTTTCAGGTTGTGGAGTCGGTCTGTCCTATCTGTCCTGTAAGGTCTGTCCTATATGGTCTGTCTGTTTCAGGTTGTGGAGTCGGTCTGTCCTACCTGTCCTGTAAGGTCTGTCCAGTACAGTATGTCCTGTATGGTCTGTCTGTTTCAGGTTGTGGAGTCGGTCTGTCCTATCTGTCCTGTAAGGTCTGTCCTATATGGTCTGTCTGTGTCAGGTTGTGGAGTCGGTCAGTCCTACTTGTCCTGTATGGTCTGTCCGGTACAGTATGTCCTGTATGGTCTGTCTGTTTCAGGTTGCGGAGTCGGTCTGTCCTATATGTCCTGCATGGCTTGCGTGCAGCACTACTTCACAAAACGCCGGGCCCTCACGTCCGGAATAATGATGACGGGCTTCAGCATCAGCACCTTAGTTCTGCCGCCATTCACCAGGTGGCTACTGGACATGTACAGGTGGCGGGGCGCGCTGATGATCCTCGCTGGCTTACACATAGAGAGCGTGTTTCTCTCGGCCCTGCTGCGCCCCCTACCTCACAGAATGCGCACTAGAAACTTGCCGTCAACGAAGTAGAGGGACGGCCAGCTGGTGGCACAATTGTGCAAACAGTTGTTTGAGGTTTCACTGCTGAAAAACGCACAGTTTATGCTGTACGGTGCTGGGTCGTTGTGTTCGGCGATAGGCATCGTGACATTTTAAAATCACTTTGTTAGCCGCGCTCTCAGCATTCACATTGAGACATACAGCGCCACTTACCTTATGTCCATATATGGCATGTCGAACTGCGTGTTCCATGTCGCCTTCGGATTCGTCGGAAACTTGCGCTTCGTCAACCGGACTATAATGTACGGCGTAGGGATATTCTCTGCGGGTGTCGTGTCGTGCCTGTCATGCTTCGCCTGGGATTTCCTGTCGTTCACTATCGCGTCTAGTCTGCTGGGGGTCTGTGCAGGTGAGCGGAGGAACGTTGGAAGATGAGCCAAATGGCTCAATTATATTGTAATTTTCACTTGCTAATAGTTCTCACCTGTACCATAATATCTACCTAATATACTACCTATTGCAAATGTAAATAATATATATATATATTTATATTTATATATATATATAAATATTTATATTATGTGTACAAACACCTGTCTCAGGGTGTGTCATGAATCTAGCACCTGTATCAGGTGTGTCATGAACCCAACACTTGTCTCAGATGTGTCATGAACCCAACAACTGCCTCAGGTGTGTTATGAACCCTACACCTGTCTCAGGTGTGTCATGAACCCAACACCTGTCTCAGGTGTGTCATGAACCCTACACCTGTCTCAGGTGTGTCATGAACCAAACATCTGTCTCAGGTGTGTCATGAACCCAACATCTGTCTCAGGTGTGTCATGAACCCATCACCTGTCTTAGGTGTGTCATGAACCCTACACCTGTCTCAGGTGTGTCATCAACCCAACACCTATCTCAGGTGTGTCACGAACCCTATATTTGTCTCAGGTGTGTCATTAACCCAACACCTATCTCAGGTGTGTCATGAACCCAACACCTGTCTCAGGTGTGTCATGAACCCAACACCTGTCTCAGGTGTGTCATGAACCAAACAGGAACAAGAGAAGAAACACAGGAAAGACAAGAAGGAGAGGAAGGTAGGAGGGACGATTCAGTTCAGTGTTTGTTGGGGAGAAATATTCATGTTTTTCAAATTTAGCAGCAAGCCAATGTAGTGGGAATCTAAGGGAGGTGGCTTGAACAAATATAAAATACTATACATTTTCATACTGTAAACTTACAGGACCACCCTTAGAAGTTGGTGAGTTATCTATGTATTAACACGCTAACATTGGAGTCTTGTAAGTGTATCTCCTTTGAGACATCAAGGTCTACTCGCATCTTGCTATGTTCATATGTTGGCTTGAATGGCTTGTTTAGACCATTGTCCTCTGATCCACCAATTGACGATGCATTTTAGAAAATACAACGATAGGTTTCTTTAGAGTTATTTACTTTCATGTCTTTTATATGCGTGACTTTCCGGATAGTCTTTTTCATTCAATTGAGTGGTGATTCACCAGATGACACCAATGTAAATTAGTGGTTTGTAGCTGCATCGGTGCGAGAGGGAGAGAGAGAGAGAGGGGAGAGAGAGGGAGAATGAGAGAAAGAGAGAGGGAGTGAGAGAGAGAAGGAGGGAGGGAGTGAGAGAGACAGGGAGGGAGAGATGGATGGAAGGAGAACGAGAGAGAGAGAGAGAGGGAGAGAGAGGGAGGGAGAGTGAGATGGGGGTAGGGAAAGAGGGATTGAGAGACACAGAGAGAGAGAGGGAGGGATGGAAGGGGAGGAAGGGAGGGAGAGAGGGAGGGGGGAGTGACAGAGATGGAAGGAGGGAGGGAGGGAGAGAAGGAAGGGGGGAGAACGAGAGAGAGAAAGAAAGAAATAGTGAGATCACTATATTCAACTCTATTGCCTCCCAGCATGAAAAGAAGAGCAACAAGGGTCACCACCAACACTCCTAAGATGACAGTCCCAGTCTCCTCATCGCAACGGCCAATGGTACTGACCAGCCAATGACCCCTGATGATATGCCAGTGACCTCTGTTATGAATCACGTTGCCGAAAAGGTAATCTTGAAAGTACTACAAACTACTCCATTTGCTTTTTCTTGCACGAACATGGCAGCAGGTTCTCTCTTTAGAAATTTAGGATCAACTTTTTACTCGGTCCTATTGTCACGGTAGAAAACTTCAATTATATGACAGTTGTGCCTTTTTGCTATTGGCATGAACTTTGAACTGTACTGATGTAGTAGTTTTATTGACATTTGACTTTGTTCCATACTTCCAATCCCCTTGATGAGCACCCATGCCTGCTGGTTTTCTCTTCAGTGCTATATTTTGGATTATGCTTTGATGAATTAGATAGACAATTTTTAACATCATCATATCGGGAGAGAAAAATAAACATCTGGGTAAGACAGAAGACAAAGGTCATAGACGTGATAAAACAAACAGAAGACAGAAGTGGACCTGGGCAGGGCACATTAGCAGACTACGAGATAACCGATGGACATCGTGTATCACAACCTGGAGATCTTACGAAGGGAAACGATCTAGAGGAAGACCAGCGAGACAATGGAGAGGCGAATTAGACAAGTACTGGAAAGGCACCCTCAGGAAGAGGATAGTGTAAGACAGGCAGATTTGGAAACGACAAGCTGAGACCTTCGCCCAACCACGGGACACTACGGCTGCACAAAGATGATGATGATGAAGAGATGTTGTTTTCATAGACCGATGACATGGAATTCTGGCTGTCAGGGTCCGCCCAAGATGTCCAGTCAGCTTCCTCCGCAGCCAGTGAACTGTCAACCCCTGCCCTCATGACCCCCACTGCCCCCCCCCCCGCACTCCCGAGAAACACATTGGCATTGACGAAGAAGAAGAGGTCAGTGGGGTTGAGTCATCTCCTGTCTCTCTCAGTGTCATTTTAGTTGTTGTTTTGTTTAACCCTTTAGACCCCATAGCAATTAATTGTTTAACCCTTTAGACCCCATGACATTTAATTGTTTAATCCTTTAAACCCATGACATTTAATTGTATAACCCTTTATACCCCATGCCATTTAATTGTTTAACCCTTTACACCCCATGACATTTAATTTTTTTACCCTTTAGACCCCCAAGACGTTTAATGAAATATACTTTGATTCTCCATGGCACTCATACACATTCAGCAAGTAATGTTTTCAAATGGAGCTAATTCAACATGATAGACTAAGTTTTCAAATGAACGACAATTATCCAGTAGATGGCACCACATATATGAGGCGTTAAAATTGATTTCAAGTCATAATGGCGAATATTTAATTAGTATCACAACATTTCAACGCCTTGCCTTTTTAAACTTACAAAATGCTTTTGACACCTTCACGGGATGGTTACTAACTGCCCATTTACTGGCCTCTTTATCTGCAGCCTTAAAGGCGGAAGTGAAAGAAGGAGAAACGAGAGAAGAAGGAGAAGAGGTCGAAGAAGAAGAAGAGTGACTGCATAGACGCTGAGGGTATCACCACGCCCTCCAAGGAACCCGCAACCCCCGCCACATACAAACTACTGGTCAGTTTCCATAGATAAGTTATTATTTCTCTATATTATAAAACAGTTCATCCTCCATTTGTTTGTGCCTCCACATCTCCGTCAGTTTCGCATATATCAGGCTGAAATTGTGCATGTGATCTACCGGGCCCATTGAGATGGTTCGTAGATTTAGACATTTTCTAAATTCGTCCGGGGGATGGTGAACTTGGGGGGCATTTAATGTTTTTCTGTATCATCATAAAGATATTTATGCCATCTACAAATAGTCGCTGGATGTATGCAGAAATTTTGAATAGTTTTGAGTCCTTTGGGTCGAAGGTCCAACAGACTTATGTCATCACTCCGCCATCCGCTGTGCACCGTTATCTGCCATATCTCAGAAACCGTTCAACAACTTTTTCTTTAATTTTGCATAGACGTATCTTAGGGTACTGCCACTATGCACAAGAAATCTGTATTTTATTGAATCATTCTAAGGCCCCTCCAGAGCCCCCGAAACTGGTAAATTTTAACATTTTGTGTATTTTTTCAAAAACTCTTCAGCAACTTTTTCTCTAATTTTGCATAGACGTATGTCAGTGTACTGCCAATAAATCTATATTTGATTGAATCATTCTAAGGGCACCTCAGGGCCCCCCAAAATGCTAAATTTTCATACTGTTTGCCTGCTGCTGTAAGCCTCCTTCACTGATCTCTATAACTGGATAGTGGACTTTGCCCTATCTCTGATCACTGGGACAGGTGACTGGAGAGATTATGCTATAATCCTGTGTATTGGACTTGCCTAGGCTCACTGCCTGCCATTGTCCCAGTCTCAAACAGAATACCTCCATGTGGGCTGTAACTATAATGTGTAATGGGAATCCCTACTGCACTGGCAGAACCTGAGAAACTTTAAACCAGCAATAGATAATGCAATGTGATCTATGATCTAGGATAAAGATATAATCTAGGATTAAAACAAAATAACTTATGTATAAAATAAGATATAAAATAAAATAACTTAGGTATACTCGAAAAGGTTAAAGCATATTTAGCCAAAATTATAAGGAATATTATTCAGAGGTTTTATATACATGTTGCAGCTATTACTTCACTCCAATTCAGTCAGTATTATGTCATTAATTGCTACTATTTTATGTCAAAATGCATGCTATGTATACGTACCTTGTGAACAAATAAAGTTTTATCATAGTTCATCTCTTTCTTCATTCCACTCTGGGGGAGGATGGTAGGCAAAATGAGAACAGAAAATGTGTGCACATTTTCTTAAACAACCTTTCACTGTGCTACATGCGAGATTGCAGCTCACCAACTCTCCTGCAAAGTTTCTACAACCACTGGAAATCAGCCTAAATAGCAGAGTATCGCGATAAAATTCTACAGTATTTTTAACACCTTAACTAATATATGCAATCTTTACGAAACAGTCTACTCGAGTAGTTTATTTCCAGGTGTATCTTCACTGGCATGCATATAGTCTCCACTAAACATGTCAACGTTTTACTTCCATCATAACCCTTAATGATCTGTAACTATGATTCACCAAAAACATTTCATTAATAATTACAAACTCACAAGGACTTCAGGGCCTCTTGGCCCATTTTTAAGTTATTGACATTTGAAAATCTTCAGTGCTTAACATCCACCAGGTCTACCTGTCGTTGGTCACGTCTGCACGCTTACAAGTAGCGCCCTCTTTCGCATTTCATATATTTCCTGCTGATGGAGCTATGTGTCATTTTGTCATTTAGCGTTGAAATTATCGCCCATCAAGTTAGTGTATTGTAACAATTGAGTTTCAAAAGTTATATTAGATAACTAGGAAAATGACATATCTATAATATAAAACAGTTCATTCTCTGTTTTTGGTTGTGCACCCACATCTCCTTTAGTTTTGCATGTATCGGCCTCAATTTCAACCCAGCATCCGCTGTTGCTGGTTACGTCAGTTGTACAGGTGAGCGATTGAGATTGAGATTTCTGGTAGAAGGTTGTCCTAACCACTTGACTAATGACCAGTTACCATTTATTAATGCTTGTAGGCTGGACACATTTGGGATGGGTTTGGGGTGTCTGGTACATATGACTGCCTTTTTTCCCCGGGCAATGCTAAGTAACTCGGCTAGTTAATAATAATAAAATATAACTCCAAACTCTGACAATCATCTAGGCAAAAGGCTTGGTCAATCTCAAAATCGATAAGCCATATTAAAGTTGTGGCTAAGCCTGATGTGTAAGGTTTTGAAGGTAATTTTTTAGTGACTGTAATATTTTCAACTGATCTAACACTAATAGGGAGCATATTTGAAAGAATTGGTGCAGCAACAGAAAAATCGCAATGATAGTATTGACTCTAAGAACAGAAAGTATACTGGAACGAGATGATTGGAGCGTTTTTGCATGGCAGACATTATTCATGTGTGTTTTGTTTATGCCATTCAACAAACTACTGAATGATTATCGATCTGAATTATTAATACATATATACTTTTGTTACATCAGTTGACTGGGAGTAGACACACAGTGGAACATCGTTAATCTGGATACTTTAGTTCCCTGTATATATGTGCAGATTAACAAGTTTTCTGGATAAACAAACCATGCACATCATGGGGATATATCAGCATTTGGAAATTATGTTCCCATGAAATGATATCCGAATTCCAAGGTTTCCGGGATATAAGGGTCCGGGTTAATTATGTTCAGCTGCATAGCTTTTGTAATATTCAAGAGAGGATTAAATTATATTCCAGTCAGTAATTATTTATAACAGATTGGAAAACAAATATCAATCCTTCACAATGTTATTATTAGCTTGAATTTGTTCTATATTTTGTGCCAAATTTTAATAATTTGAATGATTTAATGAATTGTTTGGTATTCCGTTTTGTTTCAGCCAATGTCCAGCTACAAATTGTTGACTGAGGATGCGGCTCTTAAAATGGTTAGTGTCGACACCAATGCCTTTAAGGCCAAATTGGATAGATATTGGAAAGCCAAAGGAAAGGACAGATATATAATAAATCAAGCCCATCTTGTAAATATCCATTAAACCTTAAGTGTAAGACACAAAATACTAATTTCTAATTAACTAATGCATGAATTTAACACTGGATACCACCGGGTAATACTACTTGTTCTTGCTTGACCAAATTGGCATTGTATTAAGTTTATATGAAAAGTAGGCCAGACATTAAATAATAATCAGTTTGCATATGGTATGTTGGTAACTAAATATTTCTGACATTTTTGTGGAAAGTGCCATGGAAATGTCTATAAAATATTACTCTTCATACTCCAGTAATGTTACTTGGACCACCATTGATTGTTTCAGACTTACGAGAGACGAGTGAGTCTGGAGCAGAGCTACCAGGTCGTCATCTCCATCATCTTCTCGAACCTCACCTCGAGTCACCTCAAAGACCTCAACTTCAATGTCCTCGACTCACTCAACTCTAAGCTCGTCTACATCAGTGTGAGTAGAGTCTTAGACCACTTTATACTCACTCAACTCTAAACGTGTCCGCAGCAGCATGAGTAGAATCTCAGACCACTTTATACTCACTCAACTCTAAACTTGTCCACAGCAGCGTGAGTAGAGTTTTACACCACTTTATACTCACTCAACTCTACGTTCGACTGCAGCAGTGTCAATAGAGTCTCAGACCACTTTATGCTCACTCAACTCTAAACTTGTCCGCAGCAGCATGAGTAGAGTCTCAGACCACTTGATACTCACTCAACTCTAAACTTGTCCGCAGCAGCATGAGTAGAGTCTCAGACCACTTTATACTCACTCAACTCTAAACTTGTCCGCAGCAGCATGAGTAGAGTCTCAGACCACTTGATACTCACTCAACTCTAATGTTCAACATTTGTTGACATTGCCTCTCAAGAAACTTATTTGTAGAATATTTCTACTGTGTTCTGTTGTCACCATCGACATGTAATGTGATAGGCCTGTAGTGCAACAATGAAACTTCCCTGCCTAAGACTGAAATATAAAATATAAAAATGTTCATGTTTCTTGAGAGGTAATGTAAACAAATATTTAAATAAGCCAACAAACTGGAATGTCGTTACATTCAAGGAACCCTGTAATGTTGCTTCACAACCAGGCAGCTTCAGTGGCAGTGTATGTTCTTTATAAGCTTGTAGTTTGATATCTGTGTTGCCATGGAGATGATATTTCCTGCCGAAATGCATTTAATTTGACTTTTAATTTTTTACATCCATCATAATTATTAATAATGCTAATGTTGGTTCACAACCAGGCAATGTCACTGGCAAGCCAGTCATGTATTTTGTTATCTGATTACCTGTTGTTTCATGCACTCGATTTTAATTATGATAAATCACATGTTCTGAATAGAATTCTTGTTTGACGTGTGTGTTACCAGGGAGACGATGGTGTGAAGGTGTCCGTCATCCTTCTGCCAAACACAGAGAACGAGAGGCAGTTTGCCTTCACCATAACCAGTATCAACATGCCACAGAAACTGAAGGGCACACTCATGTACATTGTCAAAGTTAGTACAGTGCTCTCGGGCTAGCTTGCTGGACATTCTATGTTAGCCTTCTTCTTCTATGTTAATTTTGGATACTTGATGATGCAAATTATGTCCAAAATCTAAATAAATTGTTGACCGTGTAGTTTACAAAGCAACAGATCAGTTCCAATTACATTCATAATCGATCTGAATAAAATATATCTAGCTCTCGGATGCAAAGTGAATTTGACTGCCTTCTAGCCAGCTACTCAGGGTGGACAAGCAAGCACCCCAATAGGGGTATGTTCTTACATGCAAATTGGTAGTTTTACAGTTTACTGTGCTACCTGCAATGTGTTGCTTGAATGTTTCTCTGTGTTTCTGTCATTGACGACTGTGTGTATAGAATGAAGAGGGAGCGACACAGGAGAAGATTGACTTCAAGCTGAGTCTGCCGTGCACCTCCTACTTGGTTGGGATGCCTTGTGATGGGTGTGTAGAATGAAAAGGGAGCGACACAGGAGAAGATTGACTTCAAGCTGAGTCTGCCGTGTACCTCCTACTTGGTTGGGGTGCCTTGTGATGGGTGTGTAGAATGAAGAGGGAGTGACACAGGAGAAGATTGACTTCAAGCTGAGTCTGCCGTGTACCTCCTACTTGGTTGGAGTGCCTTGTGATGGGTGTGTAGAATGAAGAGGGAGCGACACAGGAGAAGATTGACTTCAAGCTGAGTCTGCTGTGTACCTCCTACTTGGTTGGAGTGCCTTATGATGGGTGTGTAGAATGAAGAGGGAGCGACACAGGAGAAGATTGACTTCAAGCTGAGTCTGCCGTGTACCTCCTACTTGGTTGGGCTGCCTTGTGATGGGTGTGTAGAATGAAGAGGGAGCGACACAGGAGAAGATTGACTTCAAGCTGAGTCTGCCGTGTACCTCCTACTTGGTTGGGGTGCCTTATGATGGGTGTGTAGAATGAAGAGGGAGCGACACAGGAGAAGATTGACTTCAAGCTGAATCTGCCGTGTACCTCCTACTTGGTTGGGCTGCCTTGTGATGGGTGTGTAGAATGAAGAGGGAGCGACACAGGAGAAGATTGACTTCAAGCTGAGTCTGCCGTGTACCTCCTACTTGGTTGGGGTGCCTTATGATGGGTGTGTAGAATGAAGAGGGAGCGACACAGGAGAAGATTGACTTCAAGCTGAGTCTGCCGTGTACCTCCTACTTGGTTGGGCTGCCTTGTGATGGGTGTGTAGAATGAAGAGGGAGCGACACAGGAGAAGATTGACTTCAAGCTGAGTCTGCTGTGTACCTCCTACTTGGTTGGAGTGCCTTATGATGGGTGTGTAGAATGAAGTGGGAGCGACACAGGAGAAGATTGACTTCAAGCTGAGTCTGCCGTGTACCTCCTACTTGGTTGGGCTGCCTTGTGATGGGTGTGTAGCATGAAGAGGGAGCGACACAGGAGAAGATTGACTTCAAGCTGAGTCTGCCGTGTACCTCCTACTTGGTTGGGGTGCCTTATGATGGGTGTGTAGAATGAAGAGGGAGCGACACAGGAGAAGATTGACTTCAAGCTGAGTCTGCCGTGTACCTCCTACTTGGTTGGGCTGCCTTGTGATGGGTGTGTAGAATGAAGAGGGAGCGACACAGGAGAAGATTGACTTCAAGCTGAGTCTGCCGTGTACCTCCTACTTGGTTGGGGACACTTGAAAGTCCTAAAGCACTAGTTTGCATTGTCCACTACCTGTCCATAATGGTATCCTGGCCATAATGGACATATTGCACAGTCTAGACAATGTCTAGTATGGACAAGTTTTACTGTGTTTTGATAGGATTGTGCTAGACTCACAGCTAACTGCTCATTAAAATACTTGCAGAAGTTGCTTTTCAGACATGTTCTTTGGATTCCATTTGGCAAAAATCCCACAATAAAAAAACCTTTGAGAAAATCTATATAAGAGTTATGGATGATTATTTGTAAGATACGGTAGATATCCAATGGACATTTGCGAAAATAGTTGCAGCCACAGAGAAGGTTCTTTGGCTGCACCCTCACTATGGAACAACATACCTCTATCCATTCGCCAGGCTCCATTGACAGACGTATTCAAAAGACAGTTATAAAGATGTACTTGTTTCGCAAGGCATTTTAAAAGTTTTAATTATTTATGACATTTTATATAAAACACTTGCATTGTTCATAGTTTTGTATGTATTTATTCTAGAGATACTTTTTAATTAACATATCTTAGATCTCTAGTTTTAATTTACCATAGTTTTTTATATAGAAATGTACTAGTTTTTATGTTTTGAGTTTTTTTAGTATGTATGAATTGCTTTAATGAATTTGTAAAGCACCGTTGACCCATTTAGGCTGAAAAGTGTGCTATATAAATATATATATTATTAAATATGGTGGTCTTACGTTTTTGACAGCGACGCCTTCACCAAGTTACTAGGCAGTGGCGACCTGGAGCATCCATGCAGGCGACAGTCGCCGAGCCGGATCTTGCTCCAATCCTCGTATAGATCTGCTTCCTCGCCCACTTCTGCGGTAGATCAACTCAAGGTCATCCATAGCGAATTGTTGTTCTTGCTGAACCATCCTCACAACCGAGAGGGTATATCATCATGCTAACATTTTGAAGTTAATCGGAGCCAATAACCTTGTTACCTTCAACATTTTATTGTTTGGGTTTTGGCCATGCAGTTGTGGCTGATATTACATGTAATGGTTAGGAAGTAGTAGTTACTTGAACACACATTACCGCTCAGGAGAATGGTCAAACGGATAATTGTTTTGGCATTCCCTTGAGTCTTTGATATGGGGTGCAGGCATCTGCACTGTTTTCACTGGTGGTACAGTCGCGACCACCAGAGTAAGTTACTAGAAAAAAGTACAACAGATTTCACTAAATATATTGTTGACAGTTACATTCAAACACAAAATTAAAAATTTTGTTATGATAAATCCGTGTAGATATCATTGGCACCGGTTTGATCGTTGTGTGCGTTCACTTGCAGTGGTGGATCAGATCGGTAACACGGCATCTCTGTACAGCCGTTGCATCCAGAGCCATCATCTGTGTTTAATAGTCAAGCTGCAGGTAAGGGAGTTTATTCTGCCCATCTCTCTCCACTGTATTTAGTTGCATTGGCCACTCAGTGCCAATATCTCAATGTTGTATTTGCTCCTGATAATTATAATTGTACATCAAAGTGTTTTTCATAGTTCATTGTCTGTGGAGATGTTTTATTCAGAATTGTGTTAGTAGTAGGATGTAATGGGGGAGTAAACATAACAAAAATTGAGCTTTAGTACTGTTAAGAAACTAAGGGTAGAGTGTTTGCAAGCTCTCTGATCTCGACTTCCCAATTGTGTCATGTGATCGGTTCGATTGTCCAACAATGAAACTATTCTTGAGGCACGATTGCGATCGGGGAGTCGAGATAGGGGCGTTTGCAAACACTATTTGTATTTGATTTTACATTTTTTTATTTTAAGTTTAATCTAATGAGTTATTGGTGAAAATAAACTTGTAAAACAAAAAACATGAACATTTTCATTGTGGGCAGGACGTGTAGAAATATCAGATTTCTTATGTAATTCAGGAAATAAACATTTTGTAAATGGCTCTACCAACAAGAAACTATCAAATGTTCGAACAGAACTCACACTTTCAGATGGCCCATATGGGGGAGATCTCCCGCTATTAGATTTTCAACTTGGAAGGTAAGGGCTGGTGCCATTGTCCCAATAAAGAAATGCCTGACATTTCCATGCATCAGTATAACTGCTGTGCCACTTAACGATTAATTTGTAAATCAAACTAATCAATTTTGAGAATGCATGTTGTAGCCTTCGATGAAGGTGGTGTGCCTCTGTTTACATACAATTATGTGTTATTTATCTATTGAATGTTTGCTAACTCTGATATTTCAGATTTATTAAATGTAGTATCCCACAATATGACAATACGCTGTGGGTCATTGTGGATGCTTTGACAGCCACAACTGAGCAATGGTGATATGATGTACAAAGGGAATTAGACTAGTTATTAAATTCATTCTAGTGTTCAATCAGTTGGTAGCAGTTCTTAAATGTTGGTCAGCCGAGATGGTAATTAATTGTTCCAAAGCATTTTCTTGGTTACATCATAATGTTATTTTTACCGAAGTAAATGTAGACACCGGTTCAAAGATAACAATTTGTCCAGCCAAGAGATTTTCATTTTTTTCTCGCAACTCTAAACTCTGTTGACTATGTAGGCAGTATTAGGTTAACTGGTTTGTCGTCAATATCCTTTCACAATTGATCTTTCCAAACAGAAGAACTGCTACCAACTGATTGAACACCAGAATTAATTTAATAACTAGTCTAATTCCCTTTGTACATCATATCACCATTGCTCAGTTGTGGCTGTCAAAGTGTCCACAACGACCCACAGCGTATTGTTAAATTGTGGGATACTACATTTAATAAATCTGAAATATCAGAGTTAGCAAACATTCAATAGATAAATAACACATAATTGTATGTAAACAAATCTGAACATGATGTCTTCACAAAATTTACATTAAAACAGGGACAGGATGTTTGAACATCCACAGAAATATGCCATTTAAAGATAACCAATTATAATATTGAAACTATGTCTGTGTTTCTGAGAATATATATCTTACAGTTAGCCTGAAATTAGAAGTATATAGTAATATGTCTTAAAATAATGACCATGAGACAAGAGGAAGGTGGTGAATTTGACATGGGAACCTTTTCCGTGGCCTGACCCAAATACTTTGTGTCAGTTGTTTGTCTAGCCATTTTGTTGAGTTATGCAGTTTATAGCAAAGATGTCCCAGTGTCGTGTGTGGCAGGTTCAAATCTTGCCTGTGTTCAGTATCCAAACACAACAGGTTGTGCACATACACTGATTCCAGTCAACAACTTCAGCCGCATTTTGTAACATCACCGAATTGCATGGATATTTTATTTCCACCTATATTGGAAACTAGACGAAATTAGCATGATATTGTAAATAATTATATAAAAAATAAACATTACTATGCTCTTGCATAACCAAGTTCACAAGAGATAGTGATATACATACGTATTTACGATATGCTGATCTATTCTACAAAGGTCTTTCAACAACCTGTGAAAACCTTAACTGTATTGATTAGTGAACCACTGTCATCCACAGGGCGCCACAGTGAGTTCATTATATAGGAACCAGTGGGTCCAATGATACAGTGTATACACTGCCTACACTGTCTGCTCGGCGTCTCTCACACGTGTGACTGGGAAGCAACTTCGGCCGCTGGGAGCAGGATCCAGTGGGTTAGAGGTAGAGATCACCCACCCCTGTGTGTGGTCTTTTATTTCCCCAAGGTTGGCCCCACAATGATAGGGATGCTTTGAGCAACTCCTGTAACGTTGTTAATACTTAACCGACATTTATTTTGTCAAGTTCTCTAGAAGCAGGCTTTGATACTTACAACTCCACGGCCATTTCTTTCATTACGGACAACTAACGGTGCACAAAATTACGATTGCACGCGTTTGAACCGATAACATATTTTCGAGTATATAGCTCTATATTTCGTGTTTAGTTGTTTTCTTTATACAACTACCAGGGATGGGTCAAGTACATGCACAATGTACTTGAATACAAGTACAAGTACTTTCAATTTTACCAAGTCCAAGTACTCATTTAAAAATATAGGCAAGTGCAAGTACTTTGTGAAAAACTCAAGTACAAGTACTAAGTACTTTGAAAATGTTATGCAAGTACATTGAATGCTACGTTCATGTTTCATAATGGTGAAAGTCAAAGCGATAAAAACATAAAAGCAGCAATATTATGCATTTATTCATTATTTATTTAAGTCAAGTAGTCAACACATAAAACACGGGCATTTCGCGTCAACCCTTGAGATGTTCGGCACTCAACAGTCATTTCTTGTTGCACCGCACAAACATGATCTGTTCAAACTGTTCATCAATTAGCCTACATCTGTCTGGGCGAAAGACTTTGCCCGCGACATTAAATAGTCGCTCGACTGGTGCAGAGCTAGCCTGGACCATTTGATGGGTTGGTACAAGTCGTGTCAGTATGGGAAACTCTTCCCTGTGCAGCTTCCAGAAAACTAAGGGGTCAGACTGATCTGGCAATGTTGGGAGTGCTAAATATTTAGCAAGTTCGTTTGAAGAGGAATGGCAGAGGCAGAGGCAGGCAGGCAGAGGCAGAGGCAGGCAGGCAGAGGCAGAGGCAGGCAGAGGCAGAGGCAGGCAGGCAGGCAGGCAGGCAGGCAGGCAGGCAGGCAGGGCAGGCAGGCAGGCAGGCAGGCAGGCAGGCAGGCAGGCAGGCAGGCAGGCAGGCAGGCAGGCAGGCAGGCAGGCAGGCAGGCAGGCAGGCAGGCAGGCAGGAGGCAGGCAGGCAGGCAGGCAGGCAGGCAGGCAGGCAGGCAGGCAGGCAGGCAGGCAGGCAGGCAGGCAGGCAGGCAGGCAGGCAGGCAGGCAGGCAGGCAGGCAGGGAGGCAGGCAGGGAGGCAGGCAGGCAGGCAGGCAGGCAGGCAGGCAGGCAGGCAGGCAGGCAGGCAGGCAGGCAGGCAGGCAGGCAGGCAGGCAGGCAGGCAGGCAGGCAGGCAGGCAGGCAGGCAGGCAGGCAGGCAGGCAGGCAGGCGGCAGGCAGGCAGGAGGCAGGCAGGCAGACGGCAGGCAGGCAGGCAGGCAGGAAGGAAGGCTGGCATAATGACCTGAATAGCGAGGTAGGCAGGCAGGCAGGCAGGCAGGCAGGCAGGCAGGCAGGCAGGCAGGCAGGCAGGCAGGCAGGCAGGCAGGCAGGCAGGAAGGAAGGAAGGAAGGCAGACAAAATTACCTGAATAGCAAGGTAATTACCTTATTAGCGAGACTAATTTCCTACGTTTTACTGCTGTGGAAATAATGTTGGGCTGTACTAGGTTGACCTTAATTAGGAGGTGACTCTATTACCGAGGTGACCATCAAGCGAGGTTTAATTGTACAGGTCAGTGTCTGTACCAGGTCTGACAGTTGCCGAGAATCTACCCGTCTTCTGGCCGCCGGGAGAGTTGCGAGGTGTCACCGCTATCGGTCTCAGTATGGACGAGTTAGTCGCTAATATAGGTGAGTAAAAAACAAGTACATGCCATTTGTGGAGCGCAGTAATGCAGTGGTAAGAGCTTTGGACTCTCGACTGAGAGAACCTGGGTTCAAATCATGTGCTCCCGTATCTAACCTTGGGCACGTTCGTTCACCCTACGTTGCTCCAATTTATTCAGTTGTATGAATGAGTATACATATATAAATGACTCCATGCTGGCTACTCTCCCGTACAAACTCAAGAATGTGAAACATATGACGGTGAAATTACAAACTGAAAATACACGCTGAAGTGTTCACCGTCGACTGCTGTAGCGCCTACGAGGCAGGGCCAGTGGCATTACACCTTCGTCATCGACGGTCGCGGCATGACGTTGCACCATCCTCACCTGCCTAGCCGCCTCAGGGCGTCGGGCGACCGGCCGCTGCTCGATATCGCAGCCCTGGTTCTTTCAGCATAACCGATAGGTACAAGTCCATAGTATACATGATGTGAATACAACACCAAGGCAATATACCTATGACAGTAGTGAAATTAGTTTAAAGTAACAATCATTGGTACCAAATGGAGGGACTATTTTGCAGAAACATACACACAATATGAATTATTTGCTCGCCGTACGTTGTTGTATTCTACGGGTTGTTGTGAACTGGTATTACCAACTACAAAATCAGTTAAATATTCACGTCGTATGTCTTTTGATGAATAGAACAAATGTCAAAATTAAGTGGGTTTTATTGTCGTTATGTCGGCAACGGTGGGGGAAGGGGCGGTAAGGTAAAGGCGGTTGGGCGGTATCAGAGGCGGTGGAGTGATAACAGAGGTGATTAGGTGATGATAGAGGCGTTGGAGTAATGACAGAGGCGGTGGGGTGATGATAGAGGCGGTGGAGTGATAACAGAGGCGGTTGGGTGATGATAGAGGCAGTGGGGTGGTGACAGAGGCGGTGAGGTGGTGACAGAGGCAGTGGAGTAATGACAGAGGCGGTAGGGTGATGATAGAGGTGGTGGGGTGGTGACAGAGGCGGTTTAGTGATGAGAGATTCGGTGGGGTGATGACAGAGGCTGTCGGGTGATGACAGAAACGGTGCGACGGTGATAGAGGCGGTGCAGTGGTGACAGACGCGGTGGGGTGGTGACAGAGGCGGTGGGACGGTGACAGAGGCAGTGGGGTGATGAAAGAGGAGGTGGGGTGGTGACAGAGGAGGTGGAGTGATGACAGAGGCGGTGGGGTGGTTGGAGAGGCGGTGGGATGGCGACAGACGCGGTGGATGGTGACAGAGGTGGTGGGACAATGACAGAGACAGTGGGTGGTGACAGATGCGGTGGGGTGGTGACAGAGGCGATGGAGTGGTGACATAGGCGGTGGGGTTGTGACAGAGGCGGTGGGATGGTGACAGATGCGGTGGGTGGTGACAGAGTTGGTGCGGCAATGACAGAGATTGTGGGTTGTGACAGACGCGGTGGGATGGTGACAGACGCGGTGGGTGGTGACAGAGGTGGTGGGGCAATGACAGAGACGGTGGGTGGTGACAGACGCGGTGGGGTAGTGACATAGGCGGTGGCGCGGTGACAGAGACGGTGGGTTAGTGACAAACGCGGTGGGTGGTGACAGACGCGGTGGGGTGGTGACAGAAACGGTCGGTGGTGACAGACGCGGTGGGGTGGTGACAGAGACGGTGGGTGGTGACAGAGACGGTGGGTGGTGACAGACGCGGTGGGGTGATGACAGACGCGGTGGGGTGGTGACAGACGCGGTGGGGTGGTGACAGAGACGGTGGGGTAGTGACATAGGCGGTGACGCGGTGACAGAGACGGTGGGTTAGTGACAGACGCGGTGGGGTGGTGAGAGAGACGGTAGGTGGTGACAGACGCGGTAGGAGGAAGACAAAGGCAGTGAGGCGATGACAGAAGCGGTTGGGTGGTGAGAGAGGTGTTATGGTGAAGACAGATGTGGAGAGGCGATGACAGAAGCGGTTGGGTGGTGACAGACGTGTTAGGGTAAAGACAGAGGTGGAGAGGCGACGACAGAGGCGGTGACGTGATGACAGAGGCGGTGGGGTGAAGATAGGGGCGATGGGGCGGTGACAGAGGCGGTGGGGATAAGGGTTGTGGGGCGGTGATGATAGAGGCGGACGTTATAACAATAACTACAGAAGAGACAACATCACCGATGACGTTATTCATATTTTGCTCCCGGGGCGGCAGTGGAGATAGCATTTTCTCTGCGCACTCGTCACGAACGGCGGTGACCCGCGTGATGACGGCATCCTGACGTCGCTGGTCATGACTAGGTACACCTGGAGACCGATCAGTCTACACACGAATGGTCAAACGTGGTTTCTTGTGATCCGGAGTCCGATTAACTAAGACAATGGGCTCATAAGGAAAATAAAACATTGAACTAAATGCGTTGTTGAGTTTAAGGAGGTACTTCAAAATGTCAAGTGCCGCCGCCGAATCACAGAGGGCACTGTTTGTTTGTGACACACCGACAAAAATAAACCGGCTCGTTATAGTGATGACAATTGATAGTTTTCAGTAGACAAGATCACCGTAAAGACACGAAGTCAATTTAAAAGAATAAAATCAGGCTAATGTTATTCACACGATCCACAGGGGTTTTGCTGGGATCGACAGTCGTGTAGTAGCACTTACGGAAATGATAGGGCAAATGTTGACACTGACAATTATGAAAAATGATTATTGCAGTTTTACAAGTAAAGTGTTTTATATTATTTTTTGATATTATTATTATTAATAGCATTATTACATACCTTCCAACTTGTTTTAATTCCGGGAGTTTCATCAGCAGTTCAGCACGCTTCTCTCCCCTGTCGAGCTGTCTCGGATCTTGACACCGGAAGACGAGGGGTGTTGGAGACGTCTCGTCGCAAATTCACCGGTTCGCTGTCTCGAAGACAGGAGGGTATGCAGTTGGAGATTTTAAGCGAAAGCTCGGGATATTTGCCTGTATTCCGGGAGACTGGGAAATACACCCAAAATCAAGGAGACTCCCCGAAATTCCAGGACGTTTAATTGGCAGGCATATTATTAGCATTAGCATTATTACAACGAATACTATTAGTACAGCATGTACACCTTTGTGTTGTTACAGCTATTGTTAGAGTAGCAATTACCGCTGTACAAAACAGTAGTTAGGCCTCATTTAGAACATTGTATTCAAGCGTGGAGGCCATATCACAGAAAGGACATAAATATGCTAGAAAGAGTACAGAGGAGAGTAACTAAAATTAGACCAAGACTGAGGGATCTTAGTTACGAAATACGCCTTAAAATGTGGTTTCTCGACACTAGAGACCAGGAGATTGAGACGAGATCAGATAGAAGTGTTTAAAATATTGAATGGTTATGAAAATATTGATATAAATATGTTTTTCTCAGTTAAGAAATATAGAAGGACCAGAGGACATGAAGTTACATTAGTAAAGGAGCAGTGTAGATTAGATATAAGAAAGTTCTCATTCTCACAAAGGACTGTAAATGAATGAAACAAATTATCTCTTGATTGTGTTGGTGAAAGTAGCGTTAAAATGTTAAAATGAAATCGACACATACCTTAAAGGGCGGGATACACGTAAATAAAAAGTATTGGACTTTCGATAAGCCAACAGGCTTCCTTGTCCACCTGCCATCTAGAGTTAATTTTCTGGTTGGCAATCTTGTTAAATCTTGTTAATTGTTACAAGCGGGCGTGTGTATATCGTAGATCGCCGGTACCAATTTCTCGTTGTGTGTCGTCTTCACCAATGGCAACCGACAGACGTGGTCATATACTAGGGCCGTCTCGCGGCGTTTCGTCTACAATCGCCTCGACCTCGAGGTGCTGCTCTGCGAGTACAACTGGATCTCAATGACAGATTAGGAAAGAGCTTCCTAATAAAAAGACGGTTCCATTGATATAATAATTATAAACATCACCGATAGTATTAAGTTGACGTCGCATTGTGTTGATGAAACCGGGGAACGTGGTTTGGATAAAGGTATTTAACAGCAGAATAGTAGGGTTATTGTTGTACCATCTGCATATAGGAGCCAAATGGTGATATATGTCCAGTTCTCGACATCGGTATTCTTTCTACGTGTTTTGCAGTCAATTTACTTTTTTCTTATCGTAACATTTCGAAAGGTACACTGACTGCGAAATACGCAAAAGAATTTGAACCATCCTGTCTGATAAATCTCTTCATTAGGTGTTTACTATATACTTTGTAGTCAGTACAACGTTTCACACAAAATATTACTGTATACATATCGATCAACAACACTACAACAACAAACAGCACAAAAAAACATGACGGTACGAACGCCGCCGAATTTATGTAGACCCCATTTTAACAAATGCCACTGTACTTAACGCCTCCAATTGATAGGGTCTAGTCTGAACTGTTCTATGTCTCCATGGACAGAGGCAGAAAGAGTCGCCCGAGACACAGGGTGCCGATGGGAGTGATGGGCATTGTGCCACCTTCACACCTGATCCAGCAAATGTCTCCCCTCTGTACCGGCGACCAGTACAAGTAGGGTTGAGGAGAGGTCAGGTAGGTCAACAACAACAACGACTGTGACAACAGTTGACAACCACTACTGCTGCCGCCGCCAACATCGCCTCTATAAGCACCAACACTATCACTGCTTCTTAAATTGCGCACATGCACGCGCGCGCACGCACGCACGCACGCACACGTACGTACGCACGAACACCGATGATTTGATGATGGTAAAAGTGAGGGTTAATGTAACGGAAGCAACCAAAATGTTCACATAGTTCACTTGTTATGTATACTGCCATCTATGTATGATGCCCAGTTGTAATGATTTATGATTGTTTACTCCATGTAATTTATGCATCTGCATACGCAACCTCAAAGGTAATATTTTAGCTCATTATTTCAGTACATCTAATGCTGATACAGGATAACATTGTTGACAGGTGCTTTGTCGTCGACTCTAGCGGATACCTCGTGTATCATGAACACTTCTTTAGTTGATCTATCATATATGTCGAATACGTGCACATTGCCCAGAGGATATCTGCTGAATTCCGTGATAATACAAAATGCTTTGGGTGTGTAATTGTAGTTCTGATATTAAACGCACATTCAGGCTCTCCAATAACCTCGATTTGCAATCCTCTTGAGGTCCGCCAAAAAGCACCTTCAGGTTCAAGAAAAACTTCAAACTGCACAGATAAATGCACACCCCTTCACTTTATATTGGGGGGCTAAATTATCTTCATCCCCAACAAACTATTTTGTGCGTACGTGCTACCTCCTTTGGTTTGTTGCCCAATATAGCAACCCCGAATAGGGGGTTCGGGAGGGGTTCGTCTTGTACCGAGGTGGCACAGTGTCTAGAGCACTGCACTCTCAATCGAGAGTACACGGGATCGAATTATGTGGTCCCCTGTCGAACTTTGTATAAATGACTACCTGTTGGATATTTGTGGGTGAATAGTCTTCGCGCATTAACTACAGCGTGGCTGAATTATTTACCAAGAGGTCGAGATGGTGTTCGATTGAAGAGAATTAAAGTATAAAGCGCTTTGAACATGGTGGCAGACATATGATGCTGCCCCCCACCATTAAATGTGAGCGTGAATGTTTGTTTTTGTGGCGGGTGTCAAAATACCAATTTTATCATACGATTAATGTGTAGTTGTGTTGACTGTGAAAGGTGTGTGTAATTGGGTGGTAGACATATTGTTTTCTGCCCCCGAATAATAGGCGGCGTGGTGGTGAAATATTTTTGAAAGCACCCCCTCCCCCCACCCCCTCCCCCGTCTTCGGTTCGGATGTCATTATTTCAGCGGAGACAACGGAGAGAAGCTGGATAATGTATTATGATAGCAGCGGCGCGACGTAAAAAAATATTTTTTTAATAGCACTGATCCCTCCGTGTTTGTTCGAGTTCACAGCCGAGAAGTTGAAGTTACAGCGGCGTAGCGGCGAACAATCTCCAACAGAACACCCCTCCCGTCTTCGATGTCACAACCGATCCAACCAAAACACAAGTTGAGGGGGGATATGTGAAGATATGCGGCGGCGAAATTTTTTTAGTGGTGCTTAAGCTCCGTTAGCCCCCCAATTTGAATTTCGTTACCGCGTCAATGCCTGAGGACTGAATACATCGCTATATAAGAACTTACCTTTACCATTACCTTTTTAGAAGGACAGGGGCATAAAATGGATTCAAAAAGAACAACAAATTCCCATTAAAAATACGCCCGCTCTCCAAGGAATGACACTAGGTCTATACTCACATCATGCAATGACTCGGCATCTTGTGAACTAATCATTCTTCGGTGAGTAAGGCGTACATTTCGATCGGGAATTTTATAGTTTTATAGGGGATTCAAAAACATTTAAGCTTGTCCGACCCCCAAAATATATCACCTTTACATTTATATATCTAAATCATATACACCTTTCAATGTAGAGCTCACAGTAATAATTGATAGCCATGAAGTTGGAAAACGAAGTTGGGTGCGAGTGCTAGCGGATCACATATTAAAATACGATAGTTATTTAGAGTGATTTATTTATATGTTTGCAATAGTTTCTGCTTTCCAAGAGGACTTTTGTCATGCCTGAGAGAATTCAGTGATGACCATCTCACCATATTGTTCCAATGTAAACAAGTAGATGATCAACATACTGTGTTGGCCGTTTATCTCAGAAAGGTGCTAGTCAACCGGATCGGCAACTTGAAAAAGGTAGCAAAGTCACTGGTCTGCATTTTAGCAATGGCACAATGCGATAGCGCAAACGGCCTGCAAAACAATAGGTCTGAAAGAAAAAGACGGGGGGAACAGTGCTGTTGTAAATGTTCTTTTAACATCGCGCCGCTGCTGTCAATTTGCCTTCTCCACCTTCTCTCCGCTGTCTCGGCTGAAATTATAGTATCCGAAGACGGAGGGGGTGCTTTGAACAATGTTTTTGCCGTCGCGCCGCTTTTTACCGGGAAATGGCACAGCCGTATGTCTGCCCCCCCCGGAGAAATTCCAGCGGGAGCAGCTACCCCACCGCCCCCCCCCCCGTTCCAGCGCCTATGGAGCCACACTCTTCCGGGTCCTGGTTATATGTGGTCTTCGCGACTTCTTTTATGAAGTGTTCCATTTGTGGATTGTACAGCCAGGTCTCACGGAAATGTCGTTGACGCTTGTCAGAGTTTACGGCATTTTCTAACAGTTTCCAGGTAGATTTTGACATTGACGGCGTTTTCCAATAAATACGAAGAGCATAGTCTATTTGGATAGTGAGTAAATTACCGTACGTTCGTTTCAAGAGCTTATTCAACTATAAAAATAACTATAACGTGCGCGTTTCGTGAGCGTCACGTCCCACGACAAAGGGAATTGGGCTATACTGAACAGTTTATTTTATGTAAACAGCGATTTCTGGTGGCCAGTTTTGACGACAAGCAGGTGTATACTGCTGTAAAACGGTGTGATGTCCCCGGAATAGCAGGGAGTCACACGGACCAGTAACTCAGAAAAGTTACTGACCCGACGGCAAAGTAGGTGCTTAGTGACGACCCGCTAGCGTATATTTCGAACACTGGTAATAACCGATGCCTTTGATTTGTTGCCAACTGAGGGGGCTAGACTGACGTGCTTGTAATATATGAAAAGTAGACTGCTGCCCTTATGTAAAATCATCGCGCCGATGCCAACAGTACTGATACTGATTACAATAACGGCATCGATGTCTTGGAAAGTGTAAGGTACCCGGCAGACAACTTTTTTATTGTCATTCCTATATTCCTACAATGTATTAGCGCGTTCCATCTTTACAGGAACAGTTTAACTAATACATAGTAAACGAATGTTATCAAAAGAATATATCGAGTAAAGCCTGCTAACATCTGTTTCATGTATTGACAGAACATATATCCCTTACTGTTAATATGCGATTGCCTTGACAACAACATTGCATTGCTTATGGTAGTTGTCTTCTTCTAGAGAATTCGACAAAATAAACGTCGGTTAAGTACTAACAACGTTAAAGGACTTGTTCAAAGCTCCCCTACTTCGTGGGGCCAACCATCCTTTAGATTATTTTGAACTTCTGATATTTGTTCACAGTGGGGAGCGATGTTCATCTCACATTGCCTGTGTCTTTCGGAAGAGGCACTAAAAGCCGTTGGTCCCTTCTATCTGGTGTCTGTGCCAGGGGAAGTAAAAGACCGTACACAGGGGAGGTGATTTCTATCTCTAACCCACTGGATCCTGCTCCCAGCGGCCGAAGTTGCTTCCCAGTCAGGCGTGTGAGAGACGCCGAGCAGGCAGTGTAGGCAGTGTATACACTGTATCATTGGACCCACCGGATCCTGTTCCCAGCGGCCGGAGTTGCTTCCCAGTCACACGTGTGAGAGACGCCGAGCAGACAGTGTAGGCAGTGTATACACTGTATCATTGGACCCACTGGTTCCTATATAATGAACTCACTGTGGCGCCCTGTGGATGAGAGTGGTTCACTAATCAATACAGTTAAGGTTTTCACAGGTTGTTGAAAGATCGTGTAGAATAGAACAGCATATCGTAAATGCGTATGTATATCACTATCTCTTATGAACTGGGTGATGCAAGAGTAATGTTTATTTTTTTTTATTATTTAAAATATCATGCTAATTTCGTATACAGTTTCTAATATAGGTGGAAATAAAATATCCATGCAATTCGGTGATGTTACAAAATGCGGCTGAAGTTGTTGAATGGAATCAGTGTATGTGCACAACCTGTTGTGTTTGGATAATGTACACAGGCAAGATTTGAACCTGCCACACACGACACTGGGACATCTTTGCTATAAACTGCACAACTCAACAAAATGGCTAGACAAACAACTGACACAAATTATGTGTGTCATGCCACGGAAAATGTTCCCATGTCAAATTCACCACTTTCCTCTTGTCTCATGGTCATTATTTTAAGACATATTACTATATACTTCTAATTTCAGGCTAACTGTAACCTCAGAAACACAGATATATTTTCAATATTATAATTGGTTATCGTTAAAAGGCATATCTATGTCGATGTTCAGACAGCCTGTCCCTGATTTAATGCATATATTTCGTGTCGGACATCATGTTCAGATTTCCCTCAGCTTAGCCATATTAAATAAAAAATTGACTTTACTACCTCTATAATTAGTGTATCCCTAGTGTCTCACATGCAATGTGGTTTAATATTGAATCCATGTGTTTGTGTTTAGTTGTACTGTACATGCAAGCATTGCATTATGTCTGTCATATGCACAATTAGCCGTGATGTCCATCACAAAAGCTGTTGTGATCACATCCATGTGCATATTTACATAAGCCTTCATACTCAGTGAGTGTACATTATCATTGCACGAGTTTTTTTAGCATCATAACGTACCGACATGATCAGTTCAGCTCAATGGTGCGTAGATATATGAAGTGTGAAAGAAAGTTTTTTTTAAATCCTTGTGGAAAATATGATTTTATTATTAATGTGTGGTAGATGCACATGATTAAAAAATTATACATAAGTTGCACAGTGTCTACTATTTTCGTCTACAAAGACGCACATGTGCATCACAATTGTAGGTATTCATAGATGTTTTAGCATCGGCTGATGTGACGGACGTTCACCTCATGTCAGACATATTGTTTAATTACGAACTAACTAATAAACATTTATCTCGTAGGCCACGATGAATTCATCTGCTTGTGAGCTTTCATTATGAAGACAAATAATTATATTGATAGTCACAACCATTTTTGTTGAAAGTGAGTGACGAACATCATATCTTCTGTGGTAATGATGGTGGTTTTTTTTCAAATTGTTACTCTTATAACATAAAACCCACAATATGCATATATGTTGTGTAAACAAACTCGTATCAACTTTATGTTTTAAGTTGTTGTTATCAGTACTGGTATTAGAACACATTTTAATTTGTTCACCAAAATTTGGAATGGGAACATTTTTGTTGGCCTGGCCCATTTATTTTCCAACACACCTAGCAATCACTGAAAAATGTATTTTCTATTGTTACTAATACATTTATATCATCTGACAAAAATGTATAATACAATACATAGAAACAATGCGAACAAACAAATAAACCCACTTTTCAATGGACTAGGCTGCCAACTGTTGTTTGAACATTTCTTCCGTGGAATCACGCTCAGTCAAAATGGTTGTCCAACACTCACGTAGTTTGTCTATTTTGTTAACAAAATGTGAAATTAAAAGACGTGCACTTGTATCCTAGTAGTAATAGCCAAGTATGTAATGACCGTTACATGTTACACTGGCACATGTTGTATCCTTGTAGTAACAGCCAAGTATGTAATGACCATTACATGTTACACTGGCACATGTTGTATCCTTGTAGTAACAGCCAAGTATGTAATGACCTTTACATGTTACACTGGCACATGTTGTATCCTTGTAGTAACAGCCAAGTATGTAATGACCTTTACATGTTACACTGGCACATGTTGTATCCTTGTAGTAACAGCCAAGTTTGTAGTAGTATTTATCAATATGCAACATTATCTTTAGTTGTTCTGTTTTCCTTATGTCAAATGACACCTTAACAATGGACATCGTATATGTCAACGAATATACTCACACAAGCATTATGCTAATACTTTTGTGTTGTGTTATTTTAACTAGACACTGTAGAATTTGGATGCTACAAATATGTTTTCGCATTATATCTGGTCACAATATGTCAGCGACATACTTGCATAATTACGAGATGATATATCAAAACATAAATTTTAATCTACATAGGAACACAGGGACCTAAGTAGCCACAAGATTAGTTATAATTTATTTTAATATATTATGTGTAGCAAGTCCACAACAAACACATAAATTAATTATATTAATCCCGCTTTCAGAGATATTAAAGTTTTGTTGTGTACTAACATATTATTGCAGCATTCATAATAATAATAAGACAAAACATGAATGGCACCAAGCAAGACAAAATAGAGATCAGGAAATGGGAGACACTGGAGCCATTCTGCTTATAGTACAGAAGTAACTGTACTAAGTATAAGCTCGGGACATGGCATCGGTGTTTTTCGAAGATTTGTAACAGCCTGATCCCTCACAGTTGACCAACTACGGGTTGGTAGCGACACCTCAAAGGAGAATGATATCGGCCCCTATGCCCCGGCTTTCCAAACCGGTGTGGTCATGCATACCACGCAATATGTAATCCTATCAATGTTGGCGCACATCAAGTCACAACCAGTATAGACAATTTACCTGCTTTTACACCCTGGCAGACACAGAGAGGCTAATTTGTCGTGTGAACTTCGACTTTAATAAAATGTTAAATATTTATATCTAGTAAAGTATGATATTAAAATGTTGGCTATATGTTATAGATGAATTATAATAATGCTGCTTTTGGGGCTTGGCACCATTCATCAAAAAACAAAACGTAGAGAAACATTAATTCCATGTTATTCATTTACTTTTCAGGTTTTGAAAATGGCCTAGTAACATTGAAATTAATTTTTGCAAGACAAAAGAGAGAATCAGGAAGTGGGAGACACTGGAGTCGTACTGCCTATGATACAGAGCTAACTGTACCAATGACCGGCTCGGGATCTCGCATCGGTTGCTCCTTACAACACTACCCTGGAGAGTAGTGTCACAGCCTTATCTCTCACAGCTGACCCACACCGTGTGGAAGTACCCTGCAGGGGAGAGAAATATCGGATCCCGGGCCATCCGGCTTTCCCATAACCGGTTTGATATATCCCTATATATTGAGCACGTCAAGCTGCAATTAACATATAACATTTACCTGCTTTTAAACCCTGCCAGACACAAACCGGCGGATTTGTGGTGTGAACTTCAACTTTAATTAATCCTGCATATCTACACCTAGTGAAGTTATTGATTCGTAAGAACGGTACTAAAACGTTGGTGATATGTTATGTTACATGATATGATGCAGTAAACTTATGCATATGCGGCGTAAATAATATTACTAATCTATTATATGCATTCTGATCTATGCTCTGTGACGGAAGTGAACAACTCCAAGATGGCGGACAGAGTGCCAGCGCCGATTGATCGATTGTTTATTTTAGATCAACAATGTTAAGACATTGTTATCATGCGTGCAACACATACGTGTATATAATCACAATAACATGGAAATAGTATTACTATTACATATATTCTGATCTATGCAGATTCATGGACAGTCTTGTTATTAGAATAGGTGAATCACAAGATGGCGCACTCAATGTCGGCGCCGATTAATTGTTTGTAAGATCAACAGTGTGAAGAAATTGTTATCATATGTGCAACACAAACGTGCATGTATACGCAATAACATGACAATAAATACTATAGATAATAGGTTTTCATATACACATTATATGCTTGATCAAGTGTTTTAAATGCTACAACGATCCAGTGGCCCCGTGCCGTACGTATCATAAAAACGGTTCAACTACGGTACAGTACAGTGCAGTACAGTTCAGTACAGTACAGTACAGTACAGTACAGCGTAGTACAGTAATGACGGTGAATTGGAAACGCGGAGTGTTGAAGTGAGAACATGTTTCTAATTATAAATGATTACGTCTTAAATAGCCGCGGTTGGCTATGGCCAGTTTACTCCCCCGTGGTGCGTTTCGTTACTAAATGTTTCAACTATTACATATAATTGTGTGGTAAGTAACGATACAATAAGATTTATTTCTAATACTTTGATAATTGCATAATAACCTAATTAATCGAACATGCGTATGTATATCTGGCAAGATGTTCAATAGACATCTCAATATAGTGCGTGTGTATAAATATGTCTGGCTGTCTGTATGTATATGTGTTTCTGTCTGACTGTCTGTCTGTGCGTCTGAATAACTATGTGTCTGCTTTGTCCTTAATCTCGCGCGTGTTAATCTAAATATCACGACATCTATTAACCAACCTTCCACAGTGCGTGGTTCTGCGCCAACCATCCGCGAAATGCAAACCCTGCTAGACGTCTGTTTTGTCCGACTATCTGGCGATGTTACAATACGCACTAATCCCAGTTTAACTGGAACTGGTTCACCAGAAGAACGATTTTGCTTTGCACAAACATGGCAACTGCGCTCCTTCTACATTAGTACTGGCGACTGTTTAACACTGGTCGGTCAACATACAACTGCCACGCCTTTACAAATTGTCAGGTGCATTGACAAAAGAGCCCGCTCGGCAGGGTTTGTTACGTAATAGAAGCTAAATTGGATAACTCCGTGTTGGCAAGCGCGTAACATTGGTTGGCTCCATCCCTATAGTATGTTACGCTAAATTTATATTTTGATACCCCCACCCGTTTGTAATGCTTCATAACACTGACCTGCTTATCCCCTAAAAGGACATTCTTTTAAAAAAAGGCCCTAGGGCTATCTATCATGGTACATAAGAACTAGAATAAAGAATAAAGTACAAGATCAAATGATAAATTACTAGAATAAAGTACATGTTTAACTAACAATAAACAATAATACATAAATTGTTCAAGTTTAGACCTACTTTTAGTAGGTATGATTTCTGATAGGGGGAGGGGCGCAGGCGACAGCTGTGCGAGTGGTCGTGCCAGACTGTCAAACGGAGCTCGAGTCTTTCTAAACCTATTTCGGTTTCTAAAATTGGGCAATCTCGTTCACCCTACTTTGCCTGTTTGTTTCGTAAGAGACCACACATGTGGTATACTTTATAACATGGGCGTTCCATTACCTACTGCAACAACCGTTGGTCATGAAGTGAGAGATGTGAAACAATGATATTGATTTTCATACAATGAAAATTACCTTTCAATAGTCAAATGAATAACATATCGGATGTGACCGAAAATTAATTTCTTTGATTAAAAAAAGCTAATTATTCAAATCGTTCTCAAAACCTACAATTTTATTGGTAAAAAAATACGTCAACAGAAAAGAAATATGCATGTTCTGAATTGAGTCCAAGCAAATTTTAGATACCAAAAAGATGAAAGCGTCGCCTTTCTGTTAAGCACCAATTTTGCATCAGTAAGAACATCAGTTATTTTAAACAACTGCTGGAGCTGAACAAGAATCAAAATTCCATCATGAAATCCTACATGGAAGTCAAATGCCACACACAACTCTACTCACGGAGCGCAAGAAGCCAGCTTCATTGTTAACAGAACAAACATGAAAACAACAAAATGTTCACACCAACCTGAAACACATTCTGTTAGCATTGTCAACAGTAAATGTCAAAGGGTTTGTGTCAACTCAAACACAATGTGTGGCATTGGTACTGTGCACAATCCACCAGGGGGTAGTATTCACCCGAGACGCATCGCATAGAATTAGTTTCAGTTATGTTTTATAAATGAATTGAACCGGGGTAAACCATGTGATTGTGTGCATGAACGACTGTCCGTGTTCACAAGATATTATTCTTTGTTATTCAAGTTTAGACAATACAGCATCCGTGACATTTTACATCATGCATCGGGAGTTAAAATGACATTTGTTTTCCGATCGATGTGTTCGGTACAGTTTTGGTTCGCTGCAAGTTGGTAACAGGCACGTACATACAAGCACAAGCATGCACTGGCGCGCACGGGCACGCACGGGCTCGCATGGGCACGCACGGGCACGCACGGGCACGCACGGGCACGCACGGGCACGCACGGGCACGCACGGGCACGCACGGGCACGCACGGGCACGCACGGGCACGCACGGGCACGCACAGATACGCGCAGGCCCGCGCATGCACGCACAGACAGATACAGATATGCAGAGACGCGCACCGATATGAACAGACACGCGCAGACTCGTGCACACAAGCACGCATTCGCGCGCGCGCACACACACACACACACACACACACACACACACACACACACACACACACACACACACACACACACACACACACACACACACACACACACACACACACACACACACACACACATACACACACACACAAACAAACAAACACAGAGTACAATCTTACACAATTAATGCTCTTTAATATCAAACTGGCGCGCTGTATAAGTGCATACGTACATGCACAAAGAACGTTGTATAATAGCCGGTTGTTGCATATAACGCGATTTTCCAAAGCAATGAACGGACGAGTTTGAATTGATCAAACAATGACGTCGCCTCAACGTTCCCGTGTGATTACATTCTTCAATCACGACACACGCTGTTTCTGTGTACAAACTCACGCATCCACCTGTATACACGCACACACACACACACACACACACACACACACACACACACACACACACACACACACACACACACACACACACACACACACACACACACACACACACACACATGCACCCAACCTTCCTACGAATGAGCCATCTAAATTCAGACTCTACGTGTTATAGTAGATCACCCAGGACAAGTCGGCGGGAATAGAACTCGGAAGCCGGGGACATGGAACTGGGAGCAGTAGGACTGTGATAGGAGATCGACGCCCGGGAACGGGAACGGGAACGAGGCGACTGAGGAAGAGAACCGGGATCTGAAGTCGTGGAGCAGAACGGGAAAACGGATCCGGGAACTGTGGCTGTGGGGTGGAGCCTAAGGTTGAAGCTGGATGCCGGGGACGGGGGCCATGGACGGGTACGGATGTGGTGGGATGGGGACAGGGACGGGTACGGAGGTGGTGGGATGGGGACAGGTACGGGTATGGAGGTGGTGGGATGGGGACTGGGACGGGTACGGAAGTGGTGGGATGGGGATAAGGACGGGTATGGACGTGGTGGGATGAGGACAGGGACGGGTACGGAGGTGGTGGGATGGGGACAGGGACGGGTACGGAGGTGGTGGGATGGGGACAGGGACGGGTATGGACGTGGTGGGATGGGGACAGGGACGGGTACGGAGGTGGTGGGATGGGGACAGGGATCAGCAGCTATTGAAACCGAGGGGAGGAGTCACAGTTGGAGTGAAGAAACCGGGACAAGGGCCGGGTGAAAGACAAACGCACGACCGGAAGTCACAGGCCTGGGCCGGTGGTCGTTGGCGGGTGCCAGTGGCTGGCGACTGGCCAGGGATCAGGGAATTTTAACAAGAATAATGTGCACTAGATTGGTTTGAATGATTTACATAAGGGGATCTGATAAAGGAAGCCGGATAATGGACCTATAATACCGTGGATCATGGATCTGGTACCGTGGACTTGGGATCGTTACCTGGGACCATGGACCTTGGAGAGTGGACTGTGGACTGTGGACCTGGGACTGTGGACTTGGGATGATGGACCTAGGACCGTGTACCTTGGACTATGAACTATAGATCTTGGACTGTGGACTTGTGACCGTGGATATGGATCCATGAACCTGGAAACACAGACCGTGGACCAGGGACTGTGGACCAGGACCATAGACAGTGGACCAGAGATCGAGACTGGGGTCCGTGTACGTGGGACCGTCAACCAGGGACCATGAACCTGGCATCGTGGACCTGGGGCCGCGGATAGTGGACTATGGACTTCGGACCTTGGACTTGGGACTGTGGACTTGGGACTGTGGACTTGGGACCGTGGACCTACGACTGGGGACTTCGGACCATGGACTTCGGACTGTGGACTTGTGACCATGGACCTGGGACTGCGGACGTGGGACCATGGATTTGGACAGTGGACCTGGAACTGTGAACTTGGGACCACGGTCTTGGGACCGTGGACCTTGGACCGTGGACGTGGGACCGTGAATTTGGGATCATAGGCTTTGGACTCTGGACCGTGGACTTGGAACCGTGTACTTGGGACTGTTGACTTGGGACCGTGAACCTGGGACTATGCACTTGGGACCGTGGACCGTGGATTTGGGACCGTGGTCCTTGGACCGTGGAATTGGGACCGTGGATCATTGACATCGGACCGTTGACATGGGACCGGGGTCCATTGACCTCGGACCGTTGACCAGGGACCAGGGATGGTTGACCGTTGACACGGGAGTGGGACCTTGGAGAGGAGACTGTACGGGAAATCTGGGGTTGAGGAAAGGGAAGTCAGGAGACAGTGGTCGGGATCGGGAATTGGGGGCAGGGAACCGCGCCCAATATTTTTGGTCAGACGTTACAATATACCTTGCAGCCATGAACTTCCCAAGCATTCAACAATCCCATAATCTATGTGTAGTTACAGACCTCCAGACAAACAGTTCATTCAGGCAGAATCTGTGTAATGGCGACAAGTTTGTACACGTCCGCCCGCGAACATACAAGTATAGGGATCTACACAAACAAACGGGCACAGGTGTCAACATATTCACAGATCCTGCGTGCAAATAGTGGTTACGCACAAATATACATATACCCAAATGTCTTACATGTCATGCGACACAGAGACAACGTTTAGAAAAAACGTAACTCGCCTAATAAGGTGAACGGTTTTTGGGTGTACAATCCACAACTGTATTGGACTGTGGTGACACCTAGCGACTGCATTATACAATCAACATACACATCTACATATACCCGCGAAGTCTGCTATATGATTATGTCCGTATCATTACAAACGCCCAGGTATGCATGACATTCACGCTGGCGCCGGGGCCTGGGAATCGTAGGCCGGACGGCGTAAATCGGGAGCCGAGGACAGGAGCCGGGAACCCAGTACTGTGACGGGGAGCCGAGAGCCGGGGGCAAGGAGAGCGAGGGGCTGGGTATGGAGGCGGAGGGTCGGGGACCTAGATCGGCAGCCAGGAGTCGGGGGCCGGAGCCACAGTTCGAGGGAAGGAACGGGTGGGCAACAGGGCACACAAACACACGCTCGACCGGAAGTGCGGGGCCTGGGATGGGTGTCGCTGGCGGGTGTCGATGACGGGGACCTGTCAGAGGAATCGTTGAGCAGTAGCGTGTGTAGATCGTATTAGATGATTTTGAATAAGTTATAAAAGAGGGTTTCTGAGGATCGGACAATGGGGGATCTAGGTTTCAGAAAATGGGGACCCAAAAATCGGTCGTCACGGACCGGAAATCATGGGCCGGGAAAGGAGATCGGGTGCAAAGACAGGGGGCGGGTATAGAGGGCGGGGACAGGGGGCGGGGACAGGAGGCGGGTGTCGAGACGGAGGTTGGAGGCTGGTGATCTGGAGTCGTGACGCGGATTTTTATATCAACGTACATGAGCCCCGACAACGAATGCCCAAGAGGTAATACGTAGACATGTCTTCAATGTAGTGTACTTATTATTATTATTATTTATTTCGCTAACCAGTTTTAGCATTTATGTATTTAATTTATCTTAGCGACTCTGAATGGACTTTTGTTTAGAGATACAGCGCTTTAAAAATATATGTATTATTATTATGGTTACTAGTTTTACTACTACTAGTTACTCCTCTTCATGCCCACTGACAAATAGGGCGGAACAAGACTCCTCCACCTCAATCTGTCAGCAGCTATCTTTGCTGCTGGGTCCCAGCTTAGATTTAGTTCTTTGAGTTCATTTTCTACACTCTTCCTCCAAGTGCTGTTTTGGAGATGCTGTCGTCTTTCTTTCTCAGGATATGGCCGATCCATCTCCATCTTCTTGTGGCGAGTATGTTTTTCATATTGTTTTGTCTGGTAATTTTGAGCAGTTGCTAGTTGGAGATTTTTTGTGGCCAGAAAACAGTAATTATATTTCGAAGGCATTTCGTGTGAAAGGTAGAAAGGTGTTTAAGGTCAAGTTCTGTCATACACCATCATTCTGAGCCACACAGAAGACACAGCTGTGGTATAGTCTCTGCTTTGTTCTTCTAGAATATATTGTTGATCGCCAAACATGTTTCAGTCAGAAGAAAGCACATGTGGCCTTGTTCATACGATTCTTGATGTCAACATCGGCCCCTCTATCTTTGCATACTAAGCTTCCCAGATAGGTGAAGGTGTCTGTGGTTTGCAGTTCTTCATGATCGAGATAGATCAATAACGTATTTATCTTATTTATTCCCATCAACTTGGATTTCTTTTTATTATTTATTCTTAGTCCTAATTTTTGGCTGGTGTCTTTGAGTGCGTTTGTCGTTTCCTGCATGTCATGTCGCGTATGAGACAGGAGCGCTACGTCATCTGTGAAGTCGAGGTCATCGAGAAATGAGAACATTGTCCTTCGTATCCCTCTTGTTGGTCCTTCTGTTGTTTTCGTCATAATCCAGTCTATGACCAGGTTGAATAGGACTGCTGACATCACACATCCTTGCGTGATCCCTGACTTGACCTTGAATGCAATATCTGACTGTCCCATGGTGCATGTATAGTTCTAGTAGAAAAGCTAAGTTGCAAAATATGTAATGGAAGTCTATATCCAAGTAGTATCCTCCATAGGCTGTCTCTGTGAATGGTATCCAAAGCTTTTTCAAAGTCTACAAAGTTTATATACAGTTCTCTCTGCCATTCCGTGCACTGCTCGATGATATTTCTGAGAGTTAAAATGTGGTCTATACATCCTCTTCCTTTTCCGGAATCCAGCATGCACCTTTCTTAGCACCTTGTCTACAGCCGCTACCAACTGTATTGGACTGTGGTGACACCTAGCGATTGCATTATACAATCAGCATACAGGAGTCTACATGTACCCGCGAAGTCAGCTATATGATTATGTCCGAATAATTACAAACGTCCAGGTAAGCAAGACATTCACACTGGCGTAGGCCGGAGGGTGTAGATTGTGAGCCGAGGACAGGAGCCGGGAACCGAGGACTGGAACGAGGAGCCGAAAGCTGGGGACAAGGGGAGCGAGGGGGCTGGGTACGGAGGCGGAGGGTCGGGGACCGAGATCGTGTCGGAGTCAGGAGTCGGGGGTTGGAGCCACAGTTCGAGGGAAGGAACCGGTAGAGCACAGGACACACAAACACACGCTCGACCGGAAGTGCGGGGCCTGGGGTGGGGGTCGCTGGCGGGTGTCGATGACGGGACCTGTCAGAGGAATCGGTGAGCAGTAGCGAGTGTAGATCGTATTAGATACTATTTAACAAGTTATACAAGGGGATTTCTGAGGATCGGAGAACGGGGGACGAGGCCTAGGTTTCAGGGAATGGGGACCCAAGAATCGGTCGTCAAGAACCGGGAGTCATGGGCAGGGAAAGGAGATCGGGGGCGGGGACAGGGGGCGGGGACAGGAGGCGGGGACAGGGGGTGTGGACAGGAGGCGGGAACAGGAGGCGGGGACAGGAGTCGGTGTCGGGACGGAGGCCGGAGACTGGGGATGTGGAGTGGTGACGCGGATTTTTATATCAGCTTACATGAGCCCCGACAACGAATGCCTACGAGGTAATACGTAACCATGTCTTCAATGTAAAGTACTTATTGTTATTTATTTAGCTAACCAGTTTTAGCATTTACGTATTTCATTTATTTTAGCGCCTCTGAATGGACTTTTGTCTATAGAGATACAGCGCTTTATAAATATATTTATTATTATTATGATTATTAAGATTATGGTGATGACGATTATTACTATTATTATTATTATTAGTAGTAGTAGTAGTAGTAATAGTAGTAATAGTAGTAATAGTAGTAGTATTCAACGTTATTCTGGCCGTAAACTGGGAACGGGGATCATAAAATGTGGTCCGTTACTCCGTGGACCAGGGATCGGTGACCTGGGAGATGGGGTCGGGGACCAGGGACTGTGGGGTGTGGACCTGGTACTCACATCATACCTCACCATTTGTACGTGTCTTTCGAAGGCGAGAAGTTGATATTCGGCGTATGTACAAACGCTACATTATTACACGCTGGCATAAAGCCCATCGCCTGACGGGATGCCTTCGTAGATGACAGGTATGGTAGTAATAGTTACCAAATGTTAGAAAACACTCAGCATCGTTACACAGACACCACCGCGCGTTCGCAGGTACTCGTTGTTGAGATAATGTGGTAATATTTATATTGCTATGCTATTGGCATGATAGTCAGGGAGCACGTGTGATCCCGTGGGAATTTAATGGTGAATGCAAAACTATTAGTCTAGTTGTCTAAAGGCATAGACGGAATCGGGGGTCCTGGGGGCTCGTGTCCCGCCTAGACCTTTTTGGAATTTGACCGCGCTGTGCTTGAGTGACGTGTCCCCTAGATCAATGCTCAACAGCATCCCCACCCTCGTCTCCCGAGGTCATGATCCGCGACAGCGCGATGAGTCTTGCCGAAGCTCCGGCTCTGACAACCCAATATGAATTTGGTTCGGAAGCCATTGGAGGTTTTTGTCTGGCCTCAGGGGTGCAAATGGAGGGTTTTGGGAACCCCTAGACTACACTCTCTAGATGCGCCCCTGAAAGTGGACCCCAATGAACAGGAAAACACTTGTCGGCAGTCTGGGAATGTGTTCTATCATTTTTATGAGTGGTTAAAAATGCTTCGGAGTCGCTCCACCTGCATATAATATATTTTAATGTTAGTAATTATAACAAATCTATTTTGACATTGAAAAAAAGCAGATCAGTTGATTTTTATTAAAATATATTGTCGAAAAATCCATGTTTTTTCGTTATAAATACCTAATTCATAAAACAAATTGTGCAATTTATTACAAATATCTCTGTAGCTGTGTGGAGAATGTCATACCGAATAAAACATTCTAAACGTCCTGTCGTGACATTTATATTACCCGACATATGTTAAAGGCAAAGCT
The DNA here is from genome assembly GCA_020002185.1 of Paraescarpia echinospica. NCBI lineage: Eukaryota > Metazoa > Annelida > Polychaeta > Sabellida > Siboglinidae > Paraescarpia > Paraescarpia echinospica. The sequence goes on along the minus strand of CM034544.1, from coordinate 16,980,092 downwards.
AATAAATTACATTTCTGTAAATGGCCGCCAAAGACTGAACAACGAGATTTACTTACTCCATCATAGATTGTACTTACTCCATCACAGATTGTACTTACTCCATCATAGATTGTACTTACTCCATCATAGATTGTACTTACTCCATCATAGATTGTACTTATTACTTCATCTTATATTTCCTTACCTGTCCTCTTCGAGCCTTGTGGTCAATAAGGGTGCTGTGCAATTCTGTCATCTTCCTCTGTTATTGGTGTCTTACTTTGCCCCGTGTTGTCCATCCCCGTCGGAATCGTTCGCGTTTTCCACAGTGGATTGCATGTTTTTTGGGACGACCCACTTTTTTCGTTCCTTTGGGCGTCCACGTCAGTGCTGTCAGGCAGTGGTTGTTGTCGTTCTTCCTATGTTCGTGTCCGATCCATGTCCATCTTCTTCTTTGTACATCTGTACTGATCCTCTCTTCTGTGGTAATTTTCTGATGTCTTTGTTTGAGATTACTGCCCGCCATCTAATTCTGATAGTCCTTCTTAGACAGTTAGTTACTTGAAAACTGTCATATCATAGCAATGAGTGAATGACACTGACAACAATAATACCCCAATATGGCCGACACACACATATACTGATGGGGGCATACGTTTACGTGCGTCTAATCGTTTTTTGTCGTTTTAACAAAAAACCTGATCCATATTTTCAGCAAGATATCTCTGGTTTTAAATCTCAAATACATATACAATCAAATTTCTGCAATAAACTAATAGAAAAGTTGTTCTGAGCGAAGTACTTACGGAAATAGACTGGCGGAATCCAACAATTTCGCAAAAGACGCCTGCGCCAAAAATCGTGCGTTCTACCTGCGCTATGTAAATCACTCTATGGACAGAACGTGTCACCGTCCGTTAGTATCATGAATCAGTGCGAGATCAGACAGTGTATAGCAAGTTTAATATTACGTAATACTTTCAAAGTTGGTAAAAGTCATTTGTAAACAATTACACCATTTGGCTGACATTAATATGCCACCCACAGAGGCTGTGACTGTATACACGGAGAGCACACTACCGGGTACATTTTACAAACGCAAGTATTTTGAATGTTTCAAGTAGTAAAAGCACTCTGAATCATTTACAAAACTGTTCCCGTGGAGAGAACCAAATACACGAAGATAGTTTTATCTTTAATTTCACCTCCCGAAAATAACATATTTGATGCATATTTCCTGTCCGTTGTCGCGCTTACATTTATCCGGGCGTTAAATTGTATCCGGGTGATGTTTATGTGCATGTGTAAGGCATAATATTTGGCAGCAGTAGATCACGTAGTGATAAATAATATCCAGTAGTTAAATCTGTTTAGTTTGTTGTCGTAATACGAGCATTATAGCTAGAGTACATAATTATAATTTGCTGTTTCAGATTTGTGACCAAGTATAAGAGTAGGGTAGGGTGGGGTAAGAAGCCCCCTCGAGGTAAGACGCCCCCAAGGGTATTTCAATATTTCGATCGTTCGCTGCCTGTCTCTGGTGGATGAAAACAATGCTGCCACCTAGCATTCATTGCGTCCGAACGCACAAGAACGCTAAAAGAACGGTGAGTAACAAAAAGTGAATTTGAAGTTTTTAGGCTTGTTTGATGTTAACATTTTACATACTAGATGTATGATTATGAGACAGAGATTACGTGCGATATCAAATAGTTGTTATATTATGCATCGTTTATGTCAGTAGTTTCAATTATTACCATGCAAAACGGGCGATAATTGAAGGTAATTTGACCATCGGCACATGTCCGCATGAAACCTATTGGGGGCAAGACGCCCCCAACGATGTGGGGCAAGACGCCCCGGGGGGCTTCTTGCCCCTTGAGGGGCTTCTTACCCCACGTTTTTAATTGTTTGTTTTACACATGTAACATAGGCAAACGTGCAAGGCCTAGCCTTAGAGCTACAATTAAATATTATTTTATTTATAGTATTTGTATATTATGTTTTATATCATTCTATGTTACCAATTGCATTATATTATGACGTAATTTTTATATTAATTGTCCTATTTTATTGTCCATGTATTTGCAATTATGTATATATTGCTTTTTTATTCCTGTATTTTTTCCATAATTTTTGTATAAGCACAGGGCTACAGTGAAAAACTGTATTTTAATCTGAATGTACTAGCCTACCCTGTATAAATACTTTTAAACAAAATAAATAAATAAACCAATAAATAAATATATAAATAAATAGGCATAAATAAATAAATAATAAATACGGCATGTGTTTGATTGCAAATTTGCAATAGGCCTATGACAGATTGAACATCTACTGACTAATATTTTCTTCTGTAGAAGTGGTCCGCACGTACAAGCACAAGTCGGAACGGGTGCCTATGGGGACGATGTGTTGAAGGAGACACTGGCAGCGCTGGAGAATCAGCCTATGAAGGCTGTCAGTCGGCGTTTTGGCATCCCGGCCAGGACGCTGCGAAGACACCGCGACAAGAAAGTCGCCACTGTGGGATCCCTATCTCTCGGCCCAAGGCAACCAGTACTATCGGCTGACGTGGAACGCACGCTGCGCGAACACATCGCGTATATGGAGAAGTGCCTGTACGGCTTGACGACCGTGGACGTCAGGCGCCTCGCGTACGATCTCGCGGTGAAGCTTGGGCTTGCGCACACGTTCAACGCCGAAACAAAGATGGCCGGCCGAGACTGGCTTCACGGCTTCTTCAAGCGCCACCCTGACCTGGCTATTCGGCAGCCTCAGGGTACGAACATCGCAAGGGCTGTCGGTTTCAATCGCCCTAAAGTGCAATTGTCCACTGCTGGGCCGACACCGTCCACTGCTGGGCCGACACCGCCCCCTGCTGGCCCGCCAACGACCGCGTCCGCAGGAGTGTCGACCGTTAAGGAGTTGATAAAGCAGCTATCTCCGTTGCCAAAGATATCGCGTCCACGTGAAAGATAGCGTATTGCGGACTGTGCCACTGTTCTGACATCGACGCCGCATAAGAACAAGTTGGCTATGCAGCAGGCGAAGAAAGAACGCATACCCAAGCTCAAGAAGAAGTCCCTGGCGACAGGAGTGAAGAGACACACGGCAAAGAAAAGGCGCGTGAGCTCCAGTAGCGAGGAGGACGAATGGCCCTGCATTATCTGCGGAGAGCCATTCAAAGATAGCAGATCACGATAGGTGTGCGTCCAATGTCAACTGTGCAAGAAATGGGCCCACGAAGATTGCACCGCGGGACAGGCCTTTCTCACGTGTCCCAACTGTGAATCGGAGAGCGATTGACTGTGCATTATGTGCCATCTGTTCATCTGTTGCCTGATGTCGTTTAATATGCTTTAATAAATTTCGTATTTCTTATTTGAAATTATTCAACGCATTTTGCAGATTAAATTTAAGTTTGTTTCACCACAATTTCTCATTGGGGCAAGACGCCCCCTGGGGGCCGGTTGCCCCACACTAAAGCGTCTTGCCCCACGTATGGGGCAAGACGCCTCCTTTGGAAAAACATTTTAATTGACGATCATAACAGTTAGTGCCGTCAGATGACAGAATGCCTTTGGTGAAACATGGAATAGGCACCCCGCAACCGTGTGCAAGCGCAAAAACCTCAACATTTTCACTGTATGCTTAAATATGCCCATTTTCCCTTAAGGGGGCTCCATGCCCCACCCTACCCTATGTCACGTGACGTGTGCGTGGAGAGGAAACTGTTTTACGACAGAAATTGTTTATGTCTGTGGGAAGCAAGCATTTTATAATACGTATATATGTATACATATATGTAAATATATATATACATATAAACATACATAACGCCCGCATAAATTAAAACGCGACAGTCGTAGTTGGTGCTAGATGCATTCCCTAGATACGCGCACGCGCAGAAACGTCACCCGGATATTATTTAACGCCCGGATAAATGTAAGCGCGACACCGTCAAACAACACGGCAAGCATGGGCGACGTGAATGCATCAACCCTTCGGGGCGCCCGGCATCCAGTCCCCGTAGGGCCGCAGGTCCTGTCCGGGCCGCTGTTTTTTCCGACAAAAAGAAGAGGTAATCTTAGGGTTGTATTTTCATTTGATATTTAAGCCTACTAGCTACTAGCGCCATCGAAACACAGCAGGCTGCGTTCACCATCAAACTCTGGATGACAACAGTAACTAGCCCATATCATAGCAAAACAAAAAAAAACAATTAACTACAATATACGTGTTTTACTGTATATTACTGGACATTTTTGTGTAAAGCAAACGTCTGCACAGGGTGATGAGTTCATCATGCAAGTCTGATATGCTCGCAGATATGCTTTTGAGAATTACGAAGCTGAACAATTCGCACGCCACAATTTCCAAATCATTAGAGTCGATGGTTTTCTTGTTTAAATGGCATAACTGTTCACTGATGTCGAGTAGAGTGGGCAACAACCCTAAAACAACTGTCGCCTCGCTGTTGAATAAATGGTTGTCGATGTCGGGGAGAGTGGGCAACAACCCTAGAACAACTGTCGCCTCGCTGTTGAATATGTTGTAGTCGATGTCGAGTAGAGTGGGCAACAACCCTAGAACAACTGTCGCATCGCTGTTGAATATGTTGTTGTCGATGTCGGGGAGAGTGGGCAACAACCCTAGAACAACTGTCGCCTCGCTGTTGAATATGTTGTTGTTGATGTCGGGGAGAGTGGGCAACAACCCTAGAACAACTGTCGCCTCGCTGTTGAATATGTTGTTGTTGATGTCGGAGAGAGTGGGCAACAACCCTAGAACAACTGTCGCCTCGCTGTTGAATATGTTGTTGTCGATGTCGGGGAGAGTGGGCAACAACCCTAGAACAACTGTCGCATCGCTGTTGAATATGTTGTTGTTGATGTCGGGGAGAGTGGGCAACAACCCTAGAACAACTGTCGCCTCGCTGTTGAATATGTTGTTGTTGATGTCGGAGAGAGTGGGCAACAACCCTAGAACAACTGTCGCCTCGCTGTTGAATATGCTATCTATACACTTTCTATTTGTCACTTATGTGAAATTAATCGGTCAATGGAATTTAGTGATAGTACAATAACATAAATTTAACCCGTGGTAAAGCCGGTTATTTATATAATATGATATTATAAATACGTTAACTTGGCATCATTTAAGTTCATCTTCTAACTCGCAACGTTCTATGTCCATTCGCGTCTTTAGATCGTTGGCCTCTATAATCAACCATTTCAATTGGTCACATATTAAAAAACGATAGTTATTTAGAGTTATTTATTTACATGTTTGCAATAGTTTCTGCTTTCCTGCAGGACTTTTGTCATGCCTGAGAGAATTCAGTGATAATCACCTCACCATATTGCTCCAATGTAAACAAGTAGATGATCAACATACTGTGATGGTAATAACCAGTGTTCGACGTTTACCCCAGAAAGGTCCGAGTCATCTGGACCAGAAACTCGAAAGAGTTACTGGTCAGGCAGCAAAGCTACTGGTCCGCTTTTTAGCAGTGGCACAATGCGCGAGCGCAAACGGCCTGCTAAACAATAGGCCTTAAAGAAAAAGTATACAGTTCTAGTTGTTTCCAGCGGTCGGCGACGTTCTATTAACTGACCAGTCTGTATTCTTGTGGTTACAATGTAATGGTCTTATAAGGTTTCATTCAACTAGTCAGCCGTTTTCAGAACATTATTGCCAAGCCGACCTTTTTATGCTGGCACTGAAGGTGGTCACTGCCATGGTGTTTGTCGTCCTCAGTGGTTCTTTTACGTCCCAAATTGCGACGAGACCGTCATTATCGGGATCTCCGAATCACGAAGGATACACAGTCCCCAATGTTGAGAGCCAGGTTTTTACACCAAATATCATGCCTTCCCTGTCCGGGTTTCAGTCCTGGTCCAGTGTATTGCCAGCTGATAATAATTTAATACATATGTCAGATAGGGGTTATGCTGCTGATATATACGCTTATAAACTGATTTGATATATTACCATTCTGATAATGAAATTATTTTTCTACATTCGCTAAAATAATTATGAACAACATTGGAAATTGTCCTCAATTCGACTTAATTGAAACAGGTGGCACACACTGACAGTCAACCATTCATTAGCCATCTGTGAGGAAAGATCCTTAAGAATCACATTCATGGCCTGCGGCAACAGCAGAGAAATCACCACTGCAAGAGTAGGCCATAACTAATGTCATACATGTCAGAGTCGCTGTCATCAGCACGATCGGATGGGTTAACTCCATCACTTGGACCAGCAGAAGTGGCTTCCAACTGGTCCATGTCTTCTTCTCTTTGGTTTTCACCAAGTGCTTCGACCAGAACCTAAAGAGTCCCACAGTGGCGCGGGAACGAAAGTCATGGCTACCAGAACTTCATCACCACTGAAACATTTTCGCCGCCGCGCCGCTGTAATTTCAGCTACTCCGCTGTCTCGGCTATGAACTCATGACATCCGAATACGGGGGGGGGGGGGGGGGGGGGGTGACAGTGCTGTTGATTGAAATTTTGTGTTAGCTTTTCTTCGCTATCTCGGCTGAAATGATGACATCGGAAGGGGTTGCTTTGGACAATTTGTTTGCCGCCGCGCCGCCTATTACTGGGAGGGGGGGGGGCACAAAACCATATATCTATCCTCCAATTGCACACACCTTTTACAGTCAACAAAATACATATTAATACATGTCCACCCGCCATTGACGCTCACCACAAAAACATTCACGCTTACATTTCATAGGGGGAGGCAGAACGATATATATGCCCCCCCGGAGAAATTCCAGAGGGGGCAGCTGCCCCCCTTGCCCCCCTGTTCCCACGCCTGTGGAGCCACATTCTTCTGGGTCCTGGTCGTGTGGTCTTCTGACTTCTTAGATGATGTGTTCCATTCGTGGATTCTGCAGCCAGGTCTCACGGAAATGTCGATGACGCTTTGTCAGAGTTTTCCGCATTTTTCTAACAGTTTCCCCGGCAGATTTTGGCATCGGCGGCATTTTCCAATAAATACGAAGTGCATAGTCTATTTGGATAGTGAGTAAATTACCGTACGCTCGTTTCAGGAGCTTATTCAACTATAAAAATAATATAACGTGTGCGTTTTGTGAGCGCCCGTCCCACGACAAAGGAAATTGGGCTATACTCAGCGTAAGAACGCATTTTTATTAACAGTTTTTTGTTGCAAACAGCGACTTCTGGTGGCCAGTTTTAACGACAAGCTGATGTATACTGCTATAAAACGGTGTAATGTCCCCGGAAAAGTAGGCAGTCACACGGACCAGTAACTCGGAAAAGCTACTGTCTTGACGGCAAAGTAAGTAGTCACTGACGACCGGCTAGCGTATATTTCGAACACTGGTAATAACCGATGCCATTGATTTGTTGCTCACCGAGGGGGCTAGACTTACGTGCTTATGATATATGAGAAGTAGATTGCTGCCCTGATGGAAAACCCTCGCGCCGATGCCAACAGTTCTGATGCCAATGCAAGGAGTATAGTAAACAAAAGAAATGAACTAAACATTATGGTAGAAGATATTGACCCTCATATAATAGGTATAACCGAATCCTGGACCACCACCGATATATCAGATGCTGAATTGGGACTGACAGGATATGTAATGTTTAGAAAAGATAGAATAGGAAGAAAGGGAGGTGGAGTTATTTTATATATTAAAGAATCTATTCAGGCTTATGAAATAAAATTAGAAAGAGAAGCAGATTGCGAAGAAGCTGTTTGGTGTAACATAGTTACAGGAAACTCAACGTTAACGGTTGGATTAGTTTATCGAAGTCTAAACATAAGCATAGAAGAGAATCAAAAAATACAAAACGCTATAAGGGAAGTAAGCAAACGGGACTGTATTATTATGGGGGATTTTAACCACGGGCATATACAATGGAAATCTCTACAGAGTATGGGGAGTGAGGACCACAAGTTTTTAGTTTTAGTTCAAGATACATTCCTTTCTCAACATGTGCTAGAACCAACCAGGGGTGAGAATGTGTTAGACTTAGTTTTGTCCTCACAGAATGAATTAGTTGACAATGTCAAGATATGTGAGCCACTGGGGAGTAGCGATCACAACCAGATACATTTTACCATCAAAGTAAAATCAGAAAGGAATAGTAAAAAGCAGTATAGGAGAAATTTCCACAAAGGAAGGTATAAGGACATGAGGAAATATTTAGCAAAGATAGACTGGAATAACACACTGAAAAATAAGACGGCAACAGAATGCTGGAATATATTAAAGAGTGAAATTAAGTGCATAGTCAATAAATTTGTACCCTTCAAAAAACAAGGAAAACGGTCCAAAACGAAACACCTATCGAAAGAAGCCATTAGAAAAATTAAGTATAAACAAATGATGTGGAAGTCATATAGATGTACTGGAAATGATGAAGACTACAACAGTTATAAAGAAGCACTTAACCAAGCTACAGCTGAAATTAGAAAGTCAAAAAGAAGCTATGAACAACAATTAGCTAGTAATATAAAACATGACAGCAAGAGTTTGTATGCGTATGTTCGAAGCAAACAGAAAGTTCGAGATAAGGTCGGTCCTCTAGAAGATAGTGCTGGAAATATAATATCAGAGGGATTCTTAATGGCAGATGACCTGAATGAGTACTTTAGTTCAGTGTTTTCCAGGGAAGATATTAGTTCACTGCCAGTACCAGAGGCTAAGTTCAAGGGGGCAGATTCAGACTATTTAGGACAATTAATTGTAACCCCGGAAATGGTAGGTAAGAAAATAAGGGCTATGAAGGATAATAAATCACCTGGAGTGGATGGTATTCCACCCAAACTACTATTGGAAATTGTAAAACAAATTAGCATACCGCTTGCAACAGTTTTCAACTTGTCATTAGAAGAGGGAGTGGTTCCTTTAGAATGGAAAGAAGCAAACATTATACCGTTATTCAAAAAAGGTTCGAGAAACAAGTCAGAGAACTATAGACCAGTGAGTTTAACATCAGTGACTTGTAAATTATTAGAAAGACTAATTAAAGATCACATGGTGGATTTTCTTGTTAAACAAAACTTGATTAACCCATCTCAACATGTTTTTTTTAAAGCGAGGTCATGCTTAACAAATATGTTATGTTTTTTGGAAGACATCACTAAGTGGGTAGATGAGGGATCACCAGTAGATATCGTCTACTTAGATTTTCAAAAAGCTTTCGACAAAGTACCACATCAAAGATTACTGCTTAAACTAAAGGCCAATGGCATAGGAAATGGTATAATAAACTGGATAGAACAATGGCTGATTGACAGAAGACAACGCGTAGTAGTTGATGGGGAGGCTTCAAACTGGAAATCGGTATTGAGTGGGGTACCACAGGGATCAGTATTAGGACCTATATTATTCTTAATATATATCAACGATTTGGATGATGAAATAACAAGCAAGGTGTTGAAATTTGCGAATGATACAAAAGTGTTTAGAAGGAATAAAAGTGATGGAGATAGACAGCATTTACAAGATGACCTTGACAGGTTGATCAAATGGTCTGAAAAGTGGCAAATGCTGTTCAATTTTGGGAAATGTAAATGCCTCCACACAGAACATGGGAACGAAGAGGTAGAATATACAATGGGGGGTACTGTACTAAGTACTACTGTAAAAGAAAAGGACTTAGGGTTAACCATTAGTGCTGATATGAATGTTTCAGAGCAGTGCGGAATTGCAGCTTCAAAGGGAAATCAAATCCTTGGATTAATTAGGCGAAACATAACGTATAAGGAAAAAGAGCTAATAATACCGCTGTACAAAACAATAGTTAGGCCTCATTTAGAATATTGTATTCAAGCGTGGAGGCCATATCGCAGGAAGGACATAGATATGCTAGAAAGAGTGCAGAGGAGAGCAACTAAAATGATACCAAAACTGAGGGATCTTAGTTACGAAATACGCCTAAAAAATGCGGTTTAACAACACCAGAGACCAGGAGATTGAGAGGAGATCAGATAGAAGTGTTTAAAATATTGAAGGGTTATGAAAATATTGATAGAAATATTTTTTTCTCAGTTAAGAAAGTTAGAAGGACTAGAGGACATGAACTTACATTGGCAAAGGAGCAGAGTAGATTGGATATAAGAAAGTTTTCATTTTCACAAAGGACTGTAAATGAATGGAATAGATTATTTGCTGATTGTGTGGGTGCTAGTAGCGTGAATATGTTTAAAAATAAAATCGACACATACCTCAGACGGGCGGGATACACATAGATAAAAGGGTTGGACTCTCGATAAGCCAAAGGCTTCCTTGTCCACCTGCCACCTAGAGTTAATTCTCTGGGTGGCAATCTTGTTAAATCTTGTTAAAAGTACTGATACTGATGAAAATAGCAGCATCGTTGTTCTGGGGAGTGTAAGGTACTCCACAGACCACTTGTTTATTGTCATTTCTATATTCCTACAATGTGTTGGCACGTTCCATGTTTACAGGAACTGTTTAACTAATACATGCTAAACGAGTGTTATTGAAAATTACATCGAATAATGCCTACCAATATATGTTTCAGGTATTGACAGAACACATATTCCTTGCTGTCAATATGCCGTTGCCTTGCCAACAACATTGCATTACTTATGGTAGTTGTATAAAGAAAACAACTAAACACGATATATATATATATACATATATATATGTGTACATTATGTATACATATATTATATATATATATATATATATATATATCTACTCGAAAATATGTTATCGATTAAAACGCGTTCAATTGTAATTTTGCGTTAGTTGTTCGTAATGAAACACATGGCTGTGGAGTTGTAAGTATCAAAGCCTGCTTCTAGAGAACTCGACAAAATAAACGTCGGTTAAGTATTAACACCGTTACAGGAGTGGCTCAAAGCTTCACTATTATCGTGGGGCCAACCTTCCCTTACATTATGTTGATCTTTTGAAATTTGTTCACAAAGGGGAGCGGTGTTCATCTCACATTGCCTGTGTCTTTCGGAAGAGACACTAAAAGCCATTGTTCCCTTCTATCTGCTGTCTGAGCTAGGGGTGGTGGTCTCTATCTCTAACCGACTGGATCTTGCTCCCAGCGGCCGGTGTTGCTTCCAAGTCAGGCGTGTGAGAGACGCCGAGCAGACAGTGTAGGCAGTGTATACACTGTATCAAACTACAAAACTAGCCCTGGCTGATCCCCTGCGTGAAGTGCAGAAGTTAGCCAAGTCAAACTATTAATTGACTTCGCCAGTCGCGACTGCATCACCCGTGAGGACAGCGTAAATACTCGCCCCAATTTGAAGACGAATAAACGACTTCTGGGAATCCCAATAATATATAATGACCCGTTCGCCCATTAGCACGAGCAGCTGAGCGGTATTGTGTATTCGACTAATTGCTTTTACTTCCTAAACATTGCATGTAACACGAGCCACGGTTGGTTGAAATTAGTTTTATTATGACCACCTGATCTGCCGAGATACACTGATCTAGTGAGCGATTTCATAGGCTGAGGTTAAATTCAGAGTTTCCCAAAGAGATCAGCCAGGGGGTACCGCTGGCTGGCACTGACGTAATCAGCAGCAGCGACCACTGGCTCGCGAAGATGCAGTACAGGTTTTCACAGGTTGTTGAAAGACCGTGTAGAAAAGAACAGCATTTCGTAAATACATATGTATATCACTCTATCTCTTGTGAATTTGGTTATGCAAAACCATAGGAATGTTTATTTTTATATAATTATTTAAAAGTGTCATGCTAATTTCGTAAACAGTTTCCAGTATAGGTGGAAATAAAATATCCATGCAATTCGGTGATGTTATAAAATGCGGCTGAAGTTGTTGAATGGAACCAGTATATGTGCACAACCTGTTGGATTTGAACCTGCCACACATGACACTGGAACATATTTGCCATAAACTACACAACTCAACAAACTGGTTAGACAAACAACCTAGCTGAAGGGGAATTCACGTGTTCAACTAATTCAATTCACGTGTTTTCTGTACGTGAATTCACAAGATTCTGTGAACAAATTTCAAGGTGAAAACACGTCCTTCGACACGTGTTTATCTGGTTCACCGCACGTAAAATCACGAGTTTCCGTACGTGAAATCACGTGTTTCCGTACGTGAATTCACGAGATTCTGTGAACAAATTTCAAGGTGAAAACACGTGTTTCGACACATGTTTATCTGGTTCACCGCGAGTGACATCATGAGTTTCCGTACGTGAAATCACGAGTTTCCATACGTGAATTCTCGAGATTCTGTGAACAACTTTTCCGGTGAAAACACGTGTTTCGACGGGTGATTATCTGGTTCACCGCACGTGAAATCATTAGTTTCCGTACGTGTAATCACGCGTTTCCGTATGTGAATTCAACAGATTCTGTGAATAATTTTCCCGGTGAAAACACCTGTTTAATATATGTGTGTATATATATATATATAAATATATATACACACACATTATATATATATATATATATATATATATATATAATATTATATATATACATAAAATCAAGACACAATTAAAAGTATCATCTTAATTCTCCTCCTGCTTTCATGACGCTAGCAGCATAGGCCCTCGTGTAATTTCGTGCAGAACGTTTGTTAATCGCAAACTTACACTTGATAATGACTATTTACGTTATAACTAGCTGAGTTACTCGGCGTTGCCCGGGGAAAAAGGCAGTCATATGTATGGTGTAATTTAACTGTTTGTGGGTAGGCGCGTTGGTTACTTGTCGTTTATTTTACAATCGGGCGACGCCGGTTCAATCCTGACAGCATACAAACCTTTGATTTTCTTTTCACTTTTTTATTTTATTTTCACGAAGTAATATAAACCAAATCATTTTATACTATAATGCACTGTTTGTAAATATTTTTTATATTTTTGTAGTAATTATTTATTCGCCACAAAAATTAAAATATGGTCATTATATATAACGATGTTTCTAAATTGTATTTATTCAGACAGATCTCAATCTGTTTTCACATATATAATTACAATATATTACCGTACAATATATTTACAATTAATACATTATATATCCATTACATTATATTTGTTTGGATAAATAACATTTAGAAACATCGTTATATAATGACAATATTTTCATTTTTGTGGCGAATAAATAATTACTACAAAAATTAAAATTATTTACAAACAGTGCATTATAGTATTAAATGATTTGGTTTATATTACTTCGTGAAAACATAAACAAACAAAATGTAAAGAAAATCAATGGTTTGCATGCTGTCAAGATTGAACCGGTGTCGCCCGATTGTAAAATAAACGACAAGAAACCAACACGCCTACCCACTGAGCTAGCGGCACCAGCGGAAACTCTCTGACTGATTTAAGTTGTTATGATAAATTGTACAACTCCTTCATATATCGATATTCTAGTAATATTATGAGATTATACACGTTACTTTCTGTAGCTGGATACAATATATGTTTGCTATGTATGTTTATTGGTGTAGATTATCTCCCGTTGGTTGCATTCGATATAATTATTCTGAAAATGAGCCCAAGCTCGGCGAAACCTAGTCGACTTGTAGGCCCATTCGCATTCGTTGTTTTGAATAAAATTCATGTGGAACCGTAAGATAACTGCTTTTTCCTCTATGATGACTATTGTTTGTATTACGTCGGAATATTGCACAATAACTAATTCTGACGCTCGTTTCGACCCAAAAGCTGTACTTGTAAACATGCTCTGAATGCATGGAAAGGGTCGGCCTGATGCGAGTTTGAGTCATAAGTGACGTCACATCTCGGCATCCCGAAAAGCGCTCCAAAAATATGCATATTCGAAAATGTCCGGATGCACAGCATAAAAAGTGGAATTTATAATTCATTGAATTTTTTGGTGGACGTGAAAATAGATAGCAGGATGTAATATAACATAAAGTCAAGCAATAGGTGTTTTTATTCCCTTTAATATAAATGGGTATTGTCAATGATAACCGCTCCAGAGATCATTATAGACATGTAGGAAAAAAAAAATTAGTGCAATTTGTGGTCAAGAGAAATAATGTTTGTTATTCTAGCTAGCATTCATTGGTCAAATATCAATTAAAATCTAGCATACATTTAATTGGGAATTGGGAATTAACACAGGTATCTATATTCACTCAGAATAAAAAAAATGGAAATTATATATATATATATATTACACTTGCAATAAACGATCTATAAAATAAGCGTTTTACCTAATAAACGCGTGCAATATACTTGGTCGTGCAAGCGTCTTCAAACTTAGCAAAAACTATATTATGGCTACTTATGATGTAAGATTAACTTATGTGTTATTCGTTAACTGTTGAGATACGTTGGAAGTGAAAAACGTATAGCTGAAACATGTCTATTACTTTTAATTATGCACATAATATATTTGTATTTACCTTAATGTCTTTCCGTTTTGAATACGATTACAAAACGTCCCCCGTTTCGGGAAACATATTTTCACTGGGTATTTCGATCCGCCTGTCTGGTCCTATAACAGAAGAACACATTTGCATTACATGTTGGCAGATTTACTTCAAACTTTATGTTAAACTCGCAGGCGTGGCTGAAATACCCTCGCAAGCTAGGGGTGTGACTACGTTCCTTTGCATATTGTGGACTGTATTTTGCTTGATCTGTGTAGGGGTCATTAAAATACCATTAGTAAGCATGAGCAGAATTAATGGGCCCAAAGCATTCATTGCCCATGCAGCTCAGCCTCACATCCAAGCCTAAAGCTGTGAGCACTGACCATTTCAAACTGGCCAATGGGTAGCTCTCATAATCCCACCACTACTTAACTATAGTTTCTATATTATAATAATTATTCCTTAAAATTATAATCTATTAGCCTATATCATACGCATAGAACTGCCAAAACCGGCTGAATATAATATTCCCCCCCAATTTGGGAAGTCTATAGCCTTGACACTATCTTTAGCTACGTCATTTCTGAAGACAAATTCTGAAAGCCTGGGTCCCATTTATTAAACTTCAACGTGATCAAAATTGTTTGGCAACGGTAGTTTCCTCGTTTTTCTATCTATCTGGAATATTCGTAAATAAACAGGTAGCTTGTAGGATAATAATAACAACGATAAACTAGGCCCAGTACTTTGGGACCGTGTCTCTAATCAGAAGCCAGGGAAGGCAATAAAATATATCCGTCTGTCGTCGATACACGATTAATGACGACCCTATACTATATCATATGTGGAATTTTTGACCACCAACACGTTGGATTCAAAAAAATCTATATACGTATAAAATTGTCCCAAATGCCAATATATATATATATATATATATAATTACTGAAGTTTTGCTTGTAACACACAACTAGTTTTGGAATCAAAAGCCAAACTTGTGTTTAACTATTCAAAAATTGTAATCCTAGTTGTAGGCCAGCTTTAGGCTGACGCCTGAAACAAAATACCCACCCCAATTTGTTAGGATAGTTATCCCATCCACTACGCCACTCCAGGGGTGAAAAGCGCCCTCCTGGGAGAGAGCTAATTAAGAGACTCATTGATGTCAGAGGAGTGGCAAAGCCAATAAACATACCTCTGCAATCATATATAGGACCAGAGCGAGTCTGGAAACAATAAAGAAGGAATAAGTCATTCCACCAACTAGGGTAATGTCTAGGGAGGGGTTAGTCATGCAATAATAGTTTACCTCACAGGACAACATCTCAAGATTTCAGTTATGTTGGAAGTACATTATTATTTAAACAGATTTCAACATATATTTACAACTTCAGTACACCTACAGAATAAAATTTTCAAATCAAGGCATAAATTGTTGCCTATGCATACGCCATATCATTGTTACTGATACTTACTGTAAGTCTTGGTAATGTTTCACTATTTAAAACAAAGTTTGGGATGTTTATAACCTTGAATCTTTTACAACAAATGTATAAACACATATTTGGCGCGAAGTATCGAGGCATCATAATTCAAGGTCATTTTACGAAGTTGTTAGAAAGTATTTTGGATTGAAAGATATGGAAGAGAGTTAAGTAGGAATAAGACGAAGAATAACGCGGATTCAGAAAGGGAAGAAGGGCGAACGATGAAATATTTGTATTTAAACAGATGGCAGAAACGTGGACATGGACATAGATATTTGTGGACATTTAGATTACTAACGACAAAAGTCTGAGAGATATGGTGCCGGCAACGATGATACTAATATGAGGGACAGAATTGGATGTCAGGATGGTGGAAGCTATGTACCAAGGTACACAGAATGAAAGAAAGACTAGTAGTGGTCCTAAGATGTCGGATGAGTTTTACGATAACGTCGGTTTGAGGAAAAGACGTGCACCCAGTCCATAACTGTCCATCATCATGATGACGAAGATCAAGCGGGATCGGAGAGAAACAGATGAGTTGGACATCGATCATGTTGGTGGGAAGGTATAAAGCAAGGGATGAATTGTATTATGTTAAGGTATATAGAAGCGGATCAATTCTGGGAAATAAATCTGAATTGATATGAGCGAAACATCAATATAGGGCCTATTCATTAATGCATACATATAAACTATATTGAATCATGTTTGTAACTTCCCACCTGGTGACTTCCGTGCGTTGTCCTAATAGCTGCGAAGGCGTACGAGTCCGGCCGTTGCGAACCGTCCGCGGTATTTCACTGGTATGCCTGCCTTGCCTGGCACCAGCTCGATTGGGCTTTTACTGGGAGGGGATTTATTGCACCTCAACATTTAAAACAGGCGTAAGCCGCGCTGAACATGATTGGTCACCAACAAGAAACCCCGCATATCGACTGTCATTTTGGAACATTTTGTGGAGAAAGGGTGGATACGCTTAAGGGTGGTGACGTGTACATGGATATCATATTTATTTCATTTATATAAATCTGGTTGTTTAATTTTTTCACATCAGATAAAAAGTACCAATTTCCCGTTTTTCGAAAAGAAATATACAATTTGAAAAGTTTATTTGTGGTGATCATAGTTATTGGGTTGTTGATGCCACTTAGGCCCCTCTTTCCAATGAACCTTTTTGCTATCATTCGGTAGGGTTTAAAACCTATACATGGGTGAGTTTTTTAACATTGCACCAATTGCAAAAAACGGACGAGATTGCATTCCATGGTCCATAGTTTGAACCTCCCGTTTCACTATCGGCACGTTCAACGTTCGTGGACTCTCGTTAGCAACGAAACGAGGCCAGCTAAGCGAAGATCTCGGCCAACTACACATCGACATTTGTTGTCTGCAGGAGACGAAATCCCCCGGCGGATTTGATGAACGGTCAGGCAACTATCGGCGCCTTGGCTTGCAGTCACAGTCACGACACTACGGTCTCGCCTTCGCTGTCGCAATGCATTTGGAAGAAAGAATCGTGCGCTATTGGTCAGTGTGTGACAGAATCGCTGTAATTCAACTGCGTTTGACCAACAACTCAGTGCTAACAATTATAAACGTATACGGCCCGACGTCGCGTTAACACCAACAATGCCGAGCAAGACGAGTTCTTCGCCGAACTCGCAAGTCTGACGTCGCGGTACTCGTCGAATGCCCTATTTTACATCGCAGGTGATTTCAACAGCAAGCTCGGTTACAAGAAGTTCGACGAGGAATTCTTGGGAAAACACTCGCGTGGCAGACGAAACATCAACGGCTTAGCCATCGCCGACTTTCTCGAGGTACACGGCCTGTTTGTCTGCAACACTGCATTCCAGCATGCCACTCGCCACAAAACAACATGGCAAGGACAGCGCCGCGATGTGACGACAGGTCACATTGTACCCATATACAATGTGATCGATTTTGTCATCTGCCGACAGACACACAAAAGGCTCTTTACAGACTCTCGATCATACGCCGGCACTTTACTCTATAGCGACCACCGTCTGCTCATCACAAAGCTCGACCTCAGGCAAATGTTCAACGTTTGGGGTCGAATCGAGAAGTTGCGATCGGTGAAATGCGTTCGCTACAACGTCGAGTTGTTAGCTAGCGATCCTTTCCGCGCACGGTTTCGTGACGTTGTGTCGGAAGCACTATCGGAACACGTCAGCTAGTTCGAGATGGAACACAGTAGAACATGTTCTGAAGTCGGCGACGGAACTGACCATCGGTCGGACCGCCCCGGCGGGCAGACGAGGTGTCCCACACTGTATTGAAATGGCGGCTATGTCAGAGGAACAACGCAAGTTGAAACTATGGCTGCAGAACACTCCAAACGCCACCCGCCGGTGCGAACTGAAGCGCCAGCGCAACACAATCTTGCACGCTATACGCCGAAAAGCTCGCGATAACGCCTCAGCGAGACTAGACAGGCTAGCGTCAGAAGTTGAACGTCTCCACGATGGCGCGAAAATGTTTCGTGCCGTTCATGAGATGACGAGGAAACCTGCCGTCAAGCTAACGATCCACGACGACGCTGGACGCGTTATCTGTAACACAGCCGAACTGAACGCGCGGGTCACCGAACATTCAGTCACCAGTTCAGCGACGAAGCCGTAGAAGAACTGTCTGCCTTCACCGGAAGACCATCGCGACTGGCAGACCCAATGACAAACGAAGAAGTCAAGCGAGCGATCGGGAAATTGAACAGCGGCCGAGCCAGCGGGCAAGACGGCATACCGGCCGAATTCTTCAAATGCACGGCTGGCCTGCTAGCAGACACGATTGCCTGGAAAAACACGAACCGCTCGCCCTAGGCAAAAGTGTGCTCGTATTTATACAGAAGCCGGGCAAACCGATAGGTCCACTAACGAGTGTGCGACCGATAGTTTTACTATCAGTACTCCGAAAGACACTGTCTCTCATCGTTCTATCGAGGATCGCGCCGAAAGTTGACGACTACCTGTCGCCGTCGCAATCGGGATTCCGACGCGGACGCATCACGGCCGACGTAGTCTTCGGGTATCGTTGGATCTGTGCTAAAGCGCAACGTCAGCACGTATCAATCGAATTCCTCGGCATCGACCTGAGTCGCGCCTTCGACACCATACGTCGCGACAAGCTGCTTGATACGATACAAACATTCCTCGGCGAGTCGGAACTGCGGATAATTCGCTTCCTACTCGCCGCCACGTCGCTCGAGCCGCGTCTCTCAACAGGCGATTGTCATTCATTCGCCACATCCATCGGGACGCCGCAAGGAGACAGCCTCAGCCCGGTGTTATTCACTGTGTACCTCGAAGCGGCACTCCGTGACCTTCGTTCGCGCCTCCCAACACGTCCACCAGCCGATGCCATTTGTGAATCTTTGGATGCGTGAAATTTTGCCCTTTTTACGGAACGTCTGTGATTACGTGTATTTCCCATTTTTAAAAACAATACAAAATTATGTCGTATCTGTATTACACAAGTCCTAAAATGTAGACCATCAATGCTTTTAGTCAATTTCATACACAAACCTTATTGCAGTTTTATGTCCATTCTTATAACAGCATGCGAAGTGTCCCAAAACGCCGTCACGGACGTTCCGCCATGTTACATGCCCGCAAATCGCAACGCCGACTCATATAAACATTAGATGGCAAAGTACGGGTGAGGTACCCGCATCCAATCGGTGGAAAACTGAACGTATTCAACAGGCTATCAACCGAGGACATTGACGACACTGCCGTCGATGAGATCTTCATGCCTTGGATTCCTATACCGTGCGTGACTGGAGGACGCAACCGCGCCCAGTGCATACTGCATGAAGGTCTACGGGATGAGATCAGTGCGGCCCACAACTAGTTTTTGAGTTTGCACGCAGGGATTGACAGATTGACAACATCTATAAATGCAGAACGTCCGTGACGGCAAATTGTCTTCATTAAATGCGTATACACCTTTACCTTGGATTTATGTTTTTGTTGTGTGCGTATTATTGTTGCTCAAGAAGGTCGTTGTTCTACTTAGTGGAACTAATGCAGGTTTCTAGGCAATGTTAACTAGTTCAATAAAATTGAAAGTCGTCATAGTCTTCTTCCATTTCGCTGTAGAATATAATGGTTGACACATACACATATGAATGTAATGTAGCCTATATAATTAGGGGCATGTAATGTTTTGCCCTGCAGATGTCCGTGGCGTGTGTGTATTTCTCTACGTTAAACGCATAAATAGTCTTGTTGTAAATATGGGAGTAATATTATACTATGTCGTCGTATCCATACAGGTTGGTGTTAACGCGACGTCGGGCCGTATACGTTTATAATTGTTAGCACTGAGTTGTTGGTCAAACGCAGTTGAATTACAGCGATTCTGTCACACACTGACCAATAGCGCACGATTCTTTCTTCCAAATGCATTGCGACAGCGAAGGCGAGACCGTAGTGTCGTGACTGTGACTGCAAGCCAAGGCGCCGATAGTTGCCTGACCGTTCATCAAATCCGCCGGGGGATTTCGTCTCCTGCAGACAACAAATGTCGATGTGTAGTTGGCCGAGATCTTCGCTTAGCTGGCCTCGTTTCGTTGCTAACGAGAGTCCACGAACGTTGAACGTGCCGATAGTGAAACGGGAGGTTCAAACTATGGACCATGGAATGCAATCTCGTCCGTTTTTTGCAATTGGTGCAATGTTAAAAAACTCACCCATGTATAGGTTTTAAACCCTACCGAATGATAGCAAAAAGGTTCATTGGAAAGAGGGGCCTAAGTGGCATCAACAACCCAATAACTATGATCACCACAAATAAACTTTTCAAATTGTATATTTCTTTTCGAAAAACGGGAAATTGGTACTTTTTATCTGATGTGAAAAAATTAAACAACCAGATTTATATAAATGAAATAAATATGATATCCATGTACACGTCACCACCCTTAAGCGTATCCACCCTTTCTCCACAAAATGTTCCAAAATGACAGTCGATATGCGGGGTTTCTTGTTGGTGACCAATCATGTTCAGCGCGGCTTACGCCTGTTTTAAATGTTGAGGTGCAATAAATCCCCTCCCAGTAAAAGCCCAATCGAGCTGGTGCCAGGCAAGGCAGGCATACCAGTGAAATACCGCGGACGGTTCGCAACGGCCGGACTCGTACGCCTTCGCAGCTATTAGGACAACGCACGGAAGTCACCAGGTGGGAAGTTACAAACATGATTCAATATAGTTTATATGTATGCATTAATGAATAGGCCCTATATTGATGTTTCGCTCATATCAATTCAGATTTATTTCCCAGAATTGATCCGCTTCTATATACCTTAACATAATACAATTCATCCCTTGCTTTATACCTTCCCACCAACATGATCGATGTCCAACTCATCTGTTTCTCTCCGATCCCGCTTGATCTTCGTCATCATGATGATGGACAGTTATGGACTGGGTGCACGTCTTTTCCTCAAACCGACGTTATCGTAAAACTCATCCGACATCTTAGGACCACTACTAGTCTTTCTTTCATTCTGTGTACCTTGGTACATAGCTTCCACCATCCTGACATCCAATTCTGTCCCTCATATTAGTATCATCGTTGCCGGCACCATATCTCTCAGACTTTTGTCGTTAGTAATCTAAATGTCCACAAATATCTATGTCCATGTCCACGTTTCTGCCATCTGTTTAAATACAAATATTTCATCGTTCGCCCTTCTTCCCTTTCTGAATCCGCGTTATTCTTCGTCTTATTCCTACTTAACTCTCTTCCATATCTTTCAATCCAAAATACTTTCTAACAGCTTCGTAAAATGACCTTGAATTATGATGCCTCGATACTTCGCGCCAAATATGTGTTTATACATTTGTTGTAAAAGATTCAAGGTTATAAACATCCCAAACTTTGTTTTAAATAGTGAAACATTACCAAGACTTATAGTAGGTATCAGTAACAATGATATGGCGTATGCATAGGCAACAATTTATGCCTTGATTTGAAAATTAAATTATGTACGTGTACTGAAGTTGTAAATATATGTTGAAATCTGTTTAAATAATAATGTACTTCCAACATAACTGAAATCTTGAGATGTTGCCCTGTGAGGTAAACTATTATTGCATGACTAACCCCTCCCTAGACATTACCCTAGTTGGTGGAATGACTTATTCCTTCTTTATTGTTTCCAGACTCGCTCTGGTCCTATGTATGATTGCAGAGGTATGTTTATTGGCTTTGCCACTCCTCTGACATCAATGAGTCTCTTAATTAGCTCTCTCCCAGGAGGGCGCTTTTCACCCCTGGAGTGGCGTAGTGGATGGGATAACTATCCTAACAAATTGGGGTGGGTATTTTGTTTCAGGCGTCAGCCTAAAGCTGGCCTACAACTAGGATTACAATTTTTGAATAGTTAAACACTAGTTTGGCTTTTGATTACAAAACTAGTTGTGTGTTACAAGCAAAACTTCAGTAATTTAGGATTTTTGGTGAATGCAGTTCACCTTTTCTCTTTTCAGGTATAGTATATAATACTATACATATAGATCTATCATCTTCTATTAGTATGCCCTATCGCGAGAATACTCAAAAACAACATATCATTGAATTATAATAAACATAATGAGGTGTGTCTGATTAATTTCCTCCTGTCCGCACCATAACTGTATGTGCATGTAAAATTAGTTCATAACAGGATACGTTAACAGAGGACCTGTGTGTGTGTGGGTGTGTGTGCGTGCGTGCGTGCGTGCGTGCGTGTGCGTGTATATATATATATATATTGGCATTTGGGACAATTTTATACGTATATAGATTTTTTAGAATCCAACGTGTTGGTGGTCAAAAATTCCACATATGATATAGTATAGGGTCGTCATTAATCGTGTATCGACGACAGACGGATATATTTTATTGCCTTCCCTGGCTTCTGATTAGAGACAGGGTCCCAAAGTACTGGGCCTAGTTTATCGTTGTTATTATTATCCTACAAGCTACCTGTTTATTTACGAATATTCCAGATAGATAGAAAAACGAGGCGACTACCCTTGCAAAACAATTTTGATCACGTTGAAGTTTAATAAATGGGACCTAGACTGTCAGAATCTGTCTTCAGAAATGACGTAGCTAAAGATAGTGTCAAGGCTATAGACTTCCCAAATCGGGGGGAAATATTATATTTAGCCGGTTTTGGCAGTTCTATGCGTATGATATAGGCTCATAGATCATTTTAAGGAATAATTATTATGATATAGAAGCTATAGTTAAGTAGCGGTTGGATTATGAGAGCTACCCATTGGCTAGTTTGAAATGGTCAGTGCTCACAGCTTTAGGCTTGGATGTGAGGCTGAGCTGCATGGGCAATGAATGCCGTGGGCCCATTAATTCTGCTCATGCTTACAAATGGTATTTTAATGACCCCTACACAGATCAAGCAACATACAGTCCACATTATGCAAAGGAACGTAGTCACACCTCTGGCTTGCGGGGATATTTCAACCACGCCTACGAGTTTAACATAAAGTTTGAAGTAAATCTGCCAACACGTAATACAAATGTGTTCTTCTGTTACAGGACCAGGCCGCCGGATCGAAATACCCAGTGAAAATATGTTTCGCGATAAGGGGGACGTTTTGTAATCGTATTCAAAACGGAAAGACATTAAGGTAAATACAAATATATTATGTGCATAATTAAAAGTAATAGACATGTTTCAGCTATACGTTTTTCACTTCCAACGTATCTCAACAGTTAACGAATAACATATAAGTTAATCTTACATCATAAGTAGCCATAATATAGTTTTTGCTAAGTTTGAAGACGCTTCCACGACCGAGTATATTGCACGCGTTTATTAGGTAAAACGCTTATTTTATAGATCGTTTATTGCAAGTGTAATATATTTATATAATTTTCATTTTTTTTATTCTGAGTGAATATAGATACCTGTGTTATTTCCCAATTCCCACTTAAATGTATGCTAGATTTTAATTGAGATTTGACCAATGAATGCTAGCTAGAATAACAAACATTATTTCTCTTGACCACAGGGTCAAGGAAATGCGTGAATCACACTTACTGCCTGAGTAATAAGATTCCCAGATGACTGTTTACATTATCTATACATATTTGTGATTTGTGGCAGCGGACTTGCCAGAGCTGGTGGTGCACGACCGTAAAAGCAGCGAGAAAGAGGAGCTTGAGCATGAAGGACAAGGTCTTGTCAGAGCTGGTGGTGCACGACCGTTAAAGCAGCGAGAAAGAGGAGCTTGAGCATGAAGGACAAGGTCTTGTCAGAGCTGGTGGTGCACGACCGTTAAAGTAGCGAGAAGCTAGAACCGTACCAGTTTCTCCAGTTTCACACGTGGATGAACACGTGAATTCACGTGATTACTCGTTCCACTACAACCGTACCAGTTTTCCCCGTTCCACACGTGAATGAACACGTTAATTCACGTGATTACTCGTTCCCCCACAACCTGTTTCCCCAGTTCCACACGTGAATGAACACGTTAATTCACCTGACTACTCGTTCCCCTGGAACCGTACCAGTTTCCCCAGTTTCACACGTGAGTGAACCCGTGAATTCACGTGATTGCTCGTTCCCCTGGAACCGTACCCGTATCATAGCGTGGTGAGACATGTATTTTCTCTGTTACACTACTTTCGCTTTGTTGATTGATCTCCTTTCACTATAGGTGATACACTCTCTACGAGGTTTATTATCATGGTTTAGCGATACAACTGTACATGCAAATTTACAATATGCTTATACATTACACTACTTGATAATATAAGATGTATCCATAAAGCTCATATTTATATAATATACAAAGTAAATTATTAATATTTTAGTTTTGCTTACGAATTGTATTATTATTCTTACTATTCTATAACTAGGTATTACGTAGTAGTAGGCATCCTGCAGTCTCGTAAGACTGTGGATCTGTGCCTTGGTATCGAAGATCAGTTGTTGGCTGGGCAGCGTCTGTTGTGGCTGTAGAGGCCAATTCTTGAGTGGCAGTCTTTATTGCATATGCTGTACTTGAAGATGCTCTCGGCTCTGTTCTCAGCCTGGGTGTTTTTTCCGCGGTTGCGTTTTTATTCTGCTAGCCTGCGGAGAGTATCCTCTCCTCTTTTTAGACCCCTGTGTAGTTTCTGCCTCCATGTGGATTGGTCTCCAGCAAGATCCTCCCAGTAGTCAACATCTATGTCTAGTGCCTTCAAGTCTCGCTAACATACGTCCTTGAAGCGCAGCTCTCTTTCCAGAGGCCAGATCTCCGTCGAGGATGTCTTTTGGAAGTCTCCCATCTTCCACTCGATGCACATGGCCGAGCCAGCGGAGGCGGCGTTGCCTGAGCATGGTCACCAGGCTCACAGACTTGGCACGTGAGAGGACCTCTATATAGGGGACTCGTTCATTCCAGGAGATCCCGAAGGCAGCGTATGTGAAATGAGTCCAGTCGATTCTCCTGAGTGGAGTACAGCGTCCAGGACTCACTGCCGTACAGAAGTGTAGTCAGCACGCAGGCGTTGTACACTGTCACCTTTGTGTGCTCTGTCAGCATTTTGTTATTCCACACTCTCTTTGTAAGCCGGGGAAGTGTTGAGGCCGCTCGCCCAGTCCTTCTGCTGATGTCTGCTTCTAATGAGAGGTTGGTAGCAATGGTGGACCCGAGGTAGGTGAAGAGGTGGACGACCTCTAGCTCATAATTGTATATAGTGATGGCTGGGGGAGTGATCACATTCTGCCCCATGATGTTAGTCTTTCTCCAGCTGATTGTCAGTCCGACATCCATGCATGCCTTTGCAAAGCGGTTCATGAGGTTTTGTATCTCGCCCTCGGTATGCGTGATGACTACTGCCTCATCCGCAAACAGAAAGTCTCTGACGAGGGCCAGGCGCACCTTGGTCTTCGCTTTTAGGCGAGGCATGTTGAATAGTTTTCCGTCAGATCTCGTGTGCATGTACACTCCCTCTTTCGAAGATCCAAAGGCGTGCTTCAACATAAGGGCAAAGAATATCCCAAAGACGGTTGGGGCGAGGACGCATCCCTGTTTGACGCCACTGGTAATGCTAAAAGTCTCGGAAGTAGAACCGTCATACAGGATTGTACCTCTCATATCATCATGGAATGACCTGATTACGCTGCAGAGCTTTGGGGGCATCCTATCTTCGGTAGGATCTTGAACAGACCATCCCTGCTCATAAGGTCGAAGGCTTTGGTAAGATCGATGAAGGCAGTGTACAGCGGCTTCTGCTGTTCCCTGCATTTCTCCTGTAACTGTCGAAGCGAAACGATCATGTCACTAGTTGATATATTTGCTCTGAAGCCACACTGGGATTCGGGGTAGACTTTGTCAGCGAGTATGTGTAGTCTGTTCAGGATGACACGTGCAAACAACTTGCCAACTTCGCCCAGGAGTGAGATGCCTCTGCAATTGTTACAATCACTCCTGTCTCTTTTCTCCATGTTATAGCGTAACGATGTTGGCATCCCTCATGTATTGCGGTATGGCCCCTTCACTCCAGCACTGACAAAGAAGTACGTGTAGGGGTTTGAATATAGTGCTCTTGCCGCACTTGATGATTTCGGGTGGAATTCCATCGCCTCCAGGTGCTTTTCCACTGGAAAGGTTGTCAATAACCTTGCTGAGTTCGTCGATGGTTGGTTCCTCGTCCAGCTCTGTTAGAATGGGCAGACATTCTATGCCATCCATGGCTGAACTGGTGACAGCATTCTTTCTGGAGCATAGTTCTGAGTAGTACTCTACCCGCCTCTCCATTAGCTTTTTCCTGTCATGGATGGGCTCTCCTGTGGAGAACCTCAAGGGAGCTGTCTTGCTCTGAGAAGGGCCTATGGCTTTCTTGATGCCGTCATACATGTTACCTGTATCAACTGACCTCTGGGTGTCCTTGCATATCTGGTGCCAACATCGTTCGCACAGGGCCTAGCAGTCTGCTAAACTTTGCTTCTGGCTGTTCGGAATACCTGGAGCGTTGCTTGGCTGGGTGAGCACTTGTGTTCTTCAAGGGCTGCACGCTTGGCCTCGATAACTGGAGTCATCACACCGCAGTTAATCTCGAACCAATCATTTGTTTTCCTTGACTTCTTTTTTCCAAAGACTGTGATGGCAGCATTTGGTACTGTGTCGCGTACATGGTCCCATGTCTGAGTGGCAGTGTCAAGTGGTAGACTGTTGTTCAGAGCATCCTCCAGTACCTCTCTAAACAGTGCTGCCTTTTCGGGATGTGTTGTCTTGCTCACATCAATGCGAGGTTTTGTTTCGCGTTTAGAGCGATGTATCTTCGTAGGCTGCAACCTAATCCTGCAGCACACCAAGGAGTGGTCTGTGTCGCAGTCAGCGTTGTGGTAGGATCGGGTGATGAGAACATTCTGGAGGCAAGAGCGTCTAATGATGATCAAGTCCAGCTGATGCCAGTGCTTTGATCGTGGGTGTCTCCATGATGTATTGTGTTGGGGCTTCGTCTGAAAGAAGGAGTTGGTGATGCAGAGGTCGAAGTAGGAACACAACTCAAGAAGTCGCTGTCCATACTCATTGATCTTGCCGACTCCATGATGTCCCAGGCAGAATGGCCAGGCGACATGATCGGCTCCCACCCTTGCGTTGAAGTCACCCAACAGCAGCAGGTGTTCCTGTGGCGGTATCTGGCTGATGATGGATTCCACGTTTCCATAAAACTCATCTTTGGCTTCTGATGTTGAGTACAGGGTTGGCGCATACACACTGGTGTTGAGTACAGGGTTGGCGCATACACACTGATGTTGAGTACAGGGTTGGCGCATACACACTGATGTTGAGTACAGGGTTGGCGCATACACACTGATGTTGAGTACAGGGTTGGCGCATACACACTGATGTTGAGTACAAGGTTGGCGCATACACACTGATGTTGAGTACAAGGTTGGCGCATACACACTGATGTTGAGTACAGGGTTGGCGCATACACACTGATGTTGAGTACAGGGTTGGCGCATACACACTGATGATGTTGACAGGGCCGTCGCACGTTTGAAGACGGAGCGAGAGGAGTCTTTCAGATCCGTTTCCGTCAGGCTCTATCATCCCTAGCAATTTGTTCTTGACTGCAAAGCCTACGCCGTGCTCTCTTGTATTATCGAGTCCCTTGCCTTGCCAATAGAACGTGTGGTCCTTTCCCTCAAAGACCCTGATTCGGCCAGGCGTTTTTGTTGGAGTGTGGCGATGTCGACATCAAGCCTTTTGAGCTCGTTGTTAATGACTGCAGTTTTTTTGGCGTCACTGATGTCTTGGAGGTCCTGTCAGATGCCAGTCGTCATGGTACGAATGTTCCAGCATCCCAACTTCATAATCGATTTCCTTTTCCGGTTCCGGAC
This sequence comes from Paraescarpia echinospica, assembly GCA_020002185.1. Classification (NCBI taxonomy): domain Eukaryota; kingdom Metazoa; phylum Annelida; class Polychaeta; order Sabellida; family Siboglinidae; genus Paraescarpia; species Paraescarpia echinospica. The sequence continues at coordinate 16,951,876 of CM034544.1, read as the reverse complement.
CGTTTTCCTTTTCATTATCTGTCTTATTGCTCTGTCTTGTGTTGCTTGGTGCAGGAATTTCAGTCCACTCTTCAGGTTGCAAAACCCTAAGCCCCATGCACCCAGTGAGGCAAGTGAACCGTGGCAAGCCAACACCTTGCTGGCTGGGGGCTGCCCAGCTTGAGGCGGGCGGTAGCTATCCTGTGAGATCTGTAGATCTCCCCTACCGTCGGAAGCAACCCTTGGCGCCACATTCTACGCCAATCGAGCTGGAGGCTTATAACCGGTAAACTGCTGCTTCCCGTGTTATATCTACACCGTGAGGTGAAGCTGGAGTGTCCTCTCCAGGCACAAGTCTGGGCAAGTTGATATGGAGGGCCAGTTATTGCCCATGCAGCAAGTCCCCCTCTCCACGTGACTGGTGGATCCAAAGGAACATCCAGAACTGATACAGTTTGGCACCAGTGCCGTTGCAGGAGCTGCCAGAAGGACGTTGAACACAACATCGGACCGCCTTAGAGACTCCGACTCCGGATTTACTGTCAGGGTGTTCTCCCTTAGCCTTTCCCGTGAGAGAGTATAGCCGCCAAGGACAGCAAGTGCCACTACTGTCATAAGAAAGGACATTTTACGTCGATGTGCCGCAACAAGGCGAGCGCCCACATAGTTGAGGACATGTGTGGCTTTGAGCTATCAGATGATGAAGGCGACGCACATCTGATCAATACCATAACCGAAGCAGACGGCGACTGGTGGGAAAGCATAGGTGTAAACGGAACACACATCAAAATGCAGATAGACACCGGCGCTACGTAATCTCTGATGCCGTACAACGTGTACAGAGATATGCACAGCAATCACCCAATCATAAAGACCGCTAGCAAGTTCAAATGGTACACTCATCACCCAATTAAGGTAGAAGGCTGTGTCACACTCCCAACTCGGCACAAAACAAATGCGTTAAGGTACAGTACTACATCGTACATGTAGACCAGAAACCATTATTATCAGGGCATGCTAGCATGCAGCTAGGCTTGATCGAGAGGACACACACTGCCGCCAATGAGCTTGACAAGTACCTGAAGCAAACTACAGGTACGCTCACAGGGACGCATTCCATCAAGATCGACCCTATTGTACACGGACCAAGGCGTCAGCCAAAAGCACTGTCTGCAAAGATGCGTACGAAACTGAAAGAAATGGAAACTGACGGCCACATTACTAAAGTGACAGAACCCACTGACTGGGTTAATTCCATGGTCACTCTGATCCGCAATGAAAAGTTGAGGATCTGCTCCGATCTCAAAGACCTCAACAAAGCCATTAGATGAGAGCACTATCCCATTCCGACAGTGGAAGAAGTGATAGCATCAATACCAGGTGCCAAAATGTTCTCCAAAATATACGCAAAGTCGGGATTCCTGCAGATCAAACTCGGCTATGCATCAAGTCTTCTAACAACTTTCAACACGCCGATCGGAAGATACAAGTGGTTATGCCTCCGGTTTGGCATAAAGTCGACTCCAGAGATTTACCAACGAATCATGGACAACATGCTAGAAAACATCGATGACGCACGGGCCATCATGGACGACATCCTGATCGCAGGCAAAACGCTACAGGAGCACGACAAGATCATCAGGAAAGTCGTAGAGAGAGCGACAGAATGGAACCTGAAGCTCAGCTTTGAGAAGTGTCAAGTAAAACAGCCACATGTGAATTACGTTGGACACTTGGGGACAGACCAAGGCTTGCAACCAGATCCAGAGAACGTACGTGCAGTACACAAAATGTCAGTTCCCCAAAGCAAGGAAGATGTGCGCAGATTTCTTGGATTTGTCCAATATCTGTCGAAATTCATCCCAAACATGAGTACAGTGGACGCTCCACTTCGTATGCACGCGATTAGCGGCAAGCCGTCAATGAACGTATAGAGTTACCACACTGTCATTACATAGTCGAGTCACGATATGTTACAATCACGTCACATTTTGTGTGTTCGGCCTTTGTCAGCGAACTGAGAATCAACCAACTAATGACCACGTAGGCCAACGGCGCCATTTCCTGTGAAAACGGTGCGGTTATTCACGTCGAGCTGTTTGTTCCTGGCGGAAACTCAATTACAGCCGTTGATTTGTTGAGTGCGGCAATACTGTCAGTCACACGGTCCAATACACAAGTGTATCTATTACAGCGGGGCCAGCAGGCACGAATAAACAGTCAGTGCAAAGGTGGCTCACTTCAAGACGCACGTGACAGCCCAATTTCAATTTGCCAACACCAGTTACGAGAACCAGGGAGCAATGTCTGGTTTGTTGTAATAGTGTGTTATCTACATATAAGGGCCTGCTATCTCACTTCACTCATGTCGATCACTCGGGTCGAACTCTCTTTCCAAACACTAGTCTTCTTCATATCCCCACGCTGTCCTTTGTTCCCGTGGTTCCAACCCCACATTCCCTTTAGCGAGTCGATAAATGTATCATCTGGTCTCACTTGTTCTTCCATGTGTTTGCTGCAACGGGATGGTCTTGGATGCAATCAGTATTTCATACTTATGTCTACAACAGTGTCCAGCAAATCTCACCCTTATTTCATGGATCTTCTGAGTAATTCCGTTTGTATCTCTATACAAGTGACACGTGTTTTCCCTGTTAATGTTGAATATGGCTTGCAACATACTTGTAAAACACCCATCTAGTTGCGTTCTGGGTGTCTTCGTTAGTGTCCAAGACTCGCATCCGTGCAGCAGCACAGACTCCACCGTTACAATGAACCGCTGTTGCTTGATCTTGCATGAAAGTATAGGCCAATATTTCAAAACAAGTGTTCTTAGTTCATTTTCATGTTACTGCCTGACTGATCTGGATATATTTAGTTGCAAAGGTGGCTCAAGTGCCCGACGTAGGAATGCGCTACTGGCTCACATTCGTGAAGCAAAAACATTGAACACTCTCAAGAGGCTGCTAAAACACATTTGTTCCTGGCCCATTTTGGTGCTTAACTCTTTCTAGTCAGTTTTTATTACATTTTAAAACAGTATATATATATTCATCTTATTATATCCAACCTTCTAAAAAATTTCATTTTTTATCATGCTATCGTTTTATGCTTTGTTTTTACTGTCCATGATTATTCTATTGATTGTGTACAGCGCTTTTGAGCAGGCTTTTGTGTATGAAAATGAATGGAATGAACTTTCTTACGTTTCATCCCAGTTCAGCAGATCTGAGACGGCTGTCCGTGGACTGCTAGTAGCAGTGGTGTCATCCGTTGGAACTACAAGCATTTTCTTCTAGTCTTGATTAAGCAAGCCCCGTGATGACGTGATCTGCCAAGAAAATCGATGCTTGCCATGAAGAGCCTCCGACGCCTCGCGAACATAAAGTGGGTCAATATCAGCAATAACACGATCATGGAACGTACCGGTCAGAAGCATGCATCAATACTCATCACCCAGCGACGCCTTCGATGGTTCGGCCACCTGCAATGTGTGGCACCAAACTACCCTGCCGCTCTATTATACCAATTCCACCCACAAAACACCGGCTGGAAACGGCGCCGTGGGCGTCCTCGCCGTTATCTCGAGAGTTCTCGATAGTGTATTTCAGGGTCCTTTAATCACAGCCATCTATTGACCAGTGGAGTGGCCTTAATGTAACGTATAGAACACGACCAGACATCATTGAACTCTTATTGTGGCTATTGATTGGGACCTCTATACATACTATACTATACATTGACACCCTCCATTCGCACCACCTGACGGCCTTCCTTCAGACTCACCCCGAGGGCGAAACTTTCCAATAGAACCAACGTTAGTCTGCATGTCAGGGTCAGATACAATTCATTCACCCCTTCCTCCAGTCTCCCTTCCTCTACACCCCTCCTCCAAACCCTGTCACATGTCAGGGTCAGATAGAACTCATTCACCCTTTCTTCCATTCTCCCTTCCTCTACACCCCTCATCCCAACCCTGTCACGTGTCAGGGTAAGATAAAACTCATTCACCCCTTCCTCCATTCTCCCTTCCTTCCGTCTATCTCACCACCACGTCCTGTCCATTGTGTCCTCCTCCACAACCTCTCTCACCTCCATGTCTCTTCTCACCATGCCCTGTCCATTACGTCCTTCTCTACAACCTCTGTCACCTCCATGTCTCTCCTCACAATGACGCACTGTCTATTGCGTCATCGTCCACAATCTCTGACTCCCCCGTGCCTCTCCTCCCCGTGACGACCTGTCTATTGCGTCCTCCTCCACAATCCGTGTGACATTCCTGTCTCTCCTGACCACGACACCCTGTCTATTGCGTCCTCTTCCACAACATATCTCACCTCCATGTCTCTCCTGACCATGACGCCCTGTCTATTGTGTCCTCCTCCATAACATCTGTCACCTCCATTTATCTCCGCACCACGGCGCCCTGTCCATTGCGTCCTCCTCCACAACATCTGTCATATCCATGTCTCTCCTCACCTCGACGCCCTGTCCATTGCTTCCTTTTCCACAACCTTTCTCACCTCCATGTATCTCCTCACCACGACGCCCTGTCGATTGCGTCCTCCTCCACAACCTCTCTCACTTCCATGTCTCTTCTCACCACGACTCCCTGTCCATTCCGTCTTCCTCCACAACCTCTCTCACCTCCATGTCTCTCCTCATCACGACGCCCTGTTCATTACGTCCATCTCTACAACCTCTGTCACCTCCATGTCTCTCCTCACCATGACGCCCTGTTTATTGCGTCCTCCTCCACAACATCTGTCACCTCCATGTCTCTCCTCACCACGACGCCCTGTCTATTGCATCATCCTCCACAACATCTGTCACCTCCATGTCTCTCCTCACCACGACGCCCTGTCTATTGCGTCATCCTCCACAACATCTGTCACCTCCATGTCTCTCCTCACCATGACGCCCTGTCTATTGCGTCATCCTTCACAACATCTGTCACCTCCATGTCTCTCCTCACCATGACGCCCTGTCTATTGTGTCATCCTCCACAACATATGTCACCTCCATGTCTCTCCTCACCATTATGCCCTGTCTACTGCGTCCTCCTCCACAATCTCTGTCACCTCCATGTCTCTCCTCACCATGACGCCCTATCTACTGCGTCATCCTCCACAATCTCTGTGACCTCCATGTCTCTCCTCACCACGGAAACACCTTACATAAGGAAACTGAAAATGCAATGCTGCCATCTGGCGAATTGTGTGCTTACTATGTATTTGTGCCACGACTGGCGCAAAGTCGTCATCTTTATAAGGACAGATTGTAGGGAATGGAAGAAGGGTGAGTAGGGAACGAGCCCGGGACAATACGAAGAGAATGGTAGGGTTGGGAGGAGGGGTGTAGTGGAAGGGAGACTGGAGGAAGTAGTGAATGAGTTGTATCTGACTCTGACAGGGTTGGGAGGAGGGGTGTAGAGGAAGGGAGAATGGAGGAAGGGGTGAATGAATTGTATCTGACCCTGACATGTGACAGGATTAGGAGGATGGCCTTTTTGAGGAAGGTAGACTGGAGGAAGGGGCGAATGAGTTGCATCTAACACTGACATGTGAGAGGGTTGGGAGAACTATTGGAAATAGCACAGCAAATTAGCTTGCCACATATAACATGGCAATGGCAGCTAGGTAGGAAGAAACTTCAGAAGGCTAAGCAATGACTCAGTCGTGGAAACAAGGGTGGAAGACAAACAACCCAAGTGGGATAACAATTTAGGAATTTGTACAGAGTATTTTTAATTCACAGAGAGAAAACACATAAACAAGGGAGTATTTCAACCTTCACCACCAACATCACCCAGTTGTATATATATCATAGCACACCAACATGTGATGCAAATGTTGTCTATGTGCTATGTAGTAAACAGATGGCTGGGGGAAAGGAGCCAATTTGCAAGGTATCTACAGAGACATCAGTAGGCGACCACATGCTATTGTTCGACAACTAAAACTGTACTCTAGTATGAGCGACTATACTGCTGATACATATATTTCCTGGGGTGTTTGCCAAGGATGGGTGCTGCTGTAATGCAATAGTTAATTTAGCCAATTTTAAATGTAGGGTTTGCAAAACTTTGGATAATACCGTAGTTTTTACCGGGTACTTTTATTTTTTGTGCAATTTTAACTGACTTGCTTCATACAGCATAGACGTTAATCACTAATGTATTTTTCAGAATTTTGACAGAAATTAATCCTGCATATTGCAAGGTATATTATGTCCTGGTGTTATGGTTTCTAGAATATCAGGGTTCCACAATAGCATATGAACACTTGCCATAACAAGATAACATTTTTGTAACAAATTTATTGACACATCTGTGACCATGTACACACATGCTGAATAATACTAGGCATTGGTAATCAGTATGACAACAATATTTTCAGACAAACATGTCTATTAAAACAGGCAATTCTCTTTTTCTTTGTTCCATGATCAGAGGTAATGAGCGAGTAGTGTTTTTGTTTTCACTTATCTGGATTTATTTTAAAGTATGAATCGGCTTGCTCTTTGCTTAACTAACGTAATGCCAGTTCTTGATGTGTTGATCACAAAGGTGTATTATATTCAACTATACATGGTTAGTAACGTCTGTACTGTTATTGCGACCTTGACTTTTTAAATAAGTCTGAAGAGACAGTGTTAATGAATGTCAAATATTTCAAAGACGTTCAAGTTAGGGAATAACAAAATAATTGTCTTCTTGTGTTCCTTTATATAAAAATATATAATACACAAGTTACTATTGATAGTATACATACTTGAATCGTGTGAAGTTTGCTTATTACCCCCAATATTAACACAAACCCAACATTACCCAGCTAAATGTAGATATAAAACCAATGAGCATCCAGTTTTCACCAGGTCAGATATCCACAGCTAGACGACCATGTCGATAAATCTTTAAATAATTTACTACAAAAACCTAACATTTTCATTATAACATACTGGCATCTAAAATATAAGGCAACAATGTTGTATTTTGAACATAGATATCATTAAACCACACATGGTTCATCCAACTCTACAGAAGCAGGCATGGGACATGTGAAATGTTGCACATTCTAATGAAACGCATCACAAGATTTCTTTCCTCTACAAATCAATTTCTGTGTGGAAAATAATCAGTAAGTATTTGGCATTTGCACTCAATAAATACTTTGTATCTGACCGTGACTTCTGTTGGCATGATCTAGTGGTATGATTGCACATAATTACCTTCTCTCCATCATATTAACATCTCTTTGTGAATCTGCCCTTCAACATTAAAGGACATTTTACTACTAGCAAATGTGAACAAATAAAGTAAAATTACAAAGAATTCATATCTACAGATACAATTCATTGAGACAATAGTTAACCTCCTATTTCGCGTATACCTAATCTACACATTTCATATCACTGTAGCTACACACAAGTTTACAGTGTCTAGATTCTGTTGGCAACATTGAAAATACATCGTTTGTTTTCCTTTGGTTGACTTGTCTCCGCTGCCTAAGTCAATACCTACTCTTCAGCATTTCCTATTACAGCATCAGGCCCAGCAGAACCAACCAACCAATACTCCAACATCTCCCCTCCTGCTGCATAGGCATCAACCTTCATGACATTTTCTTTGGCACTTTTCACGATTTCCGATACTTCTATAATTTCATCAGTGATATAATAGATTATTTATCATACACATTTTCCAGCCAGATGACAACAAAACTGTACTTTTGTTTCAAATCAAGTATCAACTTTAAATAATAATATTATAAATAAACTTTCTTGTTCTTGTTTTACTTGTTCTGTTAATAAGTTTCAAATCAAGTATCAACCAGCTGATATATATAATTTTAATTGGTTACATTTCTGTTAATAAAAGTAATAAAGCTGACAAAATAATACATTTTGTTTAAGAAAGAACTGTCTACAAAACTGTCCCCAAAACCTAAAGAAACAAGAACAATTCAGAGATATATACAATGTAGGAGTTTGTTGGTTCTGCATAGCCCAAAGATACACTGTAGCAACTGGACGGCCACATCAATGAGGGGGTCAGGGTGCCACGTCTACGGCAGTTCACGTTGAGCAGGGCAAGACATTGACACCGGACAGCGTCTCTGATGAGGTCAACGGGTCCCTTGCCCTGGATGAACAGGTTGCTGACACAACCCTCCAGCATCTTCTCGTGCTTGCCAAATGTCATGCCATCCAGGTTAGGCACGCCACCTGAAGCATAACAACCACTGTCAACCCTCTGGCAATACTGGCCAAACACGCTTCAATTACCCTATTCATCACATACATGATCTGTTGCCTAGCAAAACCTCAGCCAAGTCATCAGAAAACATGTGGTGGGTTCGGACATTCTGTCGAATATCTTGTTGAAATTCTGGTCACAAATGTTTCTTTAAGGCAAAAACATAAGGCAAAGTTTTTAAAGTGACAACTGTATGCGGGAATGATTGATTTATGAGATGTCATGCAGCAATAGTAATGTAATTCACATATATTTATATAACCATTAACAACACTGTTGACAAAGCAAAGCTTGACGGAGGTTACGTGCAAAGTTGAATTGTGATGTAAGCAAAACCGCGACGTAGTGGATACATCAATTATTACACAAACTAACAAAAATACTGGTCCACCAGAAGGGATAACTTGGTAATTTGTATATACCTATTGCCGTGTGTGTTCAGTATGAGATATGTGTAAGACTTACCAATATACATGTTGCTGTGTGTGGTCAGTATGAGATATGTGTAAGACGTGTGTGGTCATATACATGTATGACGTGTGTGTTCAGTATGAGATATGTGTAAGACTTACCAATATACATGTTGCCGTGTGTGTTCAGTATGAGATATGTATAAGACTTACCAATATACATGTTGCCGTGTGTGTTCAGTATGAGATATGTGTAAGACTCAACAATATACATATTGCCGTGTGTGTTCAGTATGAGATATGTGTAAGACTCAACAATATACATATTGCTGTGTGTTCAGTATGAGATATGTGTAACACTTACTAATATACATGTAGCTGTGTGTGTTCAGTATGAGATATGTGTAAGACTTAACAATATACATATTGGCGTGTGTGTTCAGTATGAGATATGTGTAACACTTACTAATATACATGTTGCTGTGTGTGTTCAGTATGAGATATGTGTAAGGCTTACTAATATACATGTTGCTGTGTGTGTTCAGTATGAGATATGTGTAAGACTTACTAACATACATGTTGCTGTGTGTGTTCAGTGTGAGATATGTGTAAGACTTACTAATATACATGTTGCTGTGTGTGTTCAGTATGATATATGTGTAACACTTACTAATATACATGTTGCTGTGTGTGTTCAGTATGATATATGTGTAAGACTTACTAATATACATGTTGCTGTGTGTGTTCAGTATGAGATATGTGTAACACTTACTAATATACATGTTGCTGTGTGTGTTCAGTATGATATATGTGTAACACTTACTAATATACATGTTGCTGTGTGTGTTCAGTATGAGATATGTGCAAGACTTACCAATATACATATTGCCGTGTGTTCAGTAGGAGACGTGTAAGACTTACCAATATACATATTGCCGTGTGTTCAGTATGATATATGTGTAAGACTTACTAATATACATGTTGCTGTGTGTGTTCAGTATGAGATATGTGTAAGACTTCCCAATATACATGTTGCTGTGTGTGTTCAGTACGAGATATGTGCAAGACTTACCAATATACATATTGCTGTGTGTTCAGTATGAGACATGTGTAACACTTACTAATATACATGTTGCTGTGTGTGTTCAGTATGAGATATGTGTAACACTTACTAATATACATGTTGCTGTGTGTGTCCAGTATGAGATATGTGTAAGACTTAACAATATACATATTGCTGTGTGTTCACTTTGAGATATGTGTAAGACTTACCAATATACATATTGCCGTGTGTGTTCAGTATGAGATATGTGTAAGACTTACCAATATACATATTGCCGTGTGTTCAGCATGGATAATAGTCCTCCAGATTATCCCTCTACAAAGCTGAATCCGTCGATCTCAAGAGTTCCTTTCCTCACAGTCCTGAAGTCAACAACATTGTCCATATTAATGTACTCATACCACAGCTAATATCACAAATACCTGGGTTTTATTTTTAAACAGAAAAAAATGCTTTAAATTCATATTGGTTAAAGTGTGATCAATACTTAGCTATTAATATGATGTAAAATCAGTATGTGTAAATGTTGGGAATCTTGCATCACCATTTTCTAACTGGAGTCTTCATTTGCAAAATATTCGACGGAATGTCTTCAATTGCCACCATTTTGGAGTCTTCAGAAAGTTGCCACCATTTTGCACATAAACGATATTTAAACCTATTTTGTTTGATTAAAGTAAGTTACACATCACTGTAATTGAAATATGGGAAAACACAATAAATTATGAGAAGTAATAATATTGACAATAGCATAACAATTTTTTTCACTTATACTCAAATCAGTCAACTGCCTAAGAAGTTTTCTTTATTCATTGACAAGTAACCTATCCATCACGAGACCTGTTGCCTAGCAAAACCTCCTTATACATACTGCTTAAACATACATCAACACAAGGGATATGCCTAGGATAATTGCAGACCTGCAAACTAAATACATACCTGTGTATTGCGCTGGACAGTTACACCTATATTCTGTGCTGCTCACTTCAATACACTGTCCATCAATAGTGCAGGGTCGCTTGACACAGGGCGTCACGTCACCACAGTCGACAATGTTACTGCTGGCAATCGTGTCATACACCACGTTAAGTGTGTGACCCTTCACAATCACCTACAGCAAGACTCTCATAGCAAGGAAATGTTTACAGCAGTTCCTCGTGACAATTTAATGTTGACAGCACATCATTTGTGGCAATGTAATGTTTATATCACCATCCTCATAGCTATATATTGTTTACAACAAACCCATTATAACAATGTAATGTTTACAGCAAAGCCTTCATGGTAATATAATGTTTACAGTACACCCCTCACAGCAATGCACTGTTCACATCACCCCTTGTGGTAATGTAATGTTTACATCACCCGTTTGTGGCAATGTAATGTTTACAGCACACCCATCATGACAATGTAATGTTTACAGCACATGATATATATGACAATGTCATGTTTACAGCACACCACAATCCCCTGTAGCAATGTAAGAAGGTTGATAAAAATGATACCTATCTATAAACAATCAATCTGTTAATATTAGATTGTGTAGTGTTAACATGTCGATGTGGCTATCAGTCTGCAACTACAACAGTTTTACATGTATGGACAGAACAAGATGATCTTGACAGGTTGATCAAATGGTCTGAAAAGTGACAAATGCTGTTCAATTTTGGGAAATGTAAATGCCTCCACACAGGACATGGGAACGAAGAGGTAGAATATACAATGGGGGTACTGTACTAAATACTACTGTAAAAAAAGGACTTAGGGTTAACCATTAGTGCTGATATGAAGGTTTCAGAGCAGTGCGGAATTGCAGCTTCAAAGGGAAATCAAATCCTTGGATTAATTAGGCGAAATATAGCATATAAGGAAAAAGAACTAATAATACTGCTGTACAAAACAATAGTGTGGCCTCATTTAGAATATTGTATACAAGCGTGGAGGCCATACCGCAAGAAAGACATAGATATGCTAGAAAGAGTACAGAGGAGAGCGACTAAAATGATACCAAAACTGAGGGATCTTAGTTATGAAATTCGCCTAAAAGAATGTGCTTTCATAACACTAGAGACCGGGAGATTGACAGGAGATCAGATAGAAGTGTTTAAAATAATAAATGGTTATGAAAATATTGATTGAAATATTTTTTTCTCAATTAAGAAAGATAGAAGGACTAGAAGACATGAAGTTACATTAGCAAAGGAGCAGTGTAGATTAGATGTAAGAAAGTTCTCATTTTCATAAAGGACTATAAAGGATTGGAACAGATTTTCTGCTGATTGTGTGGGTGCTAGTAGCGTGAATGTTTAAAAATAAAATCGATACATACCTCAGAAAGGCTGGATTCACATAGATAAAAGGGTTGGACTCTCGATAAGCCAAAGGCTTCCTTGTCCACCTGCTACCTAGAGTTAATTCTCTGGGTGGCAATCTTCTTAAATCTTTTTAAACATAGCTCTGTCATTCACCCTCTTTGTAGTCTTGCCACCTACCTCTCCAATACAACCATGGAAGCTGGTACCATCCCCACCCCAGGGGCAACCCGCACATTAGGGTCAACACTCCCAAGTTCCAAGGGTCTCTTCAGATTGAGCCCAATAGTTCGGACGTGGGACGAACCTGCAGAGGAATAATCAAAAGACCTTATAACTTACTGTTTCCATTCTCCCTCTATTTGTTGACTTGACTTTAGTTGCTCAATATTCCTGTTACAATGGTCAGTGGTAACCAACTAGAGATATTATATATCACTATTATCACAAATATTCATGTGTCTATATCATTACCATGCATACTTAATGTACTAAACAATGTCTAAGACAGTATAAATTATGTAAAACTGGGTCTGCATGATCTAGAACTAAAGCAGCATTCAAGTTATCTAAAACTGTATCGGAATTATAGAAATTGGATTTGAGTTATATATATATTCATACTCGCAAGCCAACATTCATCCTCGCAAACCAGGGCTGTTTGCCATGCAAAACTAGCACTGGCAGATCTCTTAATCGAAGTGTGGAAGTTAGCCGAGTCAAACTAGTAATTGACTTCGCCAGTCGCGACTGCATCACCCGTGAGAACAGCGCAAATACCCGCCCCAATTTGATGACGGATAAACGACTTCTGGGAATGACAATATTGTGTTTTTGAATAATTGCTTCTACTTCCTAAACATTGCGTATAACATGAACCACTGTTGGTTGAAATTAGTTTTATTATGTCACCAACCACTGATATAGTGAGCGATTTCAGAGGCTGAGTTTAAATTCAGAGTTTCACAAAGTGATCAGCCAGGGGGTACTGCTGGCTGGCACCGACGTAATCAGCAACAGCGACCCCTGGCACGCGAGGATGTATATATTATATTTGTCTAAGTTAAGTATGACCGAGTTAGCAACATCCACACAAGGCATCTGCCTAGGATAATTGCAGACCTGCAAACTACATACATAGCTGTGTATTGCGCTGGACAGTTACACCTGTATTCTGTGCTGCTCACTTCAATACACTGTCCATCAATAGTGCAGGGTCGCTTGACACAGGGCGTCACGTCACCACAGTCGACAATGTTACTGCTGACAATCGCGTCATCCACCACGTTAAGTGTGTGACCCTTCAGAATCACCTACAACAAGACAACTCTCATGGCAAGGAAATGTTTACAGCAGTTCCTTGTGACAATTTAATGTTGATAGCACATCCTTTGTGGCAATCTAATGTTGATATCACCATCCTCATAGCAATGTATTGTTTACAACAAACCCGTCTTAACAATGTAATGTTTACAGCAAAGCTTTCATGGTAATATATAATGTTTACACCCCTCACAGCAATGCACTGTTCACATCACCCTTTGTGGTAATGTAATGTTTACATCACCCGTTTGTGGCAATGTAATGTTTACAGCACACCCATCATGACAATGTAATGTTTACAGCACACGATATATATGACAATGTCATGTTTACAGCACACCACAATCCCCTGTAGCAATGTAAGAAGGTTGATAAAAATGATACCTATCTATCAACAATCAATCTGTTAATATTAGATTGTGTAGTGTTAACATGTCGATGTGGCTATCAGTCTGCAACTACAACAGTTTTACATGTATGGACAGAACAAGATGATCTTGACAGGTTGATCAAATGGTCTGAAAAGTGACAAATGCTGTTCAATTTTGGGAAATGTAAATGCCTCCACACAGGACATGGGAACGAAGAGGTAGAATATACAATGGGGGTACTGTACTAAATACTACTGTAAAAAAAGGACTTAGGGTTAACCATTAGTGCTGATATGAAGGTTTCAGAGCAGTGCGGAATTGCAGCTTCAAAGGGAAATCAAATCCTTGGATTAATTAGGCGAAATATAGCATATAAGGAAAAAGAACTAATAATACTGCTGTACAAAACAATAGTGTACAAGCGTGGAGGCCATACCGCAAGAAAGACATAGATATGCTAGAAAGAGTACAGAGGAGAGCGACTAAAATGATACCAAAACTGAGGGATCTTAGTTATGAAATTCGCCTAAAAGAATGTGCTTTGATAACACTAGAGACCGGGAGATTGACAGGAGATCAGATAGAAGTGTTTAAAATAATAAATGGTTATGAAAATATTGATTGAAATATTTTTTCTCAATTAAGAAAGATAGGACTAGAAGACATGAAGTTACATTAGCAAAGGAGCAGTGTAGATTAGATGTAAGAAAGTTCTCATTTTCATAAAGGACTATAAATGATTGGAACAGATTTTCTGCTGATTGTGTGGGTGCTAGTAGCGTGAATGTTTAAAAATAAAATCGATACATACCTCAGAAGGGCTGGATTCACATAGATAAAAGGGTTGGACTCTCGATAAGCCAAAGGCTTCCTTGTCCACCTGCTACCTAGAGTTAATTCTCTGGGTGGCAATCTTCTTAAATCTTTTTAAACATAGCTCTGTCATTCACCCTCTTTGTAGTCTTGCCACCTACCTCTCCAATACAACCATGGAAGCTGGTACCATCCCCACCCCAGGGGCAACCCGCACATTAGGGTCAACACTCCCAAGTTCCAAGGGTCTCTTCAGATTGAGCCCAATAGTTCGGACGTGGGACGAACCTGCAGAGGAATAATCAAAAGACCTTATAACTTACTGTTTCCATTCTCCCTCTATTTGTTGACTTGACTTTAGTTGCTCAATATTCCTGTTACAATGGTCAGTGGTAACCAACCAGAGATATTATATATCACTATTATCACAAATATTCATGTGTCTATATCATTACCATGCATACTTAATGTACTAAACAATGTCTAAGACAGTATAAATTATCTAAAACTGGGTCTGCATGATCTAGAACTAAAGCAGCATTCAAGTTATCTAAAACTGTATCGGAATTATAGAAATTGGATTTGAGTTATATATATATATTCATACTCGCAAGCCAACATTCATCCTCGCAAGCCAGGGCTGTTTGCCATGCAAAACTAGCACTGGCAGATCTCTTAATCGAAGTGTGGAAGTTAGCCGAGTCAAACTAGTAATTGACTTCGCCAGTCGCGACTGCATCACCCGTGAGAACATCGCAAATACCCGCCCCAATTTGATGACGGATAAACGACTTCTGGGAATGACAATATTGTGTTTTTGAATAATTGCTTCTACTTCCTAAACATTGCGTATAACATGAACCACTGTTGGTTGAAATTAGTTTTATTATGTCACCAACCACTGATATAGTGGGCGATTTCAGAGGCTGAGTTTAAATTCAGAGTTTCACAAAGTGATCAGCCAGGGGGTACTGCTGGCTGGCACTGACGTAATCAGCAACAGCGACTCCTGGCACGCGAGGATGTATATATTATATTTGTCTAAGTTAAGTATGACCGAGTTAGCAACATCCACACAAGGCATCTGCCTAGGATAATTGCAGACCTGCAAACTACATACATAGCTGTGTATTGCGCTGGACAGTTACACCTGTATTCTCACTTCAATACACTGTCCATCAATAGTGCAGGGTCGCTTGACACAGGGCGTCACGTCACCACAGTCGACAATGTTACTGCTGACAATCGCGTCATCCACCACGTTAAGTGTGTGACCCTTCAGAATCACCTACAGCAAGACTCTCATAGCAAGGAAATGTTTACAGCAGTTCCTCGTGACAATTTAATGTTGACAGCACATCATTTGTGGCAATGTAATGTTTATATCACCATCCTCATAGCTATATATTGTTTACAACAATGTAATGTTTACAGCAAAGCCTTCATGGTAATATAATGTTTACAGTACACCCCTCACAGCAATGCACTGTTCACATCACCCCTTGTGGTAATGTAATGTGTACATCACCCGTTTGTGGCAATGTAATGTTTACAGCACACCCATCATGACAATGTAATGTTTACAGCACACGATATATATGACAATGTCATGTTTACAGCACACCACAACCCCCTATAGCAATGTAAGAAGATTGATAAAACTGATACCTATCTATCAACAATCAATCTGTTAATATTAGATTGTATAGTGTTAACATATCGATGTGGCTATCAGTCTGCAACTACAACAGTTTTACATGTATGGACAGAACAAGATGATCTTGACAGGTTGATCAAATGGTCTGAAAAGTGACAAATGCTGTTTAATTTTGGGAAATGTAAATGCCTCCACACAGGACATGGGAACGAAGAGGTAGAATATACAATGGGGGTACTGTACTAAATACTACTGTAAAAAAGGACTTAGGGTTAACCATTAGTGCTGATATGAAGGTTTCAGAGCAGTGCGGAATTGCAGGTTCAAAGGGAAATCAAATCCTTGGATTAATTAGGCGAAATATAGCATATAAGGAAAAAGAACTAATAATACTGCTGTACAAAACAATAGTGTGGCCTCATTTAGAATATTGTATACAAGCGTGGAGGCCATACCGCAAGAAAGACATAGATATGCTAGAAAGAGTACAGAGGAGAGCGACTAAAATGATACCAAAACTGAGGGATCTTAGTTATGAAATTCGCCTAAAAGAATGTGCTTTCATAACACTAGAGACCGGGAGATTGACAGATCAGATAGAAGTGTTTAAAATAATAAATGGTTATGAAAATATTGATTGAAATATTTTTTTCTCAATTAAGAAAGATAGAAGGACTAGAAGACATGAAGTTACATTAGCAAAGGAGCAGTGTAGATTAGATGTAAGAAAGTTCTCATTTTCATAAAGGACTATAAATGATTGAAACAGATTTTCTGCTGATTGTGTGGGTGCTAGTAGCGTGAATGTTTAAAAATAAAATCGATACACACCTCAGAAGGGCTGGATTCACAAAGATAAAAGGGTTGGACTCTCGATAAGCCAAAGGCTTCCTTGTCCACCTGCTACCTAGAGTTAAATCTCTGGGTGGCAATCTTCTTAAATCTTTTTAAACATAGCTCTATCATTCACCCTCTTTGTAGTCTTGCCACCTACCTCTCCAATACAACCATGGAAGCTGGTATCCATCCTCACCCCAGGGGCAACCCGCACATTAGGGTCAACACTCCCAAGTTCCAAGGGTCTGTTCAGATCGAGCCCAATAGTTCGGACGTGGGACGAACCTGCAGAGGAATAATCAAAAGACCTTATAACTTACTGTTTCCATTCTCCCTCTATTTGTTGACTTGACTTTAGTTGCTCAATATTCCTGTTACAATGGTCAGTGGTAACCAACTAGAGATATTATATATCACTATTATCACAAATATTCATGTGTCTATATCATTACCATGCATACTTAATGTACTAAACAATGTCTAAGACAGTATAAATTATCTAAAACTGGGTCTGCATGATCTAGAACTAAAGCAGCATTCAAGTTATCTAAAACTGTATCGGAATTATAGAAATTGGATTTGAGTTATATATATATTCATACTCGCAAGCCAACATTCATCCTCGCAAGCCAGGGCTGTTTGCCATGCAAAACTAGCACTGGCAGATCTCTTAATCGAAGTGTGGAAGTTAGCCGAGTCAAACTAGTAATTGACTTCGCCAGTCGCGACTGCATCACCCGTGAGAACATCGCAAATACCCGCCCCAATTTGATGACGGATAAACGACTTCTGGGAATGACAATATTGTGTTTTTGAATAATTGCTTCTACTTCCTAAACATTGCGTATAACATGAACCACTGTTGGTTGAAATTAGTTTTATTATGTCACCAACCACTGATATAGTGAGCGATTTCAGAGGCTGAGTTTAAATTCAGAGTTTCACAAAGTGATCAGCCAGGGGGTACTGCTGGCTGGCACCGACGTAATCAGCAACAGCGACCCCTGGCACGCGAGGATGTATATATTATATTTGTCTAAGTTAAGTATGACCGAGTTAGCAACATCCACACAAGGCATCTGCCTAGGATAATTGCAGACCTGCAAACTACATACATAGCTGTGTATTGCGCTGGACAGTTACACCTGTATTCTGTGCTGCTCACTTCAATACACTGTCCATCAATAGTGCAGGGTCGCTTGACACAGGGCGTCACGTCACCAAAGTCGACAATGTTACTGCTGACAATCGCGTCATCCACCACGTTAAGTGTGTGACCCTTCAGAATCACCTACAACAAGACAACTCTCATGGCAAGGAAATGTTTACAGCAGTTCCTTGTGACAATTTAATGTTGATAGCACATCCTTTGTGGCAATCTAATGTTGATATCACCATCCTCATAGCAATGTATTGTTTACAACAAACCCGTCTTAACAATGTAATGTTTACAGCAAAGCTTTCATGGTAATATATAATGTTTACACCCCTCACAGCAATGCACTGTTCACATCACCCCTTGTGGTAATGTAATGTTTACATCACCCGTTTGTGGCAATGTAATGTTTACAGCACACCCATCATGACAATGTAATGTTTACAGCACACGATATATATGACAATGTCATGTTTACAGCACACCACAATCCCCTGTAGCAATGTAAGAAGGTTGATAAAAATGATACCTATCTATAAACAATCAATCTGTTAATATTAGATTGTGTAGTATTAACATGTCGATGTGGCTATCAGTCTGCAACTACAACAGTTTTACATGTATGGACAGAACAAGATGATCTTGACAGGTTGATCAAATGGTCTGAAAAGTGACAAATGCTGTTCAATTTTGGGAAATGTAAATGCCTCCACACAGGACATGGGAACGAAGAGGTAGAATATACAATGGGGGTACTGTACTAAATACTACTGTAAAAAAAGGACTTAGGGTTAACCATTAGTGCTGATATGAAGGTTTCAGAGCAGAGCGGAATTGCAGCTTCAAAGGGAAATCAAATCCTTGGATTAATTAGGCGAAATATAGCATATAAGGAAAAAGAACTAATAATACTGCTGTACAAAACAATAGTGTGGCCTCATTTAGAATATTGTATACAAGCGTGGAGGCCATACCGCAAGAAAGACATAGATATGCTAGAAAGAGTACAGAGGAGAGCGACTAAAATGATACCAAAACTGAGGGATCTTAGTTATGAAATTCGCCTAAAAGAATGTGCTTTCATAACACTAGAGACTGGGAGATTGACAGGAGATCAGATAGAAGTGTTTAAAATAATAAATGGTTATGAAAATATTGATTGAAATATTTTTTTCTCAATTAAGAAAGATAGAAGGACTAGAAGACATGAAGTTACATTTATGAAAATATTGATTGAAATATTTTTTTCTCAATTAAGAAAGATAGAAGGACTAGAAGACATGAAGTTACATTAGCAAAGGAGCAGTGTAGATTAGATGTAAGAAAGTTCTCATTTTCATAAAGGACTATAAATGATTGGAACAGACTTTCTGCTGATTGTGTGGGTGCTAGTAGCGTGAATGTTTAAAAATAAAATCGATACATACCTCAGAAGGGCTGGATTCACATAGATAAAAGGGTTGGACTCTCGATAAGCCAAAGGCTT
>CM034544.1:16890861-16931212 GCA_020002185.1 Paraescarpia echinospica | reverse complement strand
GGCGATGAATCACTGTTGATCAATCGTTATGCTATGATTGTTAGCGTTGCTAAAACATTCTTAATAAAACCTTGTCGACTGCAACGCGGTACTCAAGATGGGTTCTGTGGTATTCAATGGAACAGCGTCGTGATCTACTTGAGTTAAAGCGATACGAGCCGGCCTTACGCCGACTAGTATGTTCGAATCCCAAGTGTCAAAGTCTGCTAAAACATTCTTAATAAAACCTTGTCGACTGCAACGCGGTACTCAAGATGGGTTCTGTGGTATTCAATGGAACAGCGTCGTGATCTACTTGAGTTAAAGCGATACGAGCCGGCCTTACGCCGACTAGTATGTTCGAATCCCAAGTGTCAAAGTCTGCTAAAACATTCTTAATAAAACCTTGTAGCCTGCAACGCGCTGCTCAACGTGGATTCTGCTGTATTCAATGGAACAGCGCCGTGATCTACTTGAGTTAAAGCGATACGAGCCTGCCTTACGCCGACTAGTATGTTCGAATCCCAAGTGTCAAAGTCTGCTAAAACATTCTTAATAAAACCTTGTCGCCTGCAACGCGCTGCTCAACGTGGATTTTGTTGTATGCAATGGAACAGCGCCGTGATCTACTTGAGTTAAAGCGATACGAGCCGGCCTTACGCCGACTAGTATGTTCGAATCCCAAGTGTCAAAGTCTGCTAAAACATTCATAATAAAACCTTGTAGCCTGCAACGCGCTGCTCAACGTGGATTCTGCTGTATTCAATGGAACAGCGCCGTGATCTACTTGAGTTAAAGCGATACGAGCCTGCCTTACGCCGACTAGTATGTTCGAATCCCAAGTGTCAAAGTCTGCTAAAACATTCTTAAAAAAAACCTTGTCGCCTGCAACGCGCTGCTCAACGTGGATTCAGTTGTATGCAATGGAACAGCGCCGTGATCTACTAGAGATAAAGCGATACGAGCCGGCCTTACGCCGACTAGTATGTTCGAATCCCAAGTGTCAAAGTCTGCTGAAAGCGTAGACCCTCTGTCACTATAATCGGGAGCACGTGTTGAAGATGTTAATTAACGTGCAAGGAATACAGGTTTTGAAAATACAGAACATTTAAAATGTTTCAATGGATTCATGATCTGTTTTTTTTTTTTTTTTTTTTTAAATACGATTTTTTTTGAAATAAAAAATCGAAAACAAGTTTCTTGAGAGGTAAATATATATATTTGTCATGAAATATTGATGTTGAATATTAGCGAAATCTAGTGTTGAATGGACAGGCTACATTGTTCATACATGACGAATGTTCTTCTGTCGCAGAACGCATGGTATGCTGCTGCTAGATTGAGTCATAACGTTTGCCCGAACATTATTTGTAACAATTTAATTATTATATATTTCAATTTATTAGTGTTCAACTTTTGTAATTGACAATCTATTGTTTAGATACAGCCTCACTCAACACTCGGTGTAGGCAGCCTGTCATTGGCTTCCTGCACCGATTCACACACTCGCACGCATGAAAACGTCTTTCCGTTAACGGTGACGTGAGACTGCTCCACCGGCAAAACCTGATGCACAAAAGTTGTTGCCTATCTATATATAATAAGAGTTAAGACACAATGCGGACAACGATAGGTGTCATACATATTTTGCAATGTGATATATTTATTAAAGAAAATTGTTAGCAAATCCCCAGTTGTTAACTGGATAGTCATAATGTGACAATCAGACTAGTTACGAGTTGCATATTATGGAGCTACATATTATTACTTTGATGCAGTGTTTACGCCGCTATTGTTGGCGTTAATTCAATTCATGCTAATCGAACATCAAATAATTACATACATTGACGACAAAACACTGCTGCTGTATACAATATTAACACGACGTTTTGTTCAATACTAATATCTCATACAATTGGAGCTCTTTGGTATCGAACAGTCCCACTTCATAAGTGTATCCACATCTGCACACACAACGGTTGGGTAATAGCCACGTGATGCGCACGTCGAGATTCGGTAATTGTTATTGGACGGACGAGTTTGAATTGATGAAATAACGACGTCGGTCGACTCAATATTCACGAGTGATTACACTCGTCGATTACGACACACACTTTTACTAAGTACAAGGACAAATATGCACGTACGCACGCACGCGCAAACACTCGCACGAAGCGCACCCGCAGATGCACGCAGGCACACACACACACACACACACAACCACACACACACACACACACACACACACACACACACACACACACACACACACACACACACACACACACACACACACACACACACACACACACACACACACACACACACACACACAAACAAACAAACACACACACACACACAAACACACACACGCACACACACGCGCGCGCGCGCGCACGCACACACACACACCACATACATACATACACACACACACGCACGCATTCACGCACGCACGCACTCACACGCACACACACACAAACACACACAAACACACACACACACACACACACACACGTATAATCAACTAGCTCTAAATAGTTTTCATTTTTTCTTAATAGACACTTCGTCCAACATGTGTCCTTGTTTCTTAATTTTTTTCACTTAATTTAGTAAATAATTAACTCTTATTTTCACCGCTGTAGCGACGCATTGGGTGTTAGTTTTGTTTCGTTAGCAACACTGGCAACGGAAGAGTTTAGTTGAAAACTACACAGGCAGATCGCATCAATGTTAAAGCAACTTCCGTTGAAATCACCCGACCAAAGAAATTAGGATGGTACATGGAACATGGCACATTGATGTTTATAAAACATATATGAAACACACAATATTCATGTTCCTATATTATATCCGGTAGCGTTTAGTTTAAAGAAACTTATAAGGAAGGCCCCGCCAATTAATTGGCTGGTCGTCACTTGGGTACATGAGTCGTTATGTGCTCCAATTTGCAACTATTTTACAACTTGGAGATTGCTGTTGTTGCTTCAGTTCTGGCTAATCATATCATATAAAATAATTATACATTTTGACGAAACAACGCTCCTGCTATGATAATTAATTTAGTGCTGTTATCAATGAGAGGCCAGTAAGCTACAAGCGAAGAGCATTTTAATATCAAACATGCGCATCAAATGTGCATAATATGTATCTCCACACAATAGTTGTATTACAGCTGTGTTGCTTTTAATACGAACGCACGTCGCGGATTTCTACAGTAATGTCCTGGAAGGATGCACTTGAATTCATCAAATAATTACGACGCTCGCCTCATTGTTCGCATGTAATTATTGACTGCCACACGCGTCACCTCACGCGCATTCAGCTTACAAGGACGAACATGCACATACGCACACACGCACGCGCACACGCGCACACACGCACACACGCACACGCGCACACCCGCAAACGCACACGCGCGCACGCGCACACACGCACACACGCACACACGCACACACGCACGCTCATACGCACACACACACGTACATTCTTGCGCGTAAGAAAAAGTTCGAGCGCACACATGCGCACACACGCACATACGCGCATCAAGGCACTAACAACGCACGCAATCGCGCACACGTACGCACACACGCATACATACACACACACCTTTGTGCGTCGCTGTAAATGGGTGTGCACGACGTGCGAAATCACGTTGATCCAGATAAAATAATTACTACCTTTGCTCAGAAACGCAGTGTACTAGGGAATGGTCTCATCAACCAGTCGTCTGAACTTGCCGACCACGCGTCGCTTGACAACGTTAATGTTTATTATATGCGTTGACAACTATTGCAGGAGTTCTTCTGACTTTAATTCTCTCAAAGATATTTACTGATAAAATCCGATGCACGCGAGTAGACGCGTCTATACAATCCCATTCACGAGTCGACCTTTGAAGGCGCTAGACATTCATCTTTGAGCGTCGCTGTTAATGGGAGTGCACGACGTGCAAAGACACGTTGATCTAGATCAAATGAGTTAATACCTTTGCTCAGAAACGCAGTGTACTAGGGAAAGGTCTTATAAATCAACTCAATTAATGTTACAAGCAACGGCATCGTAGGCCTATGTGCAGTTATATAATGTCACTGCGTGTGCGGCAGACAGAACCACCTGGTGGTAAATTCAGCATAGAGTCACGTGGTGCAGTCACGTAACCAATGTATCTTCTAAACGAAATACGCATGCCGTCAAAGGAAGGCCCCCTCCTACAATGTTCAAAGACATTTGTGAGTAATTCCTGAACCTAAAGGTTTAGTTTGTGGACCTTCACTGGGTCCGTATTATGACTACTGATTTCGGGAGAGACTTGGGTTCACATTCTAGATCAGTGCACGACTTTTATTCCTGTTATCATTATTTATTTTATCACTGTTTATGTTATCCTTTATTACACGTTCACTGTTTCAAGGCATGGGTTGCCAATCAAGTGCCGCGACAGGAATGTGGGTTATAACAAAACAAGTTATGAACCGCTGGCTTACGCCACTCGTTGGTTTACAACAATACGCGAGGACATCGCCGGGTAAACAGCCATTGCTTTATGTGATTGTTTGTCGAGTTGTTGCGTGTCTGAACACATGTCACGCCTAAATTGTTGTGTATTAACTGCTTTGGCAATAACGTGGGTTTTTAATTAGACGCTCCGATACACAAACATACAGACGATATCTCAGTTAAAGTTCCGACGCCTGTGAATTGTGTAGTGAAGCGATTGCCATAGGGCTTATCGAGCATAATTAATGGCGTAGATAAAAAATATTGAAATGACTATACATGTTGACAACCAAGCTATTAATACTTACACGTAGTTTATTCCAAACAAAAACTTATTTTGTTGCAGCAGTATGAAGGCATATGTAGTTGTGTAGTCTAAAAATACATAATTATTGCGTTATGATATTGCAGGATTATTTCAATAATCACTTAACTGAGAGAACATGTGTGCATAACTGACATATAATACACAACGGGCCACGTACAAGAACCTATGCTGTGTTTGCCTTATTATTTTCATCACGTTCCCTTTTCCAAACGATGTCTTCAAACTAAAAAAATTATTGCTGGTCGACGGCTCAATTTGAAGACAAACTCGCCCGTGTCCTAATCAATGAATAAGTTTGCGGATTTCAACAGTGCATGCGTAGAAGAGTACAGTTGGTCAGGCGTTCCTTTGATTACACCCTCCACGGAAACATGAAGAAACATTGCTAATTCAATCATGGCGGGACTGTATGCTTATCATGTTGAGCACTAGGTCTACAGCGACTGATTCGTGACGGAGATAAATCTACACCGGCTTGCGCGGCTTGCGTGTGTCGCGCACTGTCAAAGCGGCGTCGACGACGACAATACAAAACAGGTCATTATCCAGATAACACACATTAGTCAGCCGCAGGCCAAGTATAAACGGCTGCCAAAACGTTTGTCTGTTGGTCTAACTTGATCCTCGCTCGTTGCTTCAAGTTCATGCCCGAACTTGATCACGCTCACTCACTGGTAACGCTGATATAGATCTAAGTAGAAGCCACAACAACGCAGGCCCATACCGTGGGTGTTAGCATAAACTCCTTGTTGTGCGAAACGTTGATTACATATTACACTGGCCCCCAATTCCGATGGTTTTCGATACGTTCCTATAAAATGGTAATTACATCTATGAATCCCGCAAAAGGACGCGACCAATGTTGTTAATTATCTCAATTTTATGCACGTTCCTGTGGTATTGGCTAATTGTCAATCGGCATGTAGGGAACCCGTGTATTACCGCAGCAAAGGCGATGAATCACTGTTGATCAATCGTTATGCTATGATTGTTAGCGTTGCTAAAACATTCTTAATAAAACCTTGTAGCCTGCAACGCGCTGCTCAACGTGGGTTCTGTTGTATTCAATGGAACAGCGCCGTGATCTACTTGAGTTAAAGCGATACGAGCCGGCCTTACGCCGACTAGTATGTTCGAATCCCAAGTGTCAAAGTCTGCTAAAACATTCTTAATAAAACCTTGTCGACTGCAACGCGGTACTCAAGATGGGTTCTGTGGTATTCAATGGAACAGCGTCGTGATCTACTTGAGTTAAAGCGATACGAGCCGGCCTTACGCCGACTAGTATGTTCGAATCCCAAGTGTCAAAGTCTGCTAAAACATTCTTAATAAAACCTTGTAGCCTGCAACGCGCTGCTCAACGTGGATTCTGCTGTATTCAATGGAACAGCGCCGTGATCTACTTGAGTTAAAGCGATACGAGCCTGCCTTACGCCGACTAGTATGTTCGAATCCCAAGTGTCAAAGTCTGCTAAAACATTCTTAATAAAACCTTGTCGCCTGCAACGCGCTGCTCAACGTGGATTTTGTTGTATGCAATGGAACAGCGCCGTGATCTACTTGAGTTAAAGCGATACGAGCCGGCCTTACGCCGACTAGTATGTTCGAATCCCAAGTGTCAAAGTCTGCTAAAACATTCATAATAAAACCTTGTAGCCTGCAACGCGCTGCTCAACGTGGATTCTGCTGTATTCAATGGAACAGCGCCGTGATCTACTTGAGTTAAAGCGATACGAGCCTGCCTTACGCCGACTAGTATGTTCGAATCCCAAGTGTCAAAGTCTGCTAAAACATTCTTAAAAAAAACCTTGTCGCCTGCAACGCGCTGCTCAACGTGGATTCTGTTGTATGCAATGGAACAGCGCCGTGATCTACTAGAGATAAAGCGATACGAGCCGGCCTTACGCCGACTAGTATGTTCGAATCCCAAGTGTCAAAGTCTGCTGAAAGCGTAGACCCTCTGTCACTATAATCGGGAGCACGTGTTGAAGATGTTAATTAACGTGCAAGGAATACAGGTTTTGAAAATACAGAACATTTAAAATGTTTCAATGGATTCATGATCTGGGTTTTTTTTTTTTTTTTTTTAAATACGATTTTTTTTCAAATAAAAAATCGAAAACAAGTTTCTTGAGAGGTAAATATATATATTTGTCATGAAATATTGATGTTGAATATTAGCGAAATCTAGTGTTGAATGGACAGGCTACATTGTTCATACATGACGAATGTTCTTCTGTCGCAGAACGCATGGTATGCTGCTGCTAGATTGAGTCATAACGTTTGCCCGAACATTATTTGTAACAATTTAATTATTATATATTTCAATTTATTAGTGTTCAACTTTTGTAATTGACAATCTATTGTTTAGATACAGCCTCACTCAACACTCGGTGTAGGCAGCCTGTCATTGGCTTCCTGCACCGATTCACACACTCGCACGCATGAAAACGTCTTTCCGTTAACGGTGACGTGAGACTGCTCCACCGGCAAAACCTGATGCACAAAAGTTGTTGCCTATCTATATATAATAAGAGTTAAGACACAATGCGGACAACGATAGGTGTCATACATATTTTGCAATGTGATATATTTATTAAAGAAAATTGTTAGCAAATCCCCAGTTGTTAACTGGATAGTCATAATGTGACAATCAGACTAGTTACGAGTTGCATATTATGGAGCTACATATTATTACTTTGATGCAGTGTTTACGCCGCTATTGTTGGCGTTAATTCAATTCATGCTAATCGAACATCAAATAATTACATACATTGACGACAAAACACTGCTGCTGTATACAATATTAACACGACGTTTTGTTCAATACTAATATCTCATACAATTGGAGCTCTTTGGTATCGAACAGTCCCACTTCATAAGTGTATCCACATCTGCACACACAACGGTTGGGTAATAGCCACGTGATGCGCACGTCGAGATTCGGTAATTGTTATTGGACGGACGAGTTTGAATTGATGAAATAACGACGTCGGTCGACTCAATATTCACGAGTGATTACACTCGTCGATTACGACACACACTTTTACTAAGTACAAGGACAAATATGCACGTACGCACGCACGCGCAAACACTCGCACGAAGCGCACCCGCAGATGCACGCAGGCACACACACACATATACACAACCACACACACACACACACACACACACACACACACACACACACACACACACACACACACACACACACACACACACACACACACACACACACACACACAAACACACACACACACACACACACACAAACAAACAAACACACACACACACACAAACACACACACGCACACACACGCGCGCGCGCGCGCACGCACACACACACACCACATACATACATACACACACACACGCACGCATTCACGCACGCACGCACTCACACGCACACACACACAAACACACACAAACACACACACACACACACACACACACGTATAATCAACTAGCTCTAAATAGTTTTCATTTTTTCTTAATAGACACTTCGTCCAACATGTGTCCTTGTTTCTTAATTTTTTTCACTTAATTTAGTAAATAATTAACTCTTATTTTCACCGCTGTAGCGACGCATTGGGTGTTAGTTTTGTTTCGTTAGCAACACTGGCAACGGAAGAGTTTAGTTGAAAACTACACAGGCAGATCGCATCAATGTTAAAGCAACTTCCGTTGAAATCACCCGACCAAAGAAATTAGGATGGTACATGGAACATGGCACATTGATGTTTATAAAACATATATGAAACACACAATATTCATGTTCCTATATTATATCCGGTAGCGTTTAGTTTAAAGAAACTTATAAGGAAGGCCCCGCCAATTAATTGGCTGGTCGTCACTTGGGTACATGAGTCGTTATGTGCTCCAATTTGCAACTATTTTACAACTTGGAGATTGCTGTTGTTGCTTCAGTTCTGGCTAATCATATCATATAAAATAATTATACATTTTGACGAAACAACGCTCCTGCTATGATAATTAATTTAGTGCTGTTATCAATGAGAGGCCAGTAAGCTACAAGCGAAGAGCATTTTAATATCAAACATGCGCATCAAATGTGCATAATATGTATCTCCACACAATAGTTGTATTACAGCTGTGTTGCTTTTAATACGAACGCACGTCGCGGATTTCTACAGTAATGTCCTGGAAGGATGCACTTGAATTCATCAAATAATTACGACGCTCGCCTCATTGTTCGCATGTAATTATTGACTGCCACACGCGTCACCTCACGCGCATTCAGCTTACAAGGACGAACATGCACATACGCACACACGCACGCGCACACGCGCACACACGCACACACGCACACGCGCACACCCGCAAACGCACACGCGCGCACGCGCACACACGCACACACGCACACACGCACACACGCGCACACGCTCATACGCACACACACACACACGCACACACGCACACACGCACACACGCACGCTCATACGCACACACACGTACATTTTATTTTTTCTTAATAGACACGCGCGTAAGAAAAAGTTCGAGCGCACACATGCGCACACACACACATACGCGCATCAAGGCACTAACAACGCACGCAATCGCGCACACGTACGCACACACGCATACATACACACACACCTTTGTGCGTCGCTGTAAATGGGTGTGCACGACGTGCAAAATCACGTTGATCCAGATAAAATAATTACTACCTTTGCTCAGAAACGCAGTGTACTAGGGAATGGTCACATCAACCAGCTCAATTAATATTACAAGCAAAAGCGTCGTAGGCCTATGTGCATTTGTACACACACAATAAATACAGTCACTACGTATGCGCCAGACAGAACCACCTGGTGGTAAATTCAGCACAGAGTCACGTGGTGCAGTCACGTAACCAATGTATCTTCTAAACGAAATACGCATGCCGTCAAAGGAAGGCCCACTCCAACAATGTTCAAAGACATTTGTGAGTAATTCCTGAACCTAAAGGTTTAGTTTGTGGACCTTCACTGGGTCCGTATTATGACTACTGATTTCGGGAGAGACTTGGGTTCACATTCTAGATCAGTGCACGACTTTTATTCCTGTTATCATTATTTATTGTATTACTGTTTATGTTATCCTTTATTACACGTTCACTGTTTCAAGGCATGGGTTGCCAATCAAGTGCCGCGACAGGAATGTGGGTTATAACAAAACAAGTTATGAACCGCTGGCTTACGCCACTCGTTGGTTTACAACAATACGCGAGGACATCGCCGGGTAAACAGCCATTGCTTTATGTGATTGTTTGTCGAGTTGTTGCGTGTCTCAACACATGTCACGCCTAAATTGTTGTGTATTAACTGCTTTGGCAAAAACGTCGGTTTTTAATTAGACGCTCCGATACACAAACATACAGACGATATCTCAGTTAAAGTTCCGACACCTGTGAATTGTGTAGTGAAGCGATTGCCATAGGGCTTATCGAGCATAATTAATGGCGTAGATAAAAAATATTAGAATATGACTATGAACATAGTTGACTAAAAATACATAATTATTGCGTTATGATAGCTATTAATACTTAACTACGCATACGTTTATTCCAAACAAAAACATTATTGCTGGTCGACGGCTCAATTTGAAGACAAACTCGCCCGTGTCCTAATCAATGAATAAGTTTGCGGATTTCAACAGTGCATGCGTAGAAGAGTACAGTTGGTCAGGCGGTCCTTTGATTACACCCTCCACGGAAACATGAAGAAACATTGCTAATTCAATCATGGCGGGACTGTATGCTTATCATGTTGAGCACTAGGTCTACAGCGACTGATTCGTGACGGAGATAAATCTACACCGGCTTGCGCGGCTTGCGTGTGTCGCGCACTGTCAAAGCGGCGTCGACGACGACAATACAAAACAGGTCATTATCCAGGTAACACACATTAGTCAGCCGCAGGCCAAGTATAAACGGCTGCCAAAACGTTTGTCTGTT
Organism: Paraescarpia echinospica; assembly: GCA_020002185.1. Classification (NCBI taxonomy): domain Eukaryota; kingdom Metazoa; phylum Annelida; class Polychaeta; order Sabellida; family Siboglinidae; genus Paraescarpia; species Paraescarpia echinospica. The sequence continues at coordinate 16,920,449 of CM034544.1, read as the reverse complement.
GGTCTAACTAGATCCTCGCTCGTTGCTTCAAGTTCATGCCCGAACTTGATCACGCTCACTCACTGGTAACGCTGATATAGATCTAAGTAGAAGCCACAACAACGCACACCCATACCGTGGGTGTTAGCATAAACTCCTTGTTGTGCGAAACGTTGATTACATATTACACTGGCCCCCAATTCCGATGGTTTTCGATACGTTCCTATAAAATGGTCATTACATCTATGAATCCCGCAAAAGGACGCGACCAATGTTGTTAATTATCTCAATGTTATGCACGTTCCTGTGGTATTGGCTAATTGTCAATCGGCATGTATGGAACCTGTGTATTACCGCAGCAAAGGCGATGAATCACTGTTGATCAATCGTTATGCTATGATTGTTAGCGTTGCTAAAACATTCTTAATAAAACCTTGTCGACTGCAACGCGGTACTCAAGATGGGTTCTGTGGTATTCAATGGAACAGCGTCGTGATCTACTTGAGTTAAAGCGATACGAGCCGGCCTTACGCCGACTAGTATGTTCGAATCCCAAGTGTCAAAGTCTGCTAAAACATTCTTAATAAAACCTTGTAGCCTGCAACGCGCTGCTCAACGTGGATTCTGCTGTATTCAATGGAACAACGCCGTGATCTACTTGAGTTAAAGCGATACGAGCCTGCCTTACGCCGACTAGTATGTTCGAATCCCAAGTGTCAAAGTCTGCTAAAACATTCTTAATAAAACCTTGTCGCCTGCAACGCGCTGCTCAACGTGGATTCTGTTGTATTCAATAGAACAGCGCCGTGATCTACTTGAGTTAAAGCGATACGAGCCGGCCTTACGCCGACTAGTATGTTCGAATTCCAAGTGTCAAAGTCTGCTGAAAGCGTAGACCCTCTGTCACTATAATCGGGAGCACGTGTTGAAGATGTTAATTAACGTGCAAGGAATACAGGTTTTGAAAATACAGAACATTAAAAATGTTTCAATGGATTCATGATCTGGTTTTTTGTTTTTTTATTTTTAAATACGATTTTTTTCAAATAAAAAATCGAAAACAAGTTTCTTGAGAGGTAAATATATATATTTGTCATGAAATATTGATGTTGAATATTAGCGAAATCTAGTGTTGAATGGACAGGCTACATTGTTCATACATGACGAATGTTCTTCTGTCACAGAACGCATGGTATGCTGCTGCTAGATTGAGTCATAACGTTTGCGCGAACATTATTTGTAACAATTTAATTATTATATATTTCAATTTATTAGAGTTCAACTTTTGTAATTGACAATCTATTGTTTAGACACAGCCTCACTCAACACTCGGTGTAGGCAGCCTGTCATTGGCTTCCTGCACCGATTCACACACTCGCACGCATGAAAACGTCTTTCCGTTAACGGTGACGTGAGACTGCTCCACCGGCAAAACCTGATGCACAAAAGTTGTTGCCTATCTATATATAATAAGAGTTAAGACACAATGCGGACAACGATATGTGTCATACATATTTTGCAATGTGATATATTTATTAAAGAAAATTGTTAGCAAATCCCCAGTTGTTAACTGGATAGTCATAATGTGACAATCTGACTAGTTACGAGTTGCATATTATGGAGCTACATATTATTACTTTGATGCAGTGTTTACGCCGCTATTGTTGGCGTTAATTCAATTCATGCTAATCGAACATCAAATAATTACATACATTGACGACAAAACACTGCTGCTGTATACAATATTAACACGACGTTTTGTTCAATACTAATATCTCATACAATTGGAGCTCTTTGGTATCGAACAGTCCCACTTCATAAGTGTATCCACATCTGCACACACAACGGTTGGGTAATAGCCACGTGATGCGCAAGTCGAGATTCGGTAATTGTTATTGGACGGACGAGTTTGAATTGATGAAATAACGACGTCGGTCGACTCAATATTCACGAGTGATTACACTCGTCGATTACGACACACACTTTTACTAAGTACAAGGACAAATATGCACGTACGCACGCACGCGCAAACACTCGCACGAAGCGCACCCGCAGATGCACGCAGGCACACACACACATACACACAACCACACACACACACACACACACACACACACACACACACACACACACACACACACACACACACACACACACACACACACACACACACACACACACACACACACACACACACACACACACACACACACACACACACACACACACAAACACACACACACACACACACACACACACACACACACACACACACACACACACACACACACACACACACACACACACACACACACACACACACACACACACACACACACACATACACACACACACTACCCACCAGCACCAGCACGCTCAAGGAGGGAGCTGCTCCTGCCTTCGTCCACCTAAGCCATCTGAGTCCAGACTGAATGTGTTGTGCCTGATTATGTGGGACAAGACCAGGGAACCAGGGAACCGGGGCAGGGGACGGGAGTCGTTGGATGGCGAGCGGAGGCCGGAAGCTGATAGAGGTTAGGGGCACAGGTCGGGTGTCGAGGATGGAGCCCGCAAACCGGGGTCTGGATACGGAGGCGGTCTGTCGGCGATGGGGGGCCGAGATAGAGGATCGGCAGCCAGGAGTCGGAGACCTTAGCCGCAGTTCTAGGGAAAGAACTGGGACACACGCGCGACCGGAAGTCAAGGGCCTGCAGTGGTGATCATTTCCAGGGTGCCACTGACCTGGCTGTTGGCATGGGGACAGAGACACGACATTGTGGAAATCGTATTAGATGGCGTTGAGCAAATTACATTTGGGAGGAAGGGAGAGACAACGATGGAGGGTCAACGAATTGAGTCCCACGAAAAGGCCAAAGAGGGAGGTGAGAAGAGGGAACTTGGAGGAGGTGGTGTCAGGGCCGGGTTTCGGGGCATATTAACGCATATTATACTATAATGTCCGTGGACGGACATATGCTTATAAAACATATATAATTACTATATCTGTTCCGTCGATATCTATAATGGATTGTGAATCGTTGACCAAGGACCGAGGCCCGTGGACGATGGACTGTGGACCATGGATATTAGATCGTGGACAAGGGACGATGGTCCGTGGGCCTGGGACCGTGGACTTGGTACGGTGGATTATGGACCTGGAACCGTGGATCTTGGATCTTGGACCGTAGACCGTTCTGGGGGTCGGGGGGGAGGGAACGGGAAACCAGGAGTCCCGGTTGGGGACGTGGGTTGGGGCTGATGGCGGAGAGCGAATATCAAGGGTGCAACTGAGGACCGGGAGGGGAGGGGGGTCAGGAACAGGGGACGTGGGAACCGGAAACAGATGTCAGTATTCTGGGACGAGTGCTTTAGTATACTTTGCTATATTTTGCATTTGCAGTCATGAAAAACATTCAACAAGTACCAACACTCATAGGCGACTCCAAGGGGCCTGAGGGGCAGGTGCTCACTATACCTTTGTAATTTGGCCACGGTATGCCTGCGTCGCTAGACTGGCGTGCCCCCTAGCCCTACTGGATGTTCCCCCTAGACGTGTTTTAAAATGTCAACGTACTCCCCACCCCGTCTTCCGATGTCAGCATCCGACGACAGCGGAGTCGTGCTGAAGCTCCGGCTCAGCCTACCCAATATGATTTTAGACGAGCCTTCACGGAGGTATAATTGAGGGCCCCCTACACTACCCTCTCTGTAACCGCCCCTGAACAACTACGTATACATATGCAGGCCACCAGACAAACAGTTCATTCACGCTTAATCCTTGTAATAGCGACAAGTCTATACACGCACGCCCGCAAACGGACAAACATATCAAGGGATCTACACGAACAGACGCGCACAGGTGTCTACATATCACAGACCCTGCGTACAAATAATGGTTACGAACAATGATATTCACACCCAAATGTCTTACATTTTATACGACACAGAGATAACTTGCCAACTACATTGAACGGTTTGTGGGTGTACAATCCACAACGTCGTGAGAGTATTGGACTGTAATAATAACTATACAATTATAATTAGAATGTAGACACGCGTTTAGTCTGCTATGATCATCGCAACGATAATGAATATTGGCTTAATATTATCCGAGTTGTAGTCATGTTCACCTAAATGCCGCGCATTTTCACAATGCAACTAAATTTATCTAATTGCTGTAACAACCAAATAAATACCGTGGTTTGACTCCTTATGAAAGATTTACCTAAATAATTGTTAAAGAAACGTCCGTACAACTAACAGAGAACATTTATTCGGTGTGCGTGTGTCCTGCGAGACAGCGCTGTGGCGCTAACTATTAGCAACACTGAGTACACACAACTGGCTGCTCGTCGAGTGACAATTTCCCGTGACGCGTCGTGAGTTAAAGAGTACTGCTAACGATGTCGACAACGTGTTTGCGTGTCTATTGTGGCTGGGTTGCTTAGTTTCCAATGAATCATATCTCATAATTACATACTTTGATTTCTTAGCCATGCACGCTTGCCATTATTCATAAATCACGCCACATATGAATCTCTAGCGGGATCTCATAAGTGCAATGTCATAGGATTTGTAACGAATAATGCCCACTTAGATATGTCCTGTGATTATATGGAGCCGCACCGTTAAAGACGTGGCGTTTCGTGAGATTGTTCTAGTGCGCATTGTCGAGCCATCTGTCTACTTGACTATTCATCCAAGGTAAGCTGAGCAAAGCCCCGGGGCAAACGCACCCCACATATATTTATAGGCGCTTTCTATCAATCACACGATGTGACACGATTCCCAATCATTTTGGTCCCGTTTGATTTTTGAAGAAACAACACGACCAAAACCAAAAAGTTACACCAATTTGAAATATTTACGCATATTATTATAATAAATGCTACTTGTTACGGACATAATGTTTGTATGTGGCGCCCTCTGTAGGAGTTGAGTTAATTTCCTGCAGCGCCATTTGGTGTAGACAGGCCAAAATGGTAAGTGTCTCATTTAGTAGTACTATTTCACTAATTAGTGTATATATTTTCGATTATGTTACTGTATGATATTTATTAACGTTACTACAAGATGCTTATGTTACTTTTCTTAGACTATATGTGTTTATTGTCAGTAATTTCCTATATTATAGATTGTACCTCGCGACACGCTACACTGCGCCATCGAAATAAACAGCGAGCGTCGACTCAATAAATAGTGGTTTGTCATGAAATCGCGACAACAGTCGACACAACAATCCGCCACTAACACCGCTGTTGTAAAAAGTGACGCTTAATTCACAGTGAGTCTGTATTACAACCGCGATGCAATCAGCGGGTGACGTATCTCACGGGCGAGCTATTTACTCGATAACACACACGACATTGGTTGTAATAGCAGCGAACACTACAACGATACAGATCAGGTTATGATCCAGGATATAATTTTATAATAACGACCCGGGAATTGAGTCGAACATGCAGAGTGGTATAAAATGAGTACTATTTCGGCATGACTGCTAAATTTACAATTATAATGATATAAAATTACGATGAATCCTAAAGCTGGTGAATTCACTATTAAAGTTATATTGAGTTACAGTGACATGCATTGCGTTAAACATTTAACTGACTGATATTACAAGTGTCATCACGTAAAATATATATTACTTATAAAGGTATTTCTTTAAATACATCTCGAAACAGAAGCATACAAATTAATTAGCATTTAAAAATATATAATTAAGCTATTGTATTATTTTGTAGATTGTGTTGTAACGACGTATTCGATATTTAACATAGGCCTATCATTGTTGGGTTTCCGTACGTGACATCTAATGTACGTTCACGGTAACTTGGAATACAAGAACTCTCAATTACGAAATAATTTTTTACTTACCGCAGTTGTTGAAATGTCAACACAAACAAAGAGTATTTCTCTAGTCGTGGAGCGGCACTAGTGCGCATGTGTTCAGTTTACAAGCAAGTTCTGAATGGGAGGTAGCAGGTATGTGTTGCTACTAGGACTGTCGCCGGCAGCTCGGACAAAAACTCAGGAGAGGGATCGTATTAACATGTACGCGTATTAATTACACTAATAAAAACACCAAAACAAATGGACATATTTTGGTTACTGCAAAATATTGTATCGATAACATTAGGTAACTAATTACGGAAAGAACCATCACATACAACTGCATTGGTGTTTCCTGCGAGGCGTTGGTTTAGGATGATTGTTAGCAAACCCCCAACATGTTTCTAGGTTGACCGTCAGTGATACGTGACGTGTTTTACGTTACAGCAGTGTAGCCTGAGTGCTTACGCCGCTGTTGCTCGGATGCTTGTCAAACCGATCTTATAATTACACCCGTTGGCAGCCAAGTCCGGGCTATACACAATGCATCAAACGTTTTGTTCAACAATAATTATGGTCTCATTAATGCACCTTAACATCACACAGAGGAGTGTAGGCTCCTGACAACGGTCACATACCAGGTATCTTTAATTTAATTTGTAGCCAAGTATTCAACGGTAATCTAACTGATATCCGTGGCGGTCCCGTCACAATTTGGGTCGTAAAAGAACGACTGAGGACAACATGCACCCTGGCAGTGATCACCCTCAGTGTCAACATATATTGGTTGGCTTGGCGATAATGTTCTCAAAAAGGCTGACTAGTTGAATGAGACCTCATAAGAACATAACATTGTAACCACAATATGCACAGACTAGTCAGTTAATAGAATGTTGCCGAGTGCTGGAAACTATTAGAACTACAACAACTAGACGTTTGTTTTTGAAAACTTCTAATTACACGCCGTTCCGTTCTTGTCCGTAATGAGCAGTGGATCTGGGACCATTGACCGCGAATCATGGATCGTGGACCGGAGATCCGGGATCGGGGAAAAAGGAAGTCGGGAGACGGGGGTCGGGGTAAAAATGTCGGGGTAGGGCACACACGCACACACACGCGCGCACGCACACACACATACAGACACATACGCAAGCATATACACACACTTTCGCCGCGCGCGCACACACACGCACACACACGTATGCAAGCACATACACACACCACATACATACACACACGCACGCACACACGCACGCACTCATACGCACACACACACAAACACACACATACACACACAAACACGTATAATCAACTAGCTCTAAATAGTTTTCATTTTTTTCTTCGTCCAACATGTGTCCTTGTCTCTGAACAAGTTTTCACTTTATTTATTAAACGATTAACTCTTATTTTCACCGCTGTAACGACGCATTGGGTGTCCGTTTTGTTTCGTTAGAAATACTGGCGATGGAAGAGTTTGGATGAAAACTAGACAGGCAGATCGCATCAATCTTAAACTAACTTAGGTTGAAATCACCCGACCAAAGTAATTAGGATGATACACGGAATATGGCACATTGATATTTATAAAACACACATGAAACACACAATAATTATGTTCTTATATTATATCCGGTAGCGTTTAGCTTAAAGAAACTTGTAAGGAAGGCTAATTAATTGGCTGGTTGTCACTTGGGTACATGACTCGTTACGTGCTCCAATTAGCCACTATTTTACAACACGGAGATCGCTGTTGTTGCTTCAATTCTGGCTAATTATATCATATAAAATAATTAAGTACTTTCACAACAGAGCGCTCCTGCTAAGTATAATTAATGTAACGTTGTTTTCAATGGGAGGCCAACAAGCTACAAGCGAAGAGCATATTAATATCAAACACGCGCATCAAATGTGCATAAGATGTATCTCCACACAATGGTTGTATTGCAGAAGCATTTAATACGAACTGACGTCGCGGATTTCTACAGTAATGTCATGGAGGGATGCACTTGAATTGATTAAATAATTACGCCGCTCGCCGCATTGTTCGCATGTAATTATTGACTGCCACACGCGTCACCTCACGCGTATTTGGGTTACAAGGACGAACACGCACACACGCACGCACGCACGCACGCACGCACGCACGCACGCACGCACGCACGCACGCACGCACGCACGCACGCACACGCACACACGCACACCCGCACACACGCACACACGCACACAATCACTCTCTTCTTATCTTTCTCTCTCTCTCTCTCTCTCTCTCTCTCTCTCTCTCTCTCTCTCTCTCTCATACACACACATACACACTAACACGCGCGCACACTAACATTCTCGCGCGTAAGAACAAGCACGCGCGCACACATGCATATACACGCACATAATCGCGCGGACGCACTAACAACGCACGCACGCGCGCGCACACGTACGCACACACAACCCAATATTTGTTATTAAATGTAGCGATATCATTAGCCATCAGTAATAATTTTTTTACTCATTAAACACAATGCAAAAACCCAAAAATACGTCATGATAAGAAAAACCGAATGCGCTAATCGATCTAGCTGTTAAATGTTTTAAAAGAAGAGTATTGTAGTGTTATGTTAAAACTTTTGCAACCATTGAAGAGTATGTGCTCGGAGTCAGAAACATCCCCGTGAGAGTGCTACAGTCGGTGTTATAACAACGGTGCATGCGGCTGTGCCGTGAACTAGTCTAATCTATATCTGGTACCGTTACATGTAGAATGAATAACAAAACATGCATGCCAACTTAACAAGGACACGGGCTACGGATCCGTTACATACTGAATGGATACATTACAAATACAGATTCAATAAGGCAACTGGCATCGGTCCCGCTTCATGTAGAGTAAATACTAAATTAAAATAAATATAGACCCAGCGCTATGGTTGTGTTACATGTAGAGTAAAAACAAATAAATTATATAAAATCGACATAATGGAGTGTTACAATTCCGCTATATGTAAAGTAAATAATTTATGAATAGATATTTACCTACCGTAATAGTTGTGTGTACAACGACGGATGAAGATATCTTTGGGAAGCGCGGAGCTACTCAAAAGTGCGTCTGATCAGGTTGAAGCAAACACTGAAAAGGCTGTGTTGATTCTCGTTGGCAAACCTGAAGGTGGAAGTTTGGTTGTTAAGAAGTTAGAGGGGTCGTGTCAATGTTTATGTAACTAGTGAACGAATCACCAAACAAAATAAATGAGTGTGGGAAACACATGTAGTATCTGGTACATTTAAGGTATAGCATAACTATTACATTATGACTTGAAACAGTCAGTAATCAGTGTCATATAATGCGATATGATATTTTGTTTAGAACATTGTTAGCAAACCCCCAGTTACTTTGTTAGTCGACATGTTACTATCTGCTTAGATACGAGTTACATGTTACAGCCTTTTGGTCAACTTTGATGCAGTGTTTACGCCGCTATTGTCGGTGGTGATTGAATTCGTGCTAATCTCACATCAAATAATTACAGAGTTTGACGACAAAACGCTGTTGCTGTATAAAATACTAACACGATGTCGTGTTCAATTGTACAATCTTATACAATTAATGCTCTTTAACATCAAACAGGCGCGCCTCATAATTACATACGTATAAGCGCACAAAACGTTATAATAATAGCCGTTTGTTGCATATAACGATATTTTTGAAGTAATGAACGGACGAGTTCGAGATCAAACAATGACGCCTGTCGCCTCAATGTTCACGGGTGATTATATTCTTCGATCACGACACACACTGTTTCTGGGTACAAACTCACACACGCACGTGTATACCTATACACGCACACACACAAACACGCGCACACGCACACACACGCGCACACACACGCACACACACGCACACACACACGCACACACACACGCACACACAGACAGACGCACACACATGCACGCGAAGATAACCCAACCATCCTACGAATCAGCCATCTAAATTCTGTCTACGTATTATTGTAGATCACGTACGCAGGACAAGTCAGCGGGAATAGGACTCGGATGTCGGTTACATGGAACTGGGAGCTGTAGGAATGTGATATGAGAACGACGGTCGGGAACGGGAACGGGTGAGGGGACTGAGGAAGAGAACTGGGATCTGAAGCCGTGGAGCAGAACGGTAAAAGGGATCCGGGAACTGTGGCGGTAGGGTGGAGCCTAATGTTGTTAATTCCCTAGGGAGCCGGATGTCGAGAACGAGGGTCAGGGATGGGTACGGAGATGGTGGGATGGGGACAGGGATCAGCTGCTATTGAAACCGAGGGAGGAGTCACAGTTGGAGTGAAGAAACCGGGCGGGACAAGGGCCGGGAAATAAACAAACGCACGACCGGAAGTCATAGACCTGGTCCGGTGCCAGTTGGCTGGGTGCCGGTGGCTGGTGACTGGCCAGGGATCTGGGAATTTTAACAAGAGTAATGTGCACTAGATTGGTTTGAATGATTTACATAAGGGGATCTGAGGACAGGGTTGTATACAAGGCAGGTGCCACGTATAATACGTAGACATGTCTTCAAATATATTATAAATAGCTTCCATGGATAGTTGTCTGTAGAAACAACAAACTACTAAACCGGTTTCGTTATTGATCATAATGGGCCTGGGAACGTGAACCGTGGACCTGGGTTCATGGACCAGGTACTGTGGACCATAGACCTGGTACCGTGGACCAGGGATCGAGACTGGAGTCCATGTACGTGGGACCGTCAAACAGGGACCATGAACCTGGGACCGTCGACCTGGAACCGTGGACTTCGGACCGTGGATTTGGAACCGTGGACTTGGGACTATTGACTTGGGACCGTGGACCTGAGACTATGGACTTGGGACCGTGGACTGTGAACTTGGGACCATTAACATGGGACTGGGGACCATGGACTTGGGACCGTGGACTTGGGACCATGGACATGGGATTGGGGACGTGGGACCATGGACTTGTGAAAGTGGACTTGGGACAGTGGATTTGGGACCGTGGACCTTGAACTGTGAACTTGGGACCATGGACTTGGGACCGTCGACCTGGAACCGTGGACTTCGGACCGTGGATTTGGGATCATGGACCTTGGACTCTGGACCGTGGATTTGGAACCTTGGACTTGGGACTGTTGACTTGGGACCGTGGACCTGGGACTATGGACTTGGGACCGTGGACCTTGGACCATGGACTTGGGATCGTGGACCTTGGACTTTGGACCGTGGACCTTGGAATTAGGACGGTGGACCGTTGACATGGGACCGTGGTCCACTGAACTCGGACTGTTGACCAGGGACCTTGGACGGTGGACCGTTGACATGGGAGTGGGATCTAATCAAATAATTGCAGAGTTTTTCGACTAAACGCCGTTGTTGTATATAATATTAACACGATGTTGTGTTCAATAGTACAATCTTATACAATTAATGCTCTGTAATATCAAACAGGCGCGCTTCATAAGTGCATACATTATATGCAATAAAACGGTATATAATAGCCGTTTGTTACATATCACGAGATTTTCAAAAGAAATGAACGGACGAGCTTGAATTGATCAAACAATGACGTAGGTCGCCTCAACGTTCCCGTGTGATTATATTCTTCGATCACGACACACGCTGTTTCTGGGTACAAAGTCACACACGCACATGTATACACGCACACACACGCACACACACACACACACACACACACACACACACACACACACACACACACACACACACACACACACACACACACACACTCACACACACACACACACATGCACCCAACCATCCTACGAATGAGCCATCAAAATTCTGACTGTACGGGTTATAGTAAATCACCCAGGACAAGTCAGCGGGAATAGAACTCGGAAGCGTGGATGAAGCTGGCAGCCTTAGGACTGTGATGGGAGAACGACGGCCGGGAACGGAAACTGGGGGGGGGGGGTGAGGAAGGGAACCGGGATCTGAAGCCGTGGAGCGACGGTCTGATGTAGGATTCCTCAGTCCTAACACAAGTTATTGGAACCAGGGGACATAGGGCCGAAGGCCTGATGCCGGGGATTGGGAGACGCCGGGCGGTAACCGGAGACCGGGGCAGGAATGGGAGCGGAGAACGGGAAAAGGGATCCGGGTCGGGGACGGGTACGGAGGTGGGGGATGGGGACAGGGATCAGCAGCTGTTGAAACCGAGGGGAGGAGTCGCAGTTGGAGTGACGAAACCGGGACATGGGCCGGGGAATAGACAAACGCACGACCGGAAGTCATAGGCCTCGGCCGGTGGTCGTTGGCAGGTGGCGTCATTGATCATAATGGGCCTGGGAACGTGAACCGTGGATCTGGGTTCATGGACCAGGTACTGTGGACCATGAATCTGGTACCGTGGACCATGGACCCAGTACCGTGGATCATGGATTTGGGACCGTTGACTCGGGACCGTTACCTGGGACCCGGACCAGGGACTGTGGTCTGGGGACTGTGGAACTCGGACTGTGGACTTTGGACCGTGTACCTTGGACCATGGACCATAGATCGTGGACTGTAGACCTGAGCCCGTGGATATGGGTTGATGGGTCTGGTAATATAGACCGTGGACCAGGGACTGTGGACCAGGGACCATGGACCGTGGATTTGGATTTGGGAATGTGGACTTGGGACTGTGGACTTGCGACCATTGACCAGGGACCGTGGACTGTGAATTTGGGACCATTAACCTGGGACTGGGGACTTGGGACCATGGACTTGGGACCGTGGACTTGGGACCGTGGACTTGGGACCATGGACCTGGGATTGGGGACGTGGGACCATGGACTTGTGAAAGTGGACTTGGGACTGTGGATTTGGGACCGTCGACCTGGAACCGTGGACTTCGGACCGTGGATTTGGGATCATGGACCTTGGACTCTGGACCGTGGATTTGGAACCGTGGACTTGGGACTGTTGACTTGGGACCGTGGACCTGGGACCATGGACTTGGGACCGTGGACCTTGGACCATGGACTTGGGATCGTGGACCTTGGACCCAGTACCGTGGATCATGGATTTGGGACCGTTGACTTGGGACCGTTACCTGGGACCCGGACCAGGGACTGTGGTCTGGGGACTGTGGACCTCGGACTGTGGACTTTGGACCGTGTACCTTGGACCATGGACCATAGATCGTGGACTGTAGACCTGAGCCCGTGGATATGGGTTTATGGGTCTGGTAATATAGACCGTGGACCAGTGACTGTGGACCAGGGACCATGGACCGTGGATTTGGATTTGGGAATGTGGACTTGGGACTGTGGACTTGCGACCATTGACCAGGGACCGTGGACTGTGAATTTGGGACCATTAACCTGGGACTGGGGACTTGGGACCATGGACTTGGGACCGTGGACTTGGGACCGTGGACTTGGGACCATGGACCTGGGATTGGGGACGTGGGACCATGGACTTGTAAAAATGGACTTGGGACTGTGGATTTGGGACCGTGGACCTTGAACTGTGGACTTCGGACCGTGGATTTGGGCTCATGGACCTTGGACTCTGGACCGTGGATTTGGAACCGTGGACTTGGGACTGTTGACTTGGGACCGTGGACCTGGGACTATGGACTTGGGACCGTGGACCTTGGACCATGGACTTGGGATCGTGGACCTTGGACTTTGGACCGTGGACCTTGGAATTAGGACGGTGGACCGTTGACATGGGACCGTGGTCCACTGAACTCGGACCGTTGACCAGGGACCTTGGACGGTGGACCGTTGACATGGGAGTGGCACCTAATCAAATAATTACAGAGTTTGACGACTAAACGCCGTTGTTGTATATAATATTAACACGATGTTGTGTTCAATAGTACAATCTTATACAATTAATGCTCTGTAATATCAAACAGGCGCGCTTCATAAGTGCATACATTATATGCAATAAAACGGTGTATAATAGCCGTTTGTTACATATCACGAGATTTTCAAAAGAAATGAACGGACGAGCTTGAATTGATCAAACAATGACGTAGGTCGCCTCAACGTTCCCGTGTGATTATATTCTTCGATCACGACACACGCTGTTTCTGGGTACAAAGTCACACACGCACATGTATACACGCACACACACAAACACACACACACACACACACACACACACACACACACACACACACACACACACACACACACACACACACACACACACACACACACACACACACACACACACACACACACACACACACACACATGCACCCAACCATCCTACGAATGAGCCATCAAAATTCTGACTGTACGGGTTATAGTAGATCACCCAGGACAAGTCAGCGGGAATAGAACTCGGAAGCGTGGATGAAGCTGGCAGCCTTAGGACTGTGATGGGAGAACGACGGCCGGGAACGGAAACTGGGGGGGGGGGGGGGAGGAAGGGAACCGGGATCTGAAGCCGTGGAGCAACGGTCTGATGTAGGATTCCTCAGTCCTAACACAAGTTATTGGAACCAGGGAACAGAGGGCCGAAGGCCTGATGCCGGGGAATGGGAGACGCCGGGCGGTAACCGGAGACCGGGACAGGAATGGGAGCGGAGAACGGGAAAAGGGATCCGGGTCGGGGACGGGTACGGAGGTGGGGGATGGGGACAGGGATCAGCAGCTGTTGAAACCGAGGGGAGGAGTCGCAGTTGGAGTGAAGAAACCGGGACATGGGCCGGGGAATAGACAAACGCACGACCGGAAGTCGTAGGCCTCGGCCAGTGGTCGTTGACGGGCGTCATTGATCATAATGGGCCTGGGAACGTGAACCGCGGATCTGGGTTCATGGACCAGGTACTGTGGACCATGAATCTGGTACCGTGGACCATGGACCCAGTACCGTGGATCATGGATTTGGGACCGTTGACTTGGGACCGTTACCTGGGACCCGGACCTGAGACTGTGGTCTGGGGACTGTGGACCTCGGACTGTGGACTTTGGACCGTGTACCTTGGACCATGGACCATAGATCGTGGACTGTAGACCTGAGCCCGTGGATATGGGTTTATGGGCCTGGTAATATAGACCGTGGACCAGGGACTGTGGACCAGGGACCATGGACCGTGGATTTGGATTTGGGAATGTGGACTTGGGACTGTGGACTTGCGACCATTGACCAGGGACCGTTGACTGTGAATTTGGGACCATTAACCTGGGACTGGGGACTTGGGACCATGGACTTGGAGCGGTGGACTTGGGGCCATAGATATGGGATTGGGGACGTGGGATCATGGACTTGGGAAAGTGGACTTGGGACCGTGGATTTGGACACTGGACCTGAAACTGTGAACTTGGGACCACGGACTTGGGACCGTCGAACTGGGACCGTGGACGTGGTACCGTGGATTTGGGTCCATGCACCTTGGACTCTGGAATGTGGACTTGGAACCGTGGACTTGGGACTGTTGACTTGGGACCGTGAACCAGGGACCATGAACCTGTCACCGTGGACCTGGGGTCGTGGATCGTGGACTATGGACTTCGGAACTTGGACTTAGGGCTGTGGATTTGGGACCGTGGACCTGCGACCATTGACCAGGGACCGTGGACTGTGAACTTGGGACCATTAACCTGGGACTGGGGACTTGGGACCATGAACTTGGAAAAGTGGACTTGGGACTGTTGACTTGGGACCGTGGACCTGGGACTATGGACTTGGGACCGTGGACCTTGGACCGTGAACAACTTGGGACCTTGGACCGTGGAATTAGGCCCGTGGACCATTGGTGTCGGACCGTTGTCATAGAACCGTGGTCCATTTACCTCGGACCTTTGACCAGGGACCATGAACGGTGGATCGTTGACACGGGAGTGGGACCATGGAAAGGAGACTGTACGGGAGGTCAGGGGTTGAGGAAAGGGAAGTCAGGAGACAGAGGTCGGGGTCTGGGTCGGGTATTGGGGACTGGGTGACCGGCAGCCCAGAGCGGGGGCAAGATTAGGGTTAGGGTTAGTTAGGGTTGGGGGTCTTGAATTGGGGGCAGGGAACCGCGCCCAATATTTTTGGCCAGAAGTTATAATATACCTTGCAGCCATGAACTCCCCAAGCATTCAACAATCCCATCAGCTATGTGTAGTTACAGACCTCCAGACAAACAGTTCATTCACGCAGAATCTTTGTAATGGCGACAAGTTTGTACACGTCCGCCCCTAAACGTACAAGTGTAGGGATCTACACAAACAAACGGGCACAGGTGTCAACATATTCACAGATCCTGCGTGCAAATGGTGGTTACGCACAATGACACCGATACCCAAATGTCATGCGACACAGAGACAACGTTTAGAAAAAACGTAACTCGCCTAATAAGGTGAACGGTTTTTGGGTGTACAATCCACAACTGTATTGGACTGTGGTGACACCTAGCGATTGCATTATACAATCAGCATACACATCTACATATACTCGCAAAGTCAGCTATATGATTATGTCCGTATAATTACAAGCCGGGAACCCAGTACTGTGACGGGGTATCGAGAGCCGGGGGCAAGGAGAGCGAGGAGCTGTGCATGGGTACGGAGGCGGAGGGTCGGGGACCTAAATCGGCAGCCAGGGTTCGGGGGCCGGAGCCAGAGTTCGAGGGAAAGAACCGGTGGGGAACATGGCACACAAACACCCTCTCGACCGGAAGTGCGGGGCCTGGGGTGGGGGTCGCTGGCGGGTGTCGATGACGGGGACCTATCAGAGGAATCGGTGAGCAGTAGCGAGTGTAGATCGTATTAGATGATATTGAACAAGTTAAGGGGGTTTCTGAGGATCGGACAACGGGGGACGGGGTCTAGGTTTCAGGGAATGGGGACCCAATAATCGGTCGTCACGGACCGGAAATCATGGGCCGGGGAAGGAGATCGGGTACAAAGACAGGGGGCAGGGACAGAGGGCGGGGACAGTGGGCGGGACAGGGGGCGGGGACAGGAGGCGGGTGTCGAGACGGAGGCCGGAGGCTGGTGATGTGGAGTCGTGACGCGGTTTTTTATATCAACTTACACAAGCCCCGACAACGAATGCCTAAGAGGTAATACGTAGCCACGTCTTCAATGTAATGTACTTGTTATTATTATTTATTTAGATAACCAGTTTTAGCATTAATGTGTTTAATTTATCTTAGCGACTCTGAGTGGACTTTTGTCTAGATTCAGCGCTTTAAAAATATATATATTATTATTATTATTACAATTTTTACTACTACTAGTTACTCCTCTTCACGCCCACTGGCACATAGGGCGGAAACAAAGGTCCTCCACCTCATCCTGTCTGCAGCTGTCTTTGCTGCTTGGTCCCAGCTTAAATGTAGTCCTTTCAGTTCCTTTTCTACACTCTTCCTCCGAGTGCCGTTTTGGAGATGCTGTCGTCTTTCTTTCTCAGGATATGGCCGATCCATCTCCACCCTCTTGTGGCGAGTATGTTTTTCATATTGTTTTGTCTGGTAATTCTGAGCAGTTGCTAGTTGGAGATTTTTTGTGGCCAGAAAACAGTCATTATATTTCGAAGGCATTTCGTGTGAAAGGAAGAAAGGTGTTTAAGGTCAGGTTCTGTCATACACCATCATTCTGAGCCATACAGAAGACACAGCTTTGGTATAGTCTCTGCTTTGTTCTTCTAGAATATATTGTTGATCTCCAAACATGTGTTAGACAGAAGAAAGCACGTCTGGCCTTGTTCATGCGATTCTTGATGTCAACCTCCATCTTTGCATACTAAGCTTCCCAGATAGGTGATGGTGTCTGTGATTTGCAGTTCTTCATGATCGAGATAGATCAATAACGGATTTCTCTGATTTATTCCCATCATCTTGGATTTATTTTTATTATTTATTCTTAGTCCTAATTTTTGGCTGGTGTCTTTCAGTGTGTTTGTCGTTTCCTGCATGTCATGTCGCGTATGAGACAGGAGTGCTACATTATCAGCGAAGTCGATGTCATCGAGAAATAAGAACATTGTCCATCGTATCCCTCTTGTTGGTCCTTCTGTTGTTTTCGTCATAATCCAGTCTATGACCAGGTTGAATAGGACTGCTGACATCACACATCCTTGCCTAACCCCTGACTTTACCTTGAATGCAATATCTGACTGTCCTATGGTGCATGTATAGTTTTAGTAGAAAAGCTAAGTTGCAAAATATGTAATGGAAGTCCATATCCAAGCAGTATCCTCCATAGGCTGTCTCTGTGAATGGTATCCAAAGCTTTTTCAAAGTCTACAAAGTTTATATACAGTTCTCTCTGCCATTCCGTGCACTGCTCGATGATATTTCTGAGAGTTAAAATGTGGTCTATACATCCTCTTCCATTTCGGAATCCAGCTTGCACCTTTCTTAGCACCTAGTCTATTGCCGCTACTAACTGTATTGGACTGTAGTGACACCTAGCGATTGCATTATACAATCAGCATACAGGAGTCTACATGTACCCGCGATGTCAGCTATATGATTGTGTCCGAATAATTACAAACGTCCAGGTAAGCAAAACATTCACGCTGGCGTAGGCCGGAGGGTGAAGATTGTGAGCCGAGGACAGGAGCCGGGAACCGAGGACTGGAACGAGGAGCCGAGAGCTGGGGGCAAGGAGAGCGAGGGGGCTGGGTACGGAGGCGGAGGGTCGGGGACCGAGATCGTGTCGGAGCCAGGAGTCGGGGGTTGGAGTCACAGTTCGAGGGAAGGAACCGGTAGAGCACAGAACACACAAACACACGCTCGACCGGAAGTGCGGGGCCTGGGGTGGGGGTCGCTGGCGAGTGTCGATGACGGGACCTGTCAGAGGAATCGGTGAGCAGTAGCGAGTGTAGATCGTATTAGATAATATTTAACAAGTTATACAAGGGGGTTTCTGAGGATCGGACAACGGGGGACGGGGTCTAGGTTTCAGGGAATGGGGACCCAAGAATCGGTCGTCAAGGACCGGGAGTCATGGGCAGGGAAAGAAGATCGGGGGCGGGGACAAGAGGCGGGAACAGGAGGCGGGGACAGGAGGCGGTGTCGGGACGGAGGCCGGAGACATCAGCCCCGACAACGAATGCCTACGAGGTAATACGTAGCCATGTCTTCAATGTAATGTACTTATTGTTATTTATTTAGCTAACCAGTTTTAGCATTTATGTATTTCATTTATTTTAGCGCCTCTGAATGGACTTTTGTCTATAGAGATACAGCGCTTTATAAATATATTTATTATTATTATGATTATTAAGATTATGATGATGATGATTATTACTATTATTATTATTATTAGTAGTAGTAGTAGTAATAGAAGTAATAGTAGTAGTATTCAACGTTATTCTGGCCGTAAACTGGGAACGGGGATCATAAAATGTGGTCCGTTACTCCGTGGACCAGGGATCGGTGACCTGGGAGATGGGGTCGGGGACCAGGGACAGTGGGTGTGGACCTGGTACTCACATCATACCTCACCATTTGTACGGGTCTTTCGAAGGCGAGAAGTTGATATTCGGCGTATGTACAAACGCTACATTATTACACGCTAGCATAAAACCCATCGCCTGACGGGATGCCTTCGCAGATGACAGGTATGGTAGTAATAGTTACCAAATGTTAGAAAACAGTCAGCATCGTTACACAGACACCACCGCGCGTTCGCAGGTACTCGTTGTTGAGATAATGTGGTAATATTTATATTGCTATGCTATTGGCATGATAGTCAGGGAGCATGTGTGATCCCGTGGGAATTTAATGGTGAATGCAAAACTATTAGTCTAGTTGTCTAAAGGCATAGACGGAATCGGGGGTCCTGGGGGCTCGTGTCCCGCCTAGACCTTTTTGGAATTTGACCGCGCTGTGCTAGAGTGACGTGTCCCCTAGATCAATGCTCAACAGCATCCCCACCCTCGTCTCCCGAGGTCATGATCCGCGACAGCGCGATGAGTCTTGCTGAAGCTCCGGCTCAGACAACCCAATATGAATTTGGTTCGGAAGCCATTGGAGGTTTTTGTCTGGCCTCAGGGGTGCAAATGGAGGGTTTTTGGGAACCCCTATACTACACTCTCTAGATGCGCCCCTGAAAGTGGACCCCAATGAACAGGAAAACACTTGTCGGCAGTCTGGGAATGTGTTCTATCATTTTTATGAGTGGTTAAAAATGCTTCGGAGTCGCTCCACCTGCATATAATATATTTTAATGTTAGTAATTATAACAAATCTATTTTGACATTGAAAAAAAGCAGATCAGTTGATTTTTATTAAAATATATTGTCGAAAAATCCATGTTTTTTCGTTATAAATACCTAATTCATAAAACAAATTGTGCAATTTATTACAAATATCTCTGTAGCTGTGTGGAGAATGTCATACCGAATAAAACATTCTAAACGTCCTGTCGTGACATTTATATTACCCGACATATGTTAAAGGCAAAACTAATAAATTACATTTCTGTAAATGGCCGCCAAAGACTGAACAACGAGATTTACTTACTCCATCATAGATTGTACTTACTCCATCATAGATTGTACTTACCCCATCATAGATTGTACTTACTCCATCACAGATTGTACTTACTCCATCATAGATTGTACTTACTCCATCATAGATTGTACTTACCCCATCATAGATTGTACTTACTCCATCACAGATTGTACTTACTCCATCATAGATTGTACTTACTCCATCATAGATTGTACTTACTCCATCATAGATTTTACTTATTACTTCATCTTATCTTTCCTTACCTGTCCTCTTCGAGCCTTGTGGTCAATAAGGGTGCTGTGCAATTCTGTCATCTTCCTCTGTTATTGGTGTCTTGCTTTGCCCCGTGTTGTCCGTCCCCGTCGGAATCGTTCGCGTTTTCCATAGTGGATTGCATGTTTTTTGGGACGACCCACTTTTTTCGTTCCTTTGGGCGTCCACGTCAGTGCTGTCAGGCAGTGGTTGTTGTCGTTCTTCCTATGTTCGTGTCCGATCCATGTCCATCTTCTTCTTTGTACATCTGTACTGATCCTCTCTTCTGTGGTAATTTTCTGATGTCTTTGTTTGAGATTACTGCCCGCCATCTAATTCTGATAGTCCTTCTTAGACAGTTAGTTACTTGAAAACTGTCATATCATAGCAATGAGTGAATGACACTGACAACAATAATACCCCAATATGGCCGACACACACATATACTGATGGGGGCATACGTTTACGTGCGTCTAATCGTTTTTTGTCATTTTAACAAAAAACCTGATCCATATTTTCAGCAAGATATCTCTGGTTTTAAATCTCAAATACATATACAATCAAATTTCTGCAATAAACTAATAGAAAAGTTGTTCTGAGCGAAGTACTTACGGAAATAGACTGGCGGAATCCAACAATTTCGCAAAAGACGCCTGCGCCAAAAATCGTGCGTTCTACCTGCGCTATGTAAATCACTCTATGGACAGAACGTGTCACCGTCCGTTAGTATCATGAATCAGTGCGAGATCAGACAGTGTATAGCAAGTTTAATATTACGTAATACTTTCAAAGTTGGTAAAAGTCATTTGTAAACAATTACACCATTTTGCTGACATTAATATGCCACCCACAGAGGCTGTGACTGTATACATGGAAAGCACACTACCGGGTATTTTGAATGTTTCAAGTAGTAAAGCACTCTGAATCATTTACAAAACTGTTCCCGTGGAGAGAACCAAATACACGAAGATAGTTTTATCTTTAATTTCACCTCCCGAAAATAACATATTTGATGCATATTTCCCGTCCGTTGTCGCGCTTACATTTATCCGGGCGTTAAATTGTATCCGCGTGATGTTTATGTGCACGTGTAAGGCATAATATTTGGCAGCAGTAGATCACGTAGTGATAAATAATATCCAGTAGTTAAATCTGTTTAGTTTGTTGTCGTAATACGAGCATTATAGCTAGAGTACATAATTATAATTTGCTGTTTCAGATTTGTGACCAAGTATAAGAGTAGGGTAGGGTGGGGTAAGAAGCCCCCTCGAGATAAGACGCCCCCATGGGTATTTCAATATTTCGATCGTTTGCTGCCTGTCTCTGGTGGATGAAAACAATGCTGCCACCTAGCATTCATTGCGTCTTAACGCACAAGAACGCTAAAAGAACGGTGAGTAACAAAAAGTGAATTTGAAGTTTTTAGGCTTGTTTGATGTTAACATTTTACATACTAGATGTATGATTATGAGACAGAGATTACGTGCGATATCAAATAGTCGTTATATTATGCATCGTTTATGTCAGTAGTTTCAATTATTACCATGCAAAACGGGCGATAATTAAAGGTAATTTGACCATCGGCACATGTCCGCATGAAACCTATTGGGGGCAAGACGCCCCCAACGACGTGGGGCAAGACGCCCCGGGGGGCTTCTTGCCCCTTGAGGGGCTTCTTACCCCACGTTTTTAATTGTTTGTTTTACACATGTAACATAGGCAAACGTGCAAGGCCTAGCCTTAGAGCTACAATTAAATATTATTTTATTTATAGTATTTGTATATTATGTTTTATATCATTCTATATTACCAATTGCATTATATTATGACGTAATTTTTTTATTAATTGTCCTATTTTATTGTCCATGTATTTGCAACATGGTATTTATATATATTGCTTTTTTATTCCTGTATTTTTTCCATAATTTTTGCATAATCACAGGGCTACAGTGAAAAACTGTATTTTAATCTGAATGTACTAGCCTACCCTGTATAAATACGTTTAAACAAAATAAATAAATAAACCAATAAATAAATATATAAATAAATAGGCATAAATAAATAAATAATAAATACGGCATGTGTTTGATTGCAAATTTGCAATAGGCTTATGACAGACTGAACATCTACTGACTAATATTTTCTTCTGTATAAATGGTCCGCACGTACAAACGCAAGTCGGAACGGGGTGCCTATGAGGACGATGTGTTGAAGGAGGCATTGGCAGCGCTGGAGAATCAGCCTATGAAGGCTGTCAGTCGGCGTTTTGGCATTCCGGCCAGGACGCTGCGAAGACACCGCGACAAGAAAGTCGCCAATGTGGGATCCCTATCTCTCGGCCCAAGGCAACCAGTACTATCGGCTGACGTGGAACGCACGCTGCGCGAACACATCGCATATATGGAGAAGTGCCTGTACGGCTTGACGACCGTGGACGTCAGGCGCCTCGCGTACGATCTCGCGGTGAAGCTTGGGCTTGCGCACACGTTCAACGCCGAAACAAAGATGGCCGGCCGAGACTGGCTTCACGGCTTCTTCAAGCGCCACCCTGACCTGGCTATTCGGCAGCCTCAGGGTACGAACATCGCAAGGGCTGTCGGTTTCAATCGCCCTAAAGTGCAATTGTCCACTGCTGGGCCGACACCGTCCACTGCTGGGCCGACACCGCCCCCTGCTGGCCCGCCAACGACCGCGTCCGCAGGAGTGTCGACCGTTAAGGAGTTGATAAAGCAGCTATCTCCGTTGCCAAAGATATCGCGTCCACGTGCAAGATCGCGTATTGCCGAGTGTGCCACTGTTCTGACATCGACGCCGCATAAGAACAAGTTGGCTATGCAGCAGGCGAAGAAAGAACGCATACCCAAGCTCAAGAAGAAGTCCCTGGCGACAGGAGTGAAGAGACATACGGCAAAGAAAAGGCGCGTGAGCTCTAGTAGCGAGCAAGAAGAATGGCCCTGCGTTATCTGCGGAGAGCCATTCAAAGATAGCAGACCACGAGAGGTGTGGTGCAATGTCAACTGTGCAAAAAATGGGCCCACGAAGATTGCACCGCGGGACAGGCCTTTTTCACGTGTCCCAAATGTGAATCGGAGAGCGATTGACTGTGCATTATGTGCCATCTGTTCATCTGTTGCCTGATGTCGTTTAATATGCTTTAATAAATTTCGTATTTCTTATTTGAAATTATTCAACGCATTTTGCAGATTAAATTTAAGTTTGTTTCACCACAATTTCTCATTGGGGCAAGACGCCCCCTGGGGGCCGGTTGCCCCACACTAAAGGGCGTCTTGCCCCACGTATGGGGCAAGACGCCTCCTTTGGAAAAACATTTTAATTGACGATCATAACAGTTAGTGCCGTCAGATGACAGAATGCCTTTGGTGAAACTTTGAATAGGTACCCCGCAATCGTGTGCAAGCGCAAAAACCTGAACATTTTCACTGTATGCTTAAATATGCCCATTTTCCCTTAAGGGGGGGCTCCATGCCCCACCCTACCCTATGTCACGTGACGTGTGCGTGGAGAGGAAACTGTTTTACGACAGAAATTGTTTATGTCTGTGGGAAGCAAACATTTTATAATACGTATATATGTAGACATATATGTAAATATATATATACATATAAACATACATAACGCCGCATAAAGGAAAACGCGACAGTCGTAGTTGGTGCTAGATGCATTCCCTAGATACGCGCACGCGCAGAAACGTCACCCGGATATTATTTAACGCCCGGATAAATGTAAGCGCGAAACCGTCAAACAACACGGCAAGCATGGGCGACGTGAATGCATCAACCCTTTGGGGCGCCCGGCATCCAGTCCCCGTAGGGCCGCAGGTCCTGTCCGGGCCGCTGTTTTTTCCGAAAAAAGAGGTAATCTTAGGGTTGTATTTTCATTTGATATTTAAGCCTACTAGCGCCATCGAAACACAGCAGGCTGCGTTCACCATCAAACGCTGGATGACAACAGTAACTAGCCCATATCATAGCAAAACAAACAAAAACAATTAACTACAATATACGTGTTTTACTGTATATTACTGGACATTTCTGTGTAAAGCAAACGTCTGCACAGGGTGATGAGTACATCATGCAAGTCTGATATGCTCGCAGATATGCTTTTGAGAATTACGAAGTTGAACAATTCGCACGCCACAATTTCCAAATCATTAGAGTCGATGGTTTTCTTGTTTAAATGGCATAACTGTTCACTGATGTCGAGTAGAGTGGGCAACAACCCTAGAACAACTGTCGCCTCGCTGTTGAATAAATGGTTGTCGATGTCGGGGAGAGTGGGCAACAACCCTAGAACAACTGTCGCCTCGCTGTTGAATAAATGGTTGTCGATGTCGGGGAGAGTGGGCAACAACCCTAGAACAACTGTCGCCTCGCTGTTGAATATGTTGTAGTCGATGTCAAGTAGAGTGGGCAACAACCCTAAAACAACTGTCGCCTCGCTGTTGAATATGTTGTTGTCGATGTCGGGGAGAGTGGGCAACAACCCTAGAACAACTGTCGCCTCGCTGTTGAATATGCTATCTATACACTTTCTATTTGTCACTTACGTGAAATTAATCGGTCAATGGAATTTAGTGATAGTACAATAACATAAATTTAACCCGTGGTAAAGCCGGTTATTTATATAATATGATATTATAAATAGGTTAACTTGGCATCATTTAAGTTCATCTTCTAACTCGCAACGTTCTATGTCCATTCGGGTCTTTAGATCGTTAGCCTCTACAATCAACCATTTCAATTGGTCACATATTAAAAAACGATAGTTATTTAGAGTTATTTGTTTACATGTTTGCAATAGTTTCTGCTTTCCTGCAGGACTTTTCTCATGCCTGAGAGAATTCAGTGATAATCACCTCTCCATATTGCTCCAATGTAAACAAGTAGATGATCAACATACTGTGATGGTAATAACCAGTGTTCGACGTTTACCCCAGAAAGGTCCGAATCATCTGGACCAGAAACCAGTGGCACAATGCGCGAGCGCAAACGGCCTGCTAAACAATAGGCCTTAAAGACAAAGTATACAGTTCTAGTTGTTTCCAGCGGTCGGCGACGTTCTATTAACTGACCAGTCTGTATTCTTGTGGTTACAATGTAATGGTCTTATAAGGTTTCATTCAACTAGTCAGCCGTTTTCAGAACATTATTGCCAAGCCGACCTTTTTATGCTGGCACTGAAGGTGGTCACTGCCATGGTGCTTGTCGTCCTCAGTGGTTCTTTTACGTCCCAAATTGCGACGAGACCGTCATTATCGGGATCTCCGAATCACGAAGGATACACAGTCCCCAATGTTGAGAGCCAGGTTTTTACACTAAATATCATGCCTGCCCTGTCCGGGTTTCAGTCCTGGTCCAGTGTATTGCCAGCTGATAATAATTTAATACATATGTCAGATATGGGTTATGCTGCTGATATATACGCTTATAAACTGATTTGATATATTACCATACTGATAATGAAATTATTTTTCTACATTCGCTAAAATAATTATGAACAACATTGGAAATTGTCCTCAATTCGACTTAATTGAAACAGGTGGCACACACTGACAGTCGACCATTCATTAGCCATCTGTGAGGAAAGATCCTTAAGAATCACATTCATGGCCTGCGGCAACAGCAGAGAAATCACCACTGCAAGAGTAGGCCATAACTAATGTCATACATGTCAGAGTCGCTGTCATCAGCACGATCGGATGGGTTAACTCCATCACTTGGGCCAGCAGAAGTGGCTTCCAACTGGTCCATGTCTTATTCTCTTTGGTTTTCACCAAGTGCTTCGACCAGAACCTAAAGAGTCCCACAATGGCGCGGGAACGAAAGTCATGGCTACCAGAACTTCATCACCACTGAAACATTTTCGCCGCCGCGCCGCTGTAATTTCAGCTACTCCGCTGTCTCGGCTATGAACTCATGACATCCGAATACGGGAGGGGGGGGGGAGTGACAGTGCTGTTGATTGAAATTTTGTGTTAGCTTTTCTTCGCTATCTCGGCTGAAATGATGACATCGGAAGGGGATGCTTTGGACAATTTGTTTGCCGCCGCGCCGCCTATTACTGGGAGGGGGGGGGGGACAAAACATATATATATCCTCCAATTGCACACACCTTTTACAGTCAACAAAATACATTTTAATACATGTCCACCCGCCATTGACGCTCACCACAAAAACATTCACGCTTACATTTCATAGGGGGAGGCAGAACCATATATATGCCCCCCCCGGAGAAATTCCAGAGGGGGCAGCTGCCCCCTTGCCCCCCTGTTCCCACGCCTGTGGAGCCACATTCTTCTGGGTCCTGGTCGTGTGGTCTTCGTGACTTCTTAGATGAAGTATTCCATTCGTGGATTCTGCAGCCAGGTCTCACGGAAATGTCGATGACGCTTGTCAGAGTTTTCCGCATTTTTGTAACAGTTTCCCCGGCAGATTTTGGCATCGGCGGCATTTTCCAATAAATACGAAGTGCATAGTCTATTTGGATAGTGAGTAAATTACCGTACGTTCGTTTCAGGAGCTTATTCAACTATAAAAATAATATAACGTATGCGTTTTGTGAGCGCCCGTCCCACGACAAAGGAAATTGGACTATACTCAGCGTAAAAACGCATTTTTATTAACAGTTTTTTGTTGCAAACAGCGACTTCTGGTGGCCAGTTTTAACGACAAGCTGATGTATACTGCTATAAAACGGTGTAATGTCCCCGGAAAAGTAGGCAGTCACACGGACCAGTAACTCGGGAAAGCTACTGTCTTGACGGCAAAGTAGGTAGTCACTGACGACCGGCTAGCGTATATTTCGAACACTGGTAATAACCGATGCCATTGATTTGTTGCTCACCGAGGGGGCTAGACTTACGTGCTTATGATATATGAGAAGTAGATTGCTGCCCTGATGGAAAACCCTCGCGCCGATGCCAACAGTACTGATACTGATGAAAATAGCAACATCGTTGTTCTGGGGAGTGTATGGTACTCCACAGACCACTTGTTTATTGTCATTTCTATATTCCTACAATGTGTTGGCACGTTCCATGTTTACAGGAACTGTTTAACTAATACATGCTAAACGAGTGTTATTGAAAATTACATCGAATAATGCCTACCAATATATGTTTCAGGTATTGACAGAACACATATCCCTTGCTGTCAATATGCCGTTGCCTTGCCAACAACATTGCATTACTTATGGTAGTTGTATAAAGAAAACAACTAAACACGATATATATATATATATATATACAGCCCCCTGTATATATATATATATATATATATATATATACAGCCTGTATATATATATATATATATGTGTACATTATATATATATATATATATCTACTCGAAAATATGTTATCGATTAAAACGCGTTCAATTGTAATTTTGCGTTAGTTTTTCGTAATGAAACAAATGGCTGTGGAGTTGTAAGTATCAAAGCCTGCTTCTAGAGAACTCGACAAAATAAACGTCGGTTAAGTATTAACACCGTTACAGGAGTGGCTCAAAGCTTCCCTATTATCGTGGGGCCAACCTTCCCTTACATTATGTTGATCTTTTGAAATTTGTTCACAAAGGGGAGCGGTGTTCATCTCACATTGCCTGTGTCTTTCGGAAGAGACACTATAAGCCATTGTTCCCTTCTATCTGCTGTCTGAGCTAGGGGTGGTGGTCTCTATCTCTAACCGACTGGATCTTGCTCCCAGCGGCCGGTGTTGCTTCCGAGTCAGGCGTGTGAGAGACGCCGAGCAGACAGTGTAGGCAGTGTATACACTGTATCAAACTACAAAACTAGCCCTGGCTGATCCCCTGCGTGAAGTGCAGAAGTTAGCTGAGTCAAACTATTAATTGACTTCGCCAGTCGCGACTGCATCACCCGTGAGGACAGCGTAAATACTCGCCCCAATTTGAAGACGAATGGAAGACTTCTGGGAATCCCAATAATATATAATGACACGTTCGCCCATTAGCACGAGCAGCTGAGCGGTATTGTGTATTCGACTAATTGCTTTTACTTCTTAAACATTGCATGTAACACGAGCCACGGTTGGTTGAAATTAGTTTTATTATGACCACCTGATCTGCCGAGATCCACTGATCTAGTGAGCGATTTCATAGCCTGAGTTTAAATTCAGAGTTTCCCAAAGAGATCAGCCAGGGGTTACCGCTGGCTGGCACTGACGTAATCAGCAGCAGCGACCACTGGCTCGCGACGATGCAGTACAGGTTTTCACAGGTTGTTCAAAGACCGTGTAGAAAAGAACAGCATTTCGTAAATACATATGTATATCACTCTATCTCTTGTGAACTTGGTTATGCAAGACCATAGGAATGTTTATTTTTATATAATTATTTAAAAGTGTCATGCTAATTTCGTAAACAGTTTCCAGTATAGGTGGAAATAAAATATCCATGCAATTCGGTGATGTTATAAAATGCGGCTGAAGTTGTTGAATGGAACCAGTATATGTGCACAACCTGTTGGATTTGAACCTGCCACACATGACACTGGAACACATTTGTATGATGGCCGAGAAGGGCCATCGCGTTTTAGTGTGGCAACCTGCAGCGCCATGGGGCGATGACGCGATGCGCGATGCGATGTGCGATGCGATGAGCGATGCGATGGGCGATTCGATGGACGATACGCGATGCGATGGACGATGCGCGATGCGATGCGCGATGCGATGGACGATGCGCGATGCGATGGGCGATGCGATGGGCGATGCGATGCGCGATGCGATACGCGATGCGATGCGCAATGCGCGATGCGCGATGCGCGATGCGATGCGCGATGCGATGCGCGATGCGATGCGATGCGCGATGCGATGCGCGATGCGATGCGCGATGCGATACGCGATGCGATGCGCGATGCGATGCGATGCGCGATGCGCGATGCGCGATGCGCGATGCAATACGCGATGCGATGCGCGATGCGCGATGCGCGATGCGATGCGCGATGCGATGCGATGCGCGATGCGATGCGCGATGCGATGGCATAAATTACAAAGATGCCGTAATGAGCATGCGTACGTCGAAAACGAGTGTTCAGAGCATGTGATGATGGCTGATGACGTGTAC